>NW_026847993.1:28068434-28558434 GCF_025583915.1 Anolis sagrei ordinatus
CGATGCTCCATGCAGTCATGCCAACACATGACCTTGGAGACGTCTATGGACAACGCCAGCCCTTTGGCTTAGAAATGGAGATGAGCATCAACCCGCCGAGTAGGACATAACTATTTATTTATTTATTTACATCATTTATATGCTGCCCTTCTCACCCCAAAGGAGATTCAGAGCAGCTTACAAGTTATATGTGCATACACAATATTAGTATGATATATTACTATATTGTACTATACCACTATACTGCAACATTGTTAGTAATATTATATGTAATATAAAATATATAATTATTATATTGTATTATTATTATATTGTATTACAATATTATGATCAATATTATATGTGTATGCAATATATTATCATTATTAGCATAGGACAATATTAGTTTTATATGTATAACTATATTATACTGTATCACTATACCGCAACATTATTAGTAATATTAAATTTAATATATAATATACAGTTGTTATATCATATTATTAATATTATATTGTATTACTATACTAGACTTAATGTCAAGGGGAAACCTTTACCTTTTCCTTTTACCTAATTACAGTGCTTTTGGTTTTAATTCCCACATTGTATGGATTTTAGCGTTAGCTGCTTTGAGTCTGCTTTGAGGGAGAAAAAGCGGGATAACAACAACAACAACAACAATTGTTGTGGAATCTGAGCTGTTAGGCTCAAAAATAATCCTCACTTGAGGTGATTCCACCATAAATATAGCAGCGTACTAGAAGTAAACATCGTAACTAGCAAAAACTTACATGTGATGAGTTGGGATAGCCTTCTATTTCTTAGGATGGCACAGGGTTGCAGAGTCATAGCTTTAAGTTCAAAAATATTTATTGAAGTAAAAGGAATACATTCTAGATATAAAGGTCTTGTAGCTCACTAGCTTACCCAGTCTCATCTTTTAAGGGAGTAAAAAAGTCAAAAGTCAAAAAATCCATGCAGCTACATTTTGCCTAAAGAGAGAGGCAAAATGCATCCTCACTGGAAGGAAGCAAAGGCAGAAGTGACTGGAAAATGGTGAGTGGCCACATGACCAAGCCCAGGGCAATAAAAATACCCTTAAAAAGGAAATTCTCTCACAGAGATTCCATTGTTACATCATCAAAGCGGGAGGAGACAGTGGCAAAGAGGAGGAACAAAGACAAAGTCTTTTCTGTAAACATGCATAGGAATATAGGAAAGGAATCCCTCAGCCTAATCCTATCTCTAGTCTAGCTACACATTGAGGACTGGAGACTTGATGACACAAGACACTTGTGCAGTCCAGGGATGAAACCCAACAATAACAATTTAATTATGATTATTATAAGAATATACACCCTTGGCCTTACCTAAAGGTATTGTATGGTGCATTCTGGACTTAGCAGATCTGTAAGGAGAGAGGTGGCGATTCAAAGGAATCCAGGGAGTTGTGTCCAAAAAGCAGGTCATTTCCAAGCTAAGTATTTGACTAAGGGTTTTTCTGCAAAACGTAAGGAATGTCTCAATTTTGGAAAAGCTCTATACTCTTCAAACCCAAGAGCTTGACCTCTTCTGCTTTGCCCATGTCCAGCTCAAGGCATTTGCCCTGGATCTCAGTGGAGTTCCTCTGGAAGACCCCACAGACTTGGAGATCGTGGTCATGGACCAGAATGACAACCGCCCACTCTTCCGGCAGAAGGCCTTTACGGGGCGCGTGGTGGAAGGAGCAGCTCCAGGTGAGTGTCCCGATCCATAGCTTCTGGTCATCAATGCCAGGCCACTTCTGCATCTTCCGTTCCTTTGGGTCTCTCTAACCAGATGGAGATTGCATGGGCCTTCAAGTTGATCAGCCTATTGCGACCCCATTGACTTAATCGGGTTTCCTTGGGGAAAGACTCCCCAGAGCAGCTTTGACCCTTCCTCTGAAATAGAGCCAAAATGATCTGATATTTGCTCATTGCTTCCCATCCAAGTACTAACTAAGGCTGACCCTGCTTCGTTTCAGGCCACTTGTTGACTTATGGTTATCTCAGAAGTTTTCTAGGGTTTTATCCAACAAGGGATACTCAAAGATGGCTTTCATCCAGAATAGAACCCACGTCAACTGGTATTCATTTGTGGCCTCCCATCCAAGTCTTAACCTAAGCTTACCCTGCTTAGCTCCCAAGATTGGCAGCCATGATGTTCCCATTGGCCCTTTCCCTTTCCCCAGGTACCTTTGTGATGAAGGTGGAAGCCAGCGATGCCGATGACCCTGAGACGGACAACGCGGCCCTGAAATACTCCATCCTGGAGCCGAAAGCGAGAGATGTCTTCAGAATTGACGAGGCCTCTGGGGAAATTCAGACGGCAGAAGTTGCTCTTGACCGAGAGGTAGGAATTCACCCCAAATGACCCCTAAGGAATGAAACAGGAGCAAATCCAGGTGGGAGGCAGAGCTGAATGCGTGAAGAGAAATAATAATAATAATAATAATAATAATAATAATAATAATAATAGTAATAATAGTAATAATAATAATAATCTTTATCTCCCCAAAGGGACTCAGGGCGAATTCCAAACATAAAAGGCAAACATTCAATGCCTGAGTACAACAACAATACATCCATACGAACAAACTTTATACAACCCAACATATAAATACGTATTATAACTTAACAAACTGAAATTAAATAAAAAGTGCAGCTTGTTATAACAGATATGACAAAACATCAAATGGAAACAATAATTGTATTGTCGAAGGCTTTCATGGCCAGAATCACTGGGTTGTTGTAGGTTTTTTCGGGCTATGTGGCCATGTCCTAGAGGCATTCTCTCCTGACGTTTCGCCTGCATCTATGGCAAGCATCCTCAGAGGTAGTGAGGTCTGTTGGAACTAGGAAAAAGGGGTTTATATATCTGTGGAATGACCAGGGTGGGACAAAGGACTATTGTCCATTGGAGCTAGGTGTGAATGTTTCAACTGACCACCTTGATTAGCATTTGATGGCCTGGCAGTGCCTGGGTCAATCTTTTGTTGAGAGGTGATTAGATGTCCTTGTTTGTTTCCTCTCTGTTGTTTGCTGTTGTAATTTTAGAGTTTTTTTAATACTGGTAGCCAGATTTTGTTCATTTTCATGGTTTCCTCCTTTCTGTTGAAATTGTCCACATGCTTGTGTATTTCAAAGGCTTCTCTGTGTAGTCTGACATGGTGGTTGTGAGAGTGGTCCAGCATTTCTGTGTTCTCAAATAAAATGCTGTGTCCAGGTTGGTTCATCAGGTGCTCTGCTATGGCTGACTTCTCTGGTTGAAGTAGTCTGCAGTGCCTTTCATGTTCCTTGATGTGTGTTTGGGCAATGCTGCTGCGTTTGGTGGTCCCTCTGTAGACTTGTCCACAGCTGCATGGTATACGGTAGACTCCTGCAGAAGTGAGAGGATCCCTCTTGTCCTTTGCTGAACGTAGCATTTGTTGGATTTTCTTGGTGGGTCTGTAGATAGTTTGTATGTTGTGTTTCCTCAGCAGCTTCCCTATGCGGTCAGTGGTTCCCTTGATGTATGGCAAGAACACTTTTCCTCTGGGTGGATCTTTGTCTCTATTCTCGTGGCTTCTTCTCGGTCTTGCAGCTCTTCTGATGTCTGAGGTAGAGTCTCCATTGGCATGTAGAGCCCAGTTGAGGTGGTTCAGTTCATCTTGGAGGAGGTGGGCTTCACAGATTCTTTTTGCATGGTCTGCCAAGGCTTTAATGGTGCTTCTTTTTTGACTTGAGTGATGGTTGGAGTTTTTGAGTAGATATCTATCTGTGTGTGTGGGTTTTCTGTAAATGGTGTGACCCAATTGTTGATCTGGTTTGCAGATTACTAGGACATCTAGAAAAGGCAGTCTTCCTTCATTTTCTTTTTCCATGGTGAATTGGATGTTTGGGTGGATGCTGTTAAGATGGTCCAGGAACCTGTTGAGTTCTTCTTCTCCATGGCTCCAAA
This sequence comes from Anolis sagrei ordinatus, assembly GCF_025583915.1. NCBI lineage: Eukaryota > Metazoa > Chordata > Lepidosauria > Squamata > Anolidae > Anolis > Anolis sagrei. The sequence continues at coordinate 28,072,374 of NW_026847993.1, forward strand.
TGGTGAAGGTGTCATCCACATATCTGAACCATATCGTGGGCTTTTTGGTTGCTGTTTCCAGGGCTTGTTCTTCAAAGTGTTCCATGTAGAAATTAGCTATGACAATACAGCATGAAAAACTCACAACAGCCAAGTGATTCCAACCATGAAAGCCTTCGGCAATACATTAAACTGGGTTGTTGTGAGTTTTCTAGGCTGTCTGGCCATGTTACGGAAGCATTCTCTCCTGACGTTTCACCTCCATCTATGGCAGGCATCCATAGAGGTTGTGAAGTCATGAAAGAACTGGAACATGGCCATACAGCCTGGAAAACTCACAGCAACACAAGCCCTGATTTTTACCTGTGAGGTATTATTTCTGATGTTTTTTTCATCATGAGGAATGTCCTTGTAGACTTTGGAGCTTCTCCATCTCCATTGTAGAATTAATGCAGTTGATCACCACTTGAATTGCTGTGGCTCAATCCTGTGGTTTGGTGAGGTACCTGCAATCTTTGGAAAAGAAGGCTAGGGCAGTTCAAAACTACTATGATCCCATAGCCTTGAGCCATGATAGTTCAAATGGTGCCAATCCAGATTCACTCTACAGTGGAGATGCATTCCCTTCAGGGCTCTTCCTTGCATTGTGACCGCTTTCCGTCTCTTTTCCATACAGGTGATAGGAGTGTATAACCTGACCCTTCAGGTGGCTGATATGTCTGGAGAGGGACTGGCCACCACCGCTGCGGCCGTCATCTACGTGGACGACATCAACGACAACCCCCCGGAGTTTGCAGAGGAAGAGGTGAGAAACCCAACAGCGGTGCCTCTTCTTTGCTTTCCTTTTGAGGATGATGGGCATCATTAATACTTTTTAAACATTGAAAAGATTCAGTGAGACAGAGTAGATCAAAGGCACTTTACAGTGAAAGAAAGTAGACTAGTTACATTGGTTACACAAACAAACAAAAAAGGGGAAACATTTATTTATTATTTATTTATATACAGTATTTATATTCCGCCCTTCTCACCCACAGGGGACTCAGGGCGGATTACAATGCACATATACATGGCAAACATTCAATGCCATTTAGACATACAACATATATAGACATTTAACATTCCAGCATTTCCAGCTTCATGAGGGTATGCTTGGGTCCGGCCACAGGGGGAGCTACCGCTTCACTGTCCGCTTGTGACACCGGGTCCTTTGATGGAGTACTTCCTCTTTCTTCTGCATGCTGCTGGAAGGTTTTATGGCATCGTAAATTAGTTAAATTAGCCTCCCCTCATAAAGTAAAGGTTAAGGTTTTTACCTGACATTAAGTCCAGTCATGACTCTGAGGGTTGATGCTCATCTCCATTTCTAAGCTGAAGAGCCAGCATTGTCCGTAGACATCTCCAAGGTCATGTGGCCAGCATGACTGCATGGAGTGCTGTTTCCTTTCCACCAGAGTGGTACCAATTGATTTATTCACATTTGCATGTTTTCGAACTGCTAGGTAGGCAGGAGCTGGGGCTGATAGCGGGGGCTCACACCGCTCCCCAGATTCGAACCTGCGATCTTTTGGTCAACAAGTTCATCAGCTCAGTACTTTAGCCCACTACACCACCGGGGGCTCCTGCCCCCACATAAAGTGGTATCTAAATTTCCTCCTTAACAGATGCAACTGTCTTTTGGGCTGCATAGGTCGACAGCAAGCTAGACTATTATTGGACTAGCTTCGAACTCATGACCTCTTGGTCAGTAGTAATTTAATGCTGCTAGCTACTACCTAGCTGCGCCACAGCCTTGTCCTCACATATACTCCAACATTCATTTATAATTCATTCATTCTTCACGTATACATTACCATCCCTCCTTCCTTCTCCTGCAAATCAGCCATTCTGTGTTACACCATCTTCTCCGTTCCTTGCACTCCAAGGCTGGGAATCACCTCTGTACTTAACAAACAATCCAGTTCAAGATAAAATAGTGAAACAGTTTATTGGAGACTGTGTATAAAAAGCACTCCAGCAAAATAGTGTAAAAATCAATGCCCCAAAAACCAGAATAATCCTTAGAGTTCAGAGTACATGAAATGCATCAAAAACCAGGAATAGCAGGTAAAGTCCAAGCAATAAACACAAGAAGGGGGCGGGAGTGGGAGCGGGGCCTCTCCAGATGAATGAAGAGATCGAGTGGGTTCGTAAACAGAAATGTGGTCACACAGGTAGGCGGGTCCCAAACCATTCAGGGCTTTGTAGGTAAGAACCTGCACCCTTGGAAGACTTGACTTGGCTCCAACGTTGTCTAGACTGAGGGAATACTCTACTGGCCTTTCTAATATGGACAGAAAGCCATGCTGTTGACCTTCCAAGGCTGATAAGGAAAGCTGCAGTTCCGGACATAAGGGCTTTATCATTATTAGTCGAACTGACCTTTGCACTGCTTCGGGAGATATCCTATGTTGACAGAACATTAATCTTCTATCTAACTGTTGCTCATTAGCTTGTCCACTTGGAGTTGTCTCCTCCTCCGTTGCATCTTCCTCCCCTGACTATGACCTTGCATCTCTAGGGAACTGCCTTTCTGGAATGTGGGACAGAGAGCTCTCATTCCCAAGGCTTAAAATCTCCTGATTCTCTTGATGATCCGCAGGCCCAGAATCCCCACTGTCATCATCAGGCTGCTTAACAGGCCCAGAATCCTAAGTGAGATCAGGTTCAGGTGCAATCAAAGACTGGACTACAACACTTTTGGAGAAGGAGGCAGGGGATCAGACTCTTCCTGTCTGCCACACTTTTGGATAGTAAAAAGGTCTCTTATATAGCAGTTTCCTGCTGTTGTTGTTCCAAAAAGTTGTAAATGACTGGCAGGTTGTTTTGTAGATAAACATGCTGACTCCATCAGTTCTGGACAGATGTTAGTTTTTCTTCCATAACAGATATTGGTTATCCTTGAAAAATCATTGTCTTTGACTATGTAAACATGTTGTTTACATAGTGTTGACTTAAAGAACCATTGTCTTTGACTATGATTCTGTTGACTTAAATAATCATTGTCTTTGACTATGTAAACATGTTGTTTCCAATGCAAGCAGTTCATGAATTCTTCACCTCCTTTTACAGTTTTCCAGGCCTCAGACTTAGGATGATGTCTTCAGTCTTGACACACCCCATTAATATACCTTTCATACAAATTCATTCAAACCACACATCATACTGATCACAGGGATTTGTGGGTGCCCTTCCCATCGGTGTTAACATGGCCCCTATTGTGCCTTGCAGTTCTCCATGGAGGTCCCCGAAAACCGTCGAGGTGCAGTGGTTGGCCGGGTGCCGGTCCAAGATAAGGACTTTCCAGGGTCTCCCAACTGGTTGGCCAAGTTCACCATTTTGGAAGGAGACCCCGAGGGGGCCTTTTCCATCCAGACTGACCCCCTCACCAACGATGGTGTCATTTCCTTGTCAAAGGTAAGGATGGCTCTCAAGGGGGTCCAGACTTTTTTAATATGCCCAAACCCATAGATGACCCATTTCTCTTTCTCCAGGCCTTGGATTACGAGGAGCGGAACCGCTTTGAGTTGCTCATCTCCGTCCAGAACCAAAGTCCGCTGGAGCTGACTGCTCCCAAAGCTGCCCGGTCTTTAGCCACGGCACGGGTGCGAGTGGTGGATGTCAATGAAGCCCCTTTCTTCAAAGAGAATCCATGGAAGGGGAGCGTGAGGGAAGGCGCACCCCCCGGCACACAGGTCACACTTTGCCACGCCAGTGATCCCGACACACACCAAGTTCAGGAACTCCAGTGAGTTTGGATGGATGAATGACTGTATTGACTAAAATCTAATGCTCACCTTTTTGGGCTTAATTACCTTCCCAAACTTAGGGTATGCAGTAGATTCATATAATATGGTAATCTTAGTTCTGAACCAAAGCCATAGGGGAAGCTTTGGGGTGCTTTGAATGTAATTTTCCAGCTTCTCGACAGGGAATTGGACTGGATGGCCCAACTCTATGTTTCTCTGATTCTAGGAGCACCTGGAGCTCCGCTTTGAGGGATCTCATCTCTCATTTCATTGCCATGGCTCAATGCTATGCAATCCTAGGATTTGTAGTTTGGTGAGGCATCAACATTCTTTGGCAGCCCCCTCGATCCCAAACGGCAGCCCCATGACTCCATAGCATTGAACCAAGGCAATTAAAGTGGATTCATTCTACAGCACTGATGCAGCCCAAGGTTTTGTTTTCCATTGCTGAAAGCTTTGGTGTCCTAAAACTTTTGTTCTTAAAGAAGGAATTGTAAGCATGCAGCCATTGCAATGCGCAGCTTTTTTTGCCACATTACAAAAAAATGCACTTTTTGGTACTGCACATTACATTTGGCAGCAAATACTTCCTTTGGAAGGCCCCCTCTTGGCACAGCGGGTTAAACAGCTGAGCTGCTGAACTTGCTGAACAAAAGGTTGACGGTTTGAATCTAGGGAGGGGGTGAGCTCCTGCTGTCATCCCCAGCTTTTGCCAATCTAGCAGCTCAAAAACATGCAAATGTGAGTAGATCAATAGGTATCTCTGTGGCGGGAAGGTAACAGCACTCCATGCAGTCCTGCTGACCACCTGACCATGGAGGTGTCTATGGACAACGTTGGTTCTTCGGCTTAGAAATGGAAATGAACACCAACCTGAGTCGGACATGACTGGCCTTTATGTCAGCAGAAAACTTTTACCTTTACCCTTAATTTTTTTAGTTTCAGGGTTTTGAAAATTGAGGTGTGCATTAGATTGGATGACGTATTAAACTCCAGAAATTATGGGTAGTCAGCGATGCAGAAGCTAACAAGGCCAATGCGATTCCAAGCTGGATCAATGGGAGTATCGTATTGGGATTTATGGAAATCATATTCCCACTTTATTCTGCTTTGGCCAGACCTCTTTTTCTGGAATAAGACTATTACCAGAGCAATTCAAGAGGGATGTGGACATGGTGGAAGGGCAAGGTCTGGAAGCCATACATATCATGGAGGACCTTCTTGAAGGCCTTGCTGAAATCATCATCTTTATCCATTATGTGAACAACAGAATAGAAGGCATGCCGATCAATTGGCAGGTGACATCAAATTGGGAGGGAGAACTACAATACCCTGGAGGACAGGTTCTTTTGACAGGATCCAAAATGACCTTAAACAGATGAGAGAGCAGATTGACCAAAACTAACCAAATGTATTTCAAGAGGGAGAAAAGTATAGTACAGTACTATTAAAAATGAATTGCACAAATATAGCATAAATGATGTCCTGGCTTGGAAAGCGTTCATGTGAAAGAAAATCGGAGTCTTAGCAGACCACTAGCTGAGTATGAGCTAAGAGTGTGATGCAGCAGCTAAAAAAGCAAAAGTGGTTCTAGGCTGCATCCATAGGAATCTGATGTCCAGATTAAGGGAAGAGCTGTTTGATGGTGGATTATGCTGTCTGTGTGGAAATACGAGGGTTGTGTGGAAAGTAAGGTGACAAGGCACGTAGCTCTTGCAGGAAATTTTCTTGGGGAAAGTTGGTATCACTGCCATGTAGCAGGAAGCCAGCGGAAGCAAACGAGCAGTGCTAGTCGTCAGTAGCTCATCGACTGGCATTGTGGTGAAGGTTAAAGATGAGCGTCCTTATTCAGTTTCCCTCCAAGTGCAAAGATCACCCTGTAATACGCTATATAAATGCTAAGGGAGTGAACGCCGTGGTGAAATCATTTCAGTTTACGGAGAGGACGTAATGTCAAGACAGTACTGTTGCAACCCAGAGCAGGAAACTGGGTCAAGTGTGGTGGACAACAATCCACCACACTTGACTTCAGGAAAACAATCCTTTTTTATTGATGAAAGATGAATACAAAATAGAAGAAATATGCAAAGGTAAAATCAGGAACAAGAAATGTCCACAAAAAAGATCATGAAATCCACAGCAAAACTGCTGAATCCTGTAACCTGTAACCAATCCATTAACCGTACTTGGAACAACTAGAAAACCTCCGAGGAACAAGGCCACTTGAATCAGGAGACCTGGAAAAGCTGGCACATGAATCTGGAACGATGCCTGGTCTGAAGCTGCATTCAGGCCAGGCATATTTAAGGCCGAGAAATCTATTGCGAGACATGCCTGAAGATTTTGTTTGCATTTGTTTCAATCTGGCTGACCTACATAAACTTTGTGCTTCACCCCGGCTCTGCCAAATCTGCCCCCGCCTATCCTCATTAGGGAGACCAGGTGTCAGATTCTCTGGAGAACTAAGACTGGGAGGAAAAGGGAGTGAAACATCTCCACTCGGCTCGGAATGCATGTTCTCATGGGAATTCTGACTTTCACTTTCCAAGGCTGTAGGATTTTCACTACTCAAACCATCATCATTTAAATTGGCCTCAGAATTCACATTGACATCTACATTGGCATCAGGAAATACAATCAGAGAATCAGGTTCAGGTTCACACACAGGCTGAACCCCAACAGGTACGGAATATATTGAGACACCATGAAGAAACTTTGCAGAGCCATCCAAAACAAATGCCGTGAGATGCTGACGGCAGGATGCAATTTCCTTCATGACAATGCGTCCCCGCACACCTCTCATGCAGCACAAGAGCTGTTGACTTCCTTTGGTTGGGATGTTTTAAGCCACCCCTCTCACAGCCTTGATTTCACACCCAGTGACTGTCATCTGTTCACTAAATTGAAGGAATGCCTGGGTGGAAAACACTTTTCCGACGACGACGAGGTGAATATTGAAGTGATGAACTGGCTGAAAAAGGTGGAGGGAAACTCCTATGACATAGGCATCAAAAATTCATTGCACAGATAACAGAATGTATTGAACTTGGATGTTGATCATGTGGAAAATAATGTAATCTCTATGCTACAATCCATGTAAATTTCATTAATATATATTCATTCTTGGTATTTAAAAAAAATCCTGTAACCTTACTTTCCAGATAACCCTCGCATTTGATTTGGCTAATTTGAGAGGCAAGCACACTCCGCATTCACTGAAATCATACTTAAAAATATTTTTCTTCTTCTTCCATCCCAGGTACTCTCTGGCCTCAGATCAGGACAGTTGGTTGGAAGTGGACCCTGAATCTGGTCTGGTGCAAACCAGACTGACGGTGCCCCCAAGAGCCATGTTTCCCGGAGGCGGGTATGCTGTGCACATCCTAGCCACTGATAATGGTGAGGAAGCTGGACAGGGACATGGGGATCCTGGCCCTTTAAGAGAGTCAAATTGCATTTAATCTACAGGCATTGGTCAACTTCGACCCTCCCTCCAGGTGTTTTGGACTTCAACTCCCACAATTCCTAACAGCCTACCGGCTGTTAGGAATTGTGGGAGTTGAAGTCCAAAACACCTGGAGGGCCCAAGTTTGCCCATGCCCAATCTAGTCCACTAAGACTCCTAGTTCCATGAACTGTTCTCAAGACAAGTCTATAGCACTGTATTTTAATTTTATTGCCCAACAATGCTAATCATGTGAGTTGCCCCTAACCATGGCTCCCTTGATCTTGATAGACTGCCTCCTTCTCCATAGGGAGCCCTCCACTGACGGCCACGGCCACTTTGTCCATTGAGGTCTTAGAGGTGAATGACCATGCGCCCTTCCTGCTCCCTGTGGCCCGAGAGCTGTGCAGCCGGGGGGACGGCTTGCTCTTGACCGCCACTGACGAAGACCTGGCTCCGCACGCTGAGCCCTTTTCTTTCCGACTCGGCCCCACACCGATGGCCGGCAACTGGACTCTCAACCGCACCAATGGTAAGGATTTAGGGAGAAAATGGGGGCTCCTTTTTGCCCCCTAAGAATTTCATTGCATATGGACGGCAATAATAATAATAATAATAATAATAATAATAATAATAATAATAATGACTCTGGCACAAGCCAGTCAAGGTGGTCCCAATGGTGATCGGCACACTGGGTGTAGTGCCTAAAGACCTTGGCCTGCACTTAAACACTGACAAAATTATCATCTGTCAGCTGCAAAAAGCCACCCTACTGGGATCTGCACACATTATTCACCAATACATCACACAATCCTAGACACTTCGGCAATGTCCGACGTGTGATCCAATTCAACAGCCAGCAGAGTGTCTGCTTGTTGTGTTTCTAATAATAATAATAATAATAATAATAATAATAATATACTTTATTTATATTCCGCTCTATCTCTCTGAGGAGACTCAGGGCGGATGATAGTACACATATACGGCAAACATTCAATGTTGTTATAGAATTAACAAAGACAGTACATAAACAAAGGCGACCAATTGGGCAATGGTAACTCAGTCTTGATACATACGGCTTGGGGTTGGCATCTATTTTCATCTATGCTGACGATCGTGCCATCATCACTCAATCAGGGAACTTTGAAATGGTTGAACAGGTGCTCTTACTGCCTATTACAGGGAAAACCAGCTGATCCCTAACCCATCGAAAACACAGACATGTGTTTTTCACCTTAAGAACAGACAAGCATCCCGAGCTCTGAGGATTACCTGGGAAGGAATCCCACTGGAGCATTGCAGCACACCCAAACACCTGGGAGTCACTCTGACCATGATCTGACTTACAAGAAGCACTGCTTGTATATAAAGCAAAAAGTGGGTGCTAGAAACAATATCATACGAAAGCTGACTGGCACAACCTGGGGATCACAACCAGACACAATGAAGACATCTGCCCTTGCGTTATGCTACTCTGTTGCTGAATACGCATGTCTAGTGTGGAATACATCACACCATGTTAAAGCAATGGATGCAGCTCTTAATGAGACATGCTGCATTATCACAGGACATCTACGCCCCATATCAGTGGATAAATTACACTGTTTAGCTAGTATCGCACCACCTGACATCCACCGGGAAATAGCATCCAGCAATGAAAGGACCAAGGCAGTGACATCTTTGGCCCATCCTCTATTTGGATAGCAGCCAGCATGCCAATGCCTTAAATCAAGAAGCTACAGAGATTCTCGCAGGAACACCTCAGCAAACAAGAGTCCAAAAGTGGCAGGCTAATACCCGGAACCTCAATCAGTGGCTGAGACTGGATGAGGGACTCCCTCCTGGACACACAGAAGAGTGGACGACCTGGAAGGCGGCGAACAGACTGTGCTCTGGCACCACGAGATGCAGAGCTAACCTTAAGAAATCGGGTCTCAAGGTGGAGTCCACAACATGCAAGTGCGGAGAAGAGCAAACCACAGACCACCTACTACAATCCAACCTGAGTCCTGCCACATGCACAGTGGAGGACCGTCTCACAGTGACACCAGAGGCACTCCAAGTGGCCAGCTTCTGGTCAAAGGACGTTTAGCACCATGCCAAGTTTTGTAAAACTTTGTGTTTTTAAAATACATTTTAAGGGTACCCTCAACTTGCTTCTGATACAATAAATATAAATAAATAGTCCAAAACACCTGGAGCCCCAAAGTTTGCCTTTGTCTGATCTGGATGGTCCTAGTCTTAGAGGGACCATGGTTAATAATAATAATAATAATATAAAATAAATAATTAATCTGACGTGTGATCCAATACAACAGTCAGCGGAGTCCCACCCTGGTCTTTCCACAGATATATAAACCCATTTTCCTACTTCCAACAGACCTCACTAAGTCTGAGGATGCTTGCCATAGATGCAGGCGAAACGTCAGGAGAAAATGCCTCTAGAACATGGCCCTATAGCCCAGAAAACCTACAACAACCCAGTGATTCTGGCCACGAAAGCCTTCGGCAATACAGTCAGCAGGGTGTCTGCTGTGGACTCTTCTTGTTGTGTTTATAATAATAACTAGCCATCCCCTGCCACGCGTTGCTGTGGGCCACATGAGGGTTGTGTGTGGGAAATTTGGCCCAATTCTAGCGTTGGTGGGATTCAGAATGCTCTGTGATTGTAGGTGAACTATAAATCCCAGCAACTTCAACTCCCAAATGTCAAGATTCTATTTTCCCCAAATTCTACCAGTGTTCACATTTGGGCATACTGAGTATTTGTGCCAAGTTTGGTCCAGATCCATCATTGTTTGAGTCTACAGTGATCTCTGGATGTAGGTGAACTACAACTCCAAAAGCAAAAGACACTGTCCACCAAACCCTTCCAGTATTTTCTGTTGGTCATGGGAGAACTGTGTGCCAAGTTTGGTTCAATTCCATCATTGGTGGGGTTCAGAATGCTCTTTGATTGTAGGTGAACTATACATTCCAGCAACTACAACTCCCAAATGACAAAATCAATTCTTTTGAGTGAAGGACATACATTGGGTTGTTAGGTGTCTTGTGTCCAAATTTGGTGTCAATTCGTCCAGTGGTTTTTGAGTTTTGTTAATCCCACAAACGAACATTACATTTTTATTTATATAGATGATAATAATAATAATAATAATAATAATAATAATAATACCCCATTAAAACCTATCCACCTGGCTTTTGTGCTTCTGAGTCTCCATGTTGTCTGTGGACATATAGCAACCCAATGACTTTCTTTGCCTGTTTTAGGGACCCACGTCCTGCTGCGGCCCCAAGGAGAGGTCCCCGAAGGCCTCCACGTGGTCCCTCTACTACTCAGTGACTCAGGGGACCCTCCTCTGGAGCGGGAGCAGCTCCTCAACGTTTCCGTCTGTGAATGCGACGAGTGGGGCTCCTGCCGGACTCAAGTGGCGGCCGTGGCGGGAGCGGTGGCCGGGCTAAGCTTCGGGGCCCTGATGGTCATCCTGAGCAGCGCCGTCCTCCTCCTGTGTGAGTGGAGCCCCAAAACCAGACTTCTGTTTCATTCCTGGAACCATACATTGGAAGGCCATCCAGTCCACCCACATTCTGCCAGGCAGGGAGACACTATTCAGTCCTATCCTTCTGCTTCTTAAAAGCCTCCAGAGAAGGAGACTCCACCAGACTCCAAGGCAGTCTATATTCCACTAGAGTTCGAAGAGACCCCAAAGACCATCTAGTCCACCCCTTCTGACACATAGGAAGACACTATCCAATCCCTCTCGATGGATTTCCATCCAGCCTCTGCTTTAAAACCTCCAAGAAGGAGACTCCACTGGATTCTCAGTAGTCTGTATTCCACTAGAGTTCAGAAGGATCCCAAGGGCCATGTAGTCCACTCCCTCTGCCACAAAGGAAAACACTATCCAATCCCTCCCAATCGATGGCCACCCAGCTTCTGCTTAAAAACTTCCAGAGATGGAAATTCCACCAGACTCCAACACAATCTATATTTCACTAGAGTTAAAAGGCACCCCAAGGGCCATCTAGTTCAATGTCATTCTTCTAGGCAGGAAGACACTGTCCAATCTCTCTCAACAGATAGCCATCCAGCCTCTGCTTACAAACCTCAAGAGAAGGAAACTCTAATGGATTCTTAGGTAGTCCATATTCTACTAGAGTTAAAAGGCACTCCAAGGGTCATCCAGTCCAATGCTATTATTCCAGGTAGGATGACACAATCAAAGCCCTCCCAATAGATGGCCATCCAGCCTCTGCTTTAAAACCACCAGATTCCACCAGACTCCAAGGCAGTCTATATGTCACCAGAGTTCAAAGGGACTCCCAAGGGCCATCTAGTCCACCCCCTCTGCCACATAGGAAGACACTATCCAATCCCTCCCGACAGATGGCCATCCAGCCTCTGCCTAAAAACCACGCAAGAAGGAGACTCCATCAGACTTCAAGGCAGGATATATTCCACTCGAGTTGGAAGGGACCCCAAAGGCCATCTTTGGACCGGAGGGGGGTGGGGGATGACACAATCAAAGCCCTCCCAATAGATGGCAACCCATCCTTTGCTGAAAAACCTCCAGAGAATGAGACTACCAGACTCCAAGACAGTCTATATTAGTTAGAAGGGACCCCCAAAGGCCATCCAGTCCAGCCCCCTTTTTGCCAGGCAGGGCGACACAATCAAAGTCCTCCCAATAGATGGACATCCTTCCTTTACTGAAAAACCTCCAAAGAAGGGGATTTCACCAGACTTCAAGGCAGTCTATCTTAGTTAGAAGGGACCCCAAATGCCATCCAGTCCAGCCCCCTTTTTGCCAGGCAGGATGACACAATCAAACTTCTCCCAATAGATGGCCATCCATTCTTTGCTGAAAAACCTCCAGCGAAGGGGACTCCACCAGACTCGAAGTCAGTCTATCTTAGTTAGAAGGGACCCCCAAAGGCCATCCAGTCCAGCCCCCTTTTTGCCAAGCAGGACAACACAATCAAAGTCCTCCCAATAGATGGCCATTCAGCTTCTGCTGAAAAACCTCTAGAGAAGGAGACACCACCGGACTCCAAAGCTATGGACCATATCCCGTATTGATAAATTCTCTAACAGTTTTCGACATACCAGAAATACCATAAGGCTTTTCTTGGGCAGGTTCTCGTTTTTGTCTAAAGTACTGCAGTCCTCAGCCAACTTTGGCCCTCCAGGTGTTTTGGACTTCAACTCCCACCATTCCTAACAGCCTCAGGCCCTTTCCTTTTCCACCTCAGCCGCTTAAGCGGCTGAGGTGGAAAAGGAAGGGGCCTGAGGCTGTTAGGAATGGTGGGAGTTGAAGTCCAAAACACCTGGAGGGCCAAAATTGGCCCATACCTGCTTTACTGCCTTTTGACATAATGGCCAGAATGGAAAGCAACTGGAGGACAACTGACCGTATTGAAGTGGCTCTTATGGTTTCATCCCCTTCTCACCTGTCAGGTTTGGTGTTGCTGGTGGCCACGTGGGAGCACTTTCGGCGGCAGGCCTTCCGGAAGGGCCTTTTCAGGGGCTCCCAGGATGACCTGCGGGACAACATTCTCAATTACAACGAACAGGGAGGCGGAGAAGAGGACCAGGTGAGTCTCATCACTTGGGGGGCCTTTAGTGCAAGGAAATAGCTCAAAATGCAGAACCCCCCTCCAAAAAGTTGGTGGGCGGTTGGAGACCCCATTGAGACTGTTGGAGACCCCATTGAGACTGCAACATTTTGGTTGTAAGGTCACTATTCCTTTTTTTTTTTTTTGGAAATATATTTATTTAATTTTTAAAAAATACATGATTATAATAATAATCATGTAAGGTCAATATTCCTTTGGACTTTGTAACTAGTATTCTGTTTTCCAAAGATTGGGAACCCCTTACAGACTTATGTTTTCTCTGATATTCCCCCCAAAAAACCCCAAAAGCAAACCCTGATCCCATTATGCAGGGCTTCAAAATATTCCCCAAAGATCCAAAATGCAAACCCTGATCCCTTTATCCACATCTTGAAAATATTCGAAGAAAACTCCCAAAAGCCAACTGCTGTTTTGCCATTTTATCTAAGGGTTGCCGTTGAATATGCCGTTGGATATAATGGAAATGAAGCTTTCTGGAAAACCTTCCAATGAGAATGATAATTTTCTTTTTTGGAAAGGCTGTCCATTTGAGGGTCCTTCTCCTCCCCATAGAGCAGTATTTCTCAACTTGGGGTCGGGACACCTGAGGGGTCGCAAGAGGGGTCGCCAAAGACCATCAGAAAACACAGTATTTTCTGCTTGTCATGGGGGTTCTGTGTGGAAAATTTGGCCCAATTCTATCGTTGGTGAGGTTCAGAATGCTCTTTGGTTGTAGGTGAACTATAAATCCCAACAACAACTCCCAAATGTCAATGTCTATTTTCCCCAAACGCTACCAGTGTTCACGTTTGGCCATACTGAGTATTCGTGACAAGTTTGGTCCAGATCTATCATTGTTTGAGTCCACAGTACTCCCTGGATGTATGTGAACTACAACTCCAAAACTCAAAGGTCAATGCCCACCAAACCCTTCCAGTATTTTCTGTTGGTCATGTGAGTTCTGTGGGCCAAGTTTGGTTCAATTCTATCTTTGGTGGAGATCAGAATGCTCTTTGATTGTAGGCGAACTATACATCCCAGCAACTACAACTCCCAAACATCAAAGTCTATTTTCCCCAAACTCCATCAGTGTTCACATTTGGGCATATTGTGTATTCATGTAGAGTTTGATCCAGATCCATCATAGTTAGAGTCCATAGCGCTCTCTGGATGCAGGTGAACTACAACTCCAAAACTCAAAGGTCAATGCCCACCAAACCTTTCCCGTATTTTCTGTTGGTCATGTGAGTTCTGTGGGCCAAGTTTGGTTCAATTCCATTGTTGGTGGAGTTCAGAATGCTCTTTGGTTGTAGATGAACTATACATCCCAGCAACTACAACTCCCAAATCACAAAATCAACCCCAACCCCAACCCCACCAGTAGTCAAATTTGGGCGTATCGGGTATTTGTGCCAAATTTGGTCCAGTAAATGAAAATACAACCTGCATATCAAACATTTACATTAGGATTCATAAATAGCAAAATGACAGTTAAGAAGTGGCAACGAAAATAATGTTATGTTTGGGGGTCACCACCACATGAGGAACTGTATTAAGTGGTTGTAGCATTAGGAAACGCTAATCTAGACACTATCCTCCTATAGACACAGCCTAGAATCACATTAGCCTTTTTAGCCACTGTATGACACTGGATTAGGAAGGTTGACTACCACTGACCTAGAGCCTTTCTGTTCATTCTGCCCCCTTTCCTGCCCTTAGGATGCCTATGACCTCAACCAGCTCCGCAACCCGGATCTCTTTCCGCCTCCATCGCCTTTGGGGAAGCCCTTGCGCAGGAGGGATGCCCCTTACGCCTTCGCCGTGCCTCCGTTTCCCCGCCGGATGCCCTCCTGCCCTTCTGATATTGAGGACTTCATCAACGAGGTACCCAAAAGATCAGAGATTTCTTCGGGGGAGAAGGAAAAAATGAGAGTGCTCAGTGATGGGGCCTCTTCCCAGTCTAGGGGTCTATTTTAATGATAGAATTCCAGAGTTGGAAGGAAGGACAACATAATCACATTGGCTTTTTAAGCTGCTGCATCAGACCCTTGGCTTATGTAAACATAAGAGACTTCCAAAGGCCATCCAGTCCAACCCTGTTCCACCAGGCAGTAAAAGATAATCACATTGGCTTTTTAAGCTGCTGCATCACACTATTGCCTCATGTTTAGTTGGTGGAAGAGACCCCCAAAGGCTATCCAGCCCAACAGTATTCTGTCAGGTAGGAAAACACAATCATGTTGGCTTTTTAAAGCTACTCCATCAGACCCTTGGCTCATGTTTATTTATTTAATTATTTATTTGCGACATTTATATGCCGCCCTTCTCACCCCGAAGGGGACTCGGAGCAGCTCACTCTGTATACATACATACATACATACATATATACATACATATATATATACATATATATATATATATATATATATATATATATATATATATATATTGTTGTTGTTGTTCATTCGTTCAGTCGTCTCCGACTCTTCGTGACCTCATGGACCAGCCCACGCCAGAGCTCCCTGTCGGCCGTCACCACCCCCAGCTCCCTCAAGGTCAGTCCAGTCACTTCAAGGATGCCATCCATCCATCTTGCCCTTGGTCGGCCCCTCTTCCTTTTGCCTTCCACTTTCCCCAGCATAACTGTCTTCTCTAGGCTTTGCTGTATATATATATACACACACACACACATATATATATACATATACATACACACACACACACACACACACGATATTATATTATTAGCATAGTACAGTATCAGTATTAAATATTACTATATTGTACTAGACCATTATATTATAATATTAGTAATAATATAAATATAATATTATAATATATATAATATTATTATATCATATTATTATTAGTATTAGTATTATATTGCATTACATTATAATATTATAAATATTATATGTATATACAATATATTACATTACATTACACTACACTCTTGGCTCATGTTTAGCTGGTGGAAGAGACCTCCAAAGGCCATCCCGTCCGCCCTTCTCACCCCGATGCCGCCCTTCTCACCCCAATGGGCTCACAAGATATATATATATATATATATATACACACACATACACACATACATACATACATATACATACAATATATTATATTATTAGCATATATAGCAATATAATGGTATAGTACAATATAGTAACATTTAACACTGATATTGTACTATACCATTATATTGTAATATTAGTAATATTACATGTAGTATAAATATATAATTACAATATCATATTACTATTAGTAGTAGCATCATATTGCATTACATTATAATGTTATAAATATTATATGTATATGTATATACAATATATTATATTATACTACATGATATTATACTCTTGGCTCATATTTAGCTGATGGAAGAGACCTCCAAAGGCCATCCAGTCTAACCCTATTCCTTCAGGCAAGAAAACATAATTACATTGGCTTTTTAAGCTGCTGTATGACAACGTTGGCTCATGTTCAGCTGGCAGAAGAGACCCCCAAAGGCCATCCAGTTCAACCCTATTCTGTCAGGCAGGAAACCATAACAACATTGGCTTTTTAAGATGCTGTATGATACGGTTGGCTCATGTTTAACTGGAGGAAGAGACCTCCAAAGGTCGTCCAGTCTAACCCTACTTCACCAGGCAGGAAAACATAATTACACTGCTTTTAAAGCGGCTGTCCAATGCTATTCTGTCAGGCAGGAAAATATAATCACATTGGGTTTTTAAGCAGCTGCATCACATCATTGGCTCATGTTTCACTGGAGGAAGGGACCCCCAAAGGCCATCCAGTCTATCCTGCTTTCACCACAGAGATACCCGAACAATAAATGAGATCTGGGTTCCCTGCCACACTCTGATGATCGTGAGAGAGAATTCAAAGTAGGCCTGATGGGCAGCCACCAGAACAGCCTTTATGGGTGTTTCTTGTTGTCTCTTTGTCCATTCTCAGGGCCTGGAGGCGGCCGACTCAGACCCCAGCATCCCCCCTTACGACACGGCACTCATCTACGACTTTGAAGGGGACGGATCGGCCGGAGGCTCCCTCAGCTCCATCCTCTCGAGCTTGGGCGATGAGGACCAGGACTACGACTACCTCAACGACTGGGGGCCTCGCTTCCAGCGCCTGGCGGAGCTCTATGGCAATTAGGGGGGCCCAAAGGGCTGGAAGGCAAGGGAGAGGAGGCTGACCAAGATAGACTCTGCACTCTCACAACTGGACATTTCGCACCCAGCTCCCTTTTTGGTTTTCAGCCCAAATTGGTACCTTTCCCCATTGCAGCAGCCATTACAGGCAGGTGAGCCTTCCGTCGGTTCCTACAAAAACAAGTGTATCAAGACCTCCCCGAAATGGGTCACAACACTGACATATGGGCTAGAAAGACTGAGAAACCTGACCCATTTCCTGGAAGACAGATGACCCGGACCCTTGGAGGGCAAGGGAAGGTGATGTCAAACCAGTGAGCTCCGCAGCACAGGATTTGCTGGGAGGAAAAAAGGTTTGCTTTGCTTTCTGCTGAGGCTGAGAGAGTGTGACTCAAACAAGGCCACACTCTCTCAGGCATCTATGGGACTTCATAGGTACACAGGCAAGGAGACCATTGACATTTATGGGGCTTCATAGGACTATTGGTGTCTATGGGGATTCATAGACATAATGTTAAGGAGGTCATTGGCATCTATGGGTGTTCATAGGACCATTGATGTCTATGGGGGTTCATAGGCATGTTGGAAAGGCAACCATTGGTGTCTGTGAAAGCCCATTGGTCATGAGGCCATTGATGTCTATGGTAGTTCATAAGACCATTGGCACCTATGGGGATTCCTGGGTGCACTGCTAAGGAGGCCATTGGCGTCTATGGATGTTCATAGGACCATTGCCATCTATGGGGGTTTAGGCATGTTGGAAAGGAGGCCATTGGTGTCTATGGTTGCTCATGAGCCCATTGGTCATGAGGTCATTGATGTCTATGGCAGTTTATAGGACCATTGGCGCCTATGGGGATTCCTGGGTGCACTGCCAAGGAGGCCATTGGTGTCTATGGGTGTTCATAGGAACATTGGCGTTTATGGGGGTTCATAGGCGTGTTGGAAAGGAGGCCATTGGTATCTATGGGTGCTCATCAGCCCATTGGTCATGAAGCCATTGATGTCTATGGCAGTTCATAGGACCATTGGCGCCTATTGGGATTCCTGAGTGCATTGCCAAGGAGGCCATTGGCATCTATGGATGTTAATACCATTAGTATCTATGCGGGTCCATAGTCATATTGGAAAGGAGGCCATTGGCATCTATATGTGTTCACAAGCCCATTGGTCATGAGGGCATTGGCGTCTATGACTGTTCATAGAATCATTGGTGTCTATGGGTTTTTTTAGGTACAATGTGCCAAAGAGATGCATTGGCGTCTATGGGTGCTCACTGGCACATTGGGCAGGAACGAATTGGCATCTATGGGTGTGTATAGAACCATTAGAATTACCAAGGAGGCCATTGGCATCTATGGGAGCCCATTGGGAGGCCACTGGAGTCTATGGGGGTTCATAGGACCATTGGCTTCTATGAGGGTTCGAAGGGTCATCTGGAGAGAGGCACAACCAAAGTCGGCGAAAGAAAGAGCCACTGAATTACAAAGGTGGCCCACAATTTTATTCAGAGGCTACTATACGAGTGGCACCAGAGTCCAAAAGATACAGAATCTGACCACTTTTTCCCTGTAAAAGGCAAAAGAAATGGAGGTTGAACAAGGGGGAAGTGTGGGTCTGTGGCTCCTGTGGACACCTCTTGGGATCAGTGACCCCCAAAATCCCCTTCCCTTGCCCCCGTTTGCAGGGCTTTCTTTCTTTTCTGAGTGCCCCGTGGTCCCATCAGGTCCGCTGGCTTCTACAACTCCTGCTTGGGGACCAGCTCTGAGGGCACGGCTGGCCGACCGCTTCCGAGCTGCATTTTTTGTGTGGCCGTGACCAGCCGGGCATAGCTCTCAGGGCCGTAGGGGTGGTGGTGGTGCTCCCCGGAGCGGGTTGAGAGCAACGGCAAGTAGTCCTGTCGCCCGGAGCGGCGCCTGGGCCGGAAGAGCGGTGGCCGGCGTTGTTCCTCTCCGTCCCGCAAGGAGTCCGGCAGGGGCTTCAAGGTGGTCTCCGGCAGGAGCATGATGCTGAGGACAGAGAGGATGGCGAAGGAGGCGAAGACCACGTGGTGCAGGAAGAAGCCCCGGCTGTCGTGGATGTCCAGCAGTGGAGTGGACAGCGAGCCCACCGCTCCAGCCGCCAGAATCAGGCCCAGCCCGGCCCCCCTGCGAAAAAGGGGAAAAGGAAGGGGTAAGATTCGAACTCAGGACAACCAAGAGGTGGCTGTCTGGGGGTCAAACCCTGCAGGCTAGGCAAAGCAGGGAAGGAGACCCCTTTTCCTCTTAAAAGACTCTACAACTCTTCCAAACATTTTGTAGGGGGAAACTACAACTCCCACAAACTAGGGAAACCATAAAGGCCCTTCCAAAGCTGGCAATGTCCCTTTTATTTGTATGCTTCCTCCAACTTCAGTGCCTTAGACTTTCCGATCTGCTAACCTATCAAAGGAAGAAATGTGTCTCTCTTTGTCCTGATCCGGAGTTTTCTAGAGAAGAAATTACCTCACAGACAGACAGGAAGGGCTTTATTTCTTAAAGCATATAGTACGGTTGCAAGCAAAGTTCCATCTGACAGTTGGCTTCCATCTCACTTTGGCCCTCCCCTTCACAGCCCCGGTTCTATGGAAACCCTCTCAATTGAGCTACAGGCCAAGGCATGGCCTACCTTCATGGTTCCCCACAACACCAGGAAAGGAGGTCATGACATATCTCCCCACTTAAAAAAACAAAAACCAGTGAAATCGCAAAACAAAAAGAAAATTAAGAACATGAACTGAAATCCAAGTCATTGTACATATACTTTGACAGGTGCCTCACCATGGCTTAACTAAGTAATTTTGATGGAACGCTGCCTGCGCTCATTCTGGCTGAGCAAAATGTTTCCATCTAAACAAATACCGAGTCCTAGAGTCCAGAATTTATTTCACCTCAAAATGATTTTGCCCATCCACTAGAATAGGATCGGGGATACTTCCCTCCGGCCCTGCCATTCCTTGCAGGCTGGTTTGATAAGATTGCAATGAAAGACTGGATGTGTTTGTTTTAAGCTATGAGAACATTTGGAGCCATACTGTGACTTTCCCCATATCTCTAATATGGGGAAAGGCCCAACAAATTTAGGGGGCCAGTTGTTTTTTAAGAGGGCTGTACAGTTTTCAGAAATTATTCAGCTTTTCCCCGCTTCTGGTCCCTAGCTTCGGCTCAAGCCAGAGAAGCCAGTTTTAAACCAGAAAAGGAAGGAATTTCCTGGCCTCGGCTCAAGCCAGAGAAGCTGGTTTTAAAGCCAGAGAAGCCAGTTTTAAACCAAAAAGGAAGGAATTTCCTAGCCTCAAGCCAGAGAAGCCAATTTTAAAGCCAGAGAAGCCAGTTTTAAACCAGAGAAGGAAGGAATTTCCTGGCCTTTGCTCAAGCCAGAGAAGCCAATTTTAAAGCCAGAGAAGCCAGTTTTAAACCAGAGAAGGAAGGAATTTCCTGGCCTCAGCTCAAGCCAGGAGAAGCCAGTTTTAAACCAGAGAAGGAAGGAATTTCCTGGCCTCGGCTCAAGCCAGAGAAGCCAGTTTTAAAGCCAGAGAAGCCAGTTTTAAACCAGAGAAGGAAGGAATTTCCTGGCCTCGGCTCAAGCCAGAGAAGCCAGTTTTAAAGCCAGAGAAGCCAGTTTTAAACCAGAGAAGGAAGGAATTTCCTGGCCTCGGCTCAAGCCAGAGAAGCCAGTTTTAAAGCCAGAGAAGCCAGTTTTAAACCAGAGAAGGAAGGAATTTCCTGGCCTCGGCTCAAGCCAGAGAAGCCAGTTTTAAAGCCAGAGAAGCCAGTTTTAAAGCCAGAGAAGCCAGTTTTAAACCAGAGAAGGAAGGAATTTCCTGGCCTCGGCTCAAGCCGGACAAGCCAGTTTTAAAGCGAGAGAAGCCAGTTTTAAACCAGAGAAGGAAGGAATTTCCTGGCCTCGGCTCAAGCCAGAAAAGCCAGTTTTAAAGCCAGAGAAGCCAGTTTTAAACCAGAGAAGGAAGGAATTTCCTGGCCTTGGCTCAAGCCAAAGAAGCCAATTTTAAAGCCAGAGAAACCAGTTTAAAACCAGAGAAAGAAGGAACTTCCTGGCCTTGGCTCAAGCCAGAGAAGCCAATTTTAAAGCCAGAGAAGCCAGTTTTAAATCAGAGAAGGAAGGAATTTCCTGGCCTCGGCTTAAGCCAGAGAAGCCAATTTTAAAGCCAGAGAAGCCAGTTTAAAACCAGAGAAGGAAGGAATTTCCTGGCCTCGGCCAGTTTTGAAAAGTTTTGAATTATTTTTCCTGTAAAAATTGGAATTGACTTTATAATCAAACCACCATCCAAAATGAGTTTTGAACTTTTTTTTTTTTTTGGATCAACCAAGCCTAGTGCTTAGCCCTTTTGCTGTCTGCAAACTGTTTGTACCTCTCCATAGTAGCCTATAGTTAAAAAAAAAAAAAAAGGTCCTGACACACTTTAACTGCCTGAAGTCTTAAGGCCTTCCAATCTTTCCAAGGAAGTTTCTTTTGGGGGAAAACTACAACTCCCACAACCCAGAGCAACCCCAAATGGCCTTCCAAAACATGTACAATTCCTTGTATGTTGTGTATCAGCCAACCTCAGTGCCTTAGACTTTCTGATATGCAGATTTGTCATACAAAGGCATGTGTCCTTCCTTTAACACCAGGACTCTTAAGACCCTCCATTCTTTCCAAGAAAGTTTTGCAGGGGAAAACTACAACTCCCACAATACAGGACAACCATAAAGACCATTTGATGCAAAATGCCCTTCCAAATCTTGTAAAATTCCTTGTATTTGTATGTTTTCGGCAACCGCAGTGCCTTGGACGTTCTTGTCAAAACAAGGAATGTTTAAATGCCTGGACTCTTAAGTCTCTCCAATTGTTCTTTTTGGGAGAAAACTACAACTCCCACCATCCAGAGCAAGCAGAAAGCTCATGCCATGGTTGCATCTAATGCCTCTCAGCTCTCCCAAAACCTGTATGAACCCTATTGTTTTTATGTTTCCGCGCCTTAGACTTTTGCTTTCCTGAGACCTTTTATTTCGTCCCTTGTTTTGATGTGTTTGGGAAATTTTGGTACATTATCATTAAAAGTAAAGAATTAAATGAACTGAATTAAATTAAATGAACTGACAGCCATAAAGAGAGGCACGGCTGCACATCCTCTCCTATCATTTTGTGTGATTTGTTTGAACACTTCCAGGTTGGGTTCAGTTGTAATATTTATAATGTAGGTTTTAAATTGTATGGGTTTTAATGTTGTGACTTGCGGAGAATCTGGTTTAAGCTGGCATGGGCAAACTTGGGCCCTCCTTGTGTTTTGGACTTCAACTCCCACAATTCCTCACAGCCTCAGGACATTTCTTTTTCCCCTCAGCCTCTTAATGAGAGGGAAAAAGAAAGGTCCTGAGGCTGTTAGGATTGTGGGAGTTGAAGTCCAAAACACATGGAGGGCCCAAGTTTGCCCATGTCTGGGTTTTAGAGAGGAAAGTGGGATATATTATATTTATTTAATATAATGCTAAAGCTACTACTACTACTAGTAATAACATAATGATTTAAATCAATAATAATAATTGAAAAGTGATTATAATAATTCATCAGAATAAGAATAAAATAACAAATGAAAGAAGAAATAAAGTTAAATAAAATAATAAAATAAAAAATGTGAGCTAAAAGAAGAAATAAAAACAAATAATACGACAAAATGAGAAATGAAAATTAAAATAATGTGAACATAACAAATAAAATTAGAAATCAAAACAAACGAAATAATAAAATGGGAAATAAAATAAGTAAATAAATGATAAAATAAAATAAATGAAAATAATGGGTTGTTGTAGTTTTTTTCGGGCTGTATGGCCATAGTCTAGAGGCATTCTCTCCTGACGTTTTGCCTGCATCTATGGCAAGCACTACCTCTGAGGATGCTTGCCATAGATGCAGGCGAAATGTCAGGAGAGAATGCCTCTATACCATAGCCATACAGCCCAAAAAAACCTACAACAACCCAGTGATTCCGGCCATGAAAACCTTCGACAATACAATGAAAATAATGTTAAAATAACCAAAAATGAGAAATGAAAATAGATGAAATAATAAAATAAAATGAGAAATAAAATAAATAAAATAGATAATAAAATAACAAATGAAAATTAAAATAACGTTAAAATAATTAAAGAAATGAGAAATGAAAATAAACAAAACAATAACATAAAATGAGAAAATGAAAAATAAAAAAGATAATAAAATAAGAAATGAAAATTAAAATAACGTTAAAAATGCATAAAATGAGAAATGAAAATAAATAAAATAACATAAAATGAGAAAATAAGAAATTAAAATAAAATGAAATAACAAATTAAAATAATATTGGAATAAATACAATAAATACAATAAATTAAAATAAAGTAATAAAAGGAAAAACGAGAATCATGTTAAAATCACAAATAAAAAATTAACAAATTGAAATTAAGAATAATATTAAAATAACAAATCAAAGACCAAATAAAAATAAATAAAATAAGACCACAAATATTAATTAAAATAATATTCAAATAACAAATACAATAAGAAACAAAAATAAATAAATTAAAATAAATTGCAAATAAAATAGCAATTTGGGGAAAGCAGTATAGTGTAGTATGTTTGTATGTTCAGGTAGGAGGCGTTACTTCGGATTTTGAAAAAGGGACCTTGTGCCAAATTCAGCCCAAATTGTCCACCCGCAACAACTTCATATTCTGAATGAAATGAAATAAATAATAATATTAAACTGACAAAATAAAAGTAATACTAAATAAAATAACAAATTGAAATAAAAACAATGTTAAAGTCGCAAATAAAAATGACAAAATTATTATGAAATTTTTGGTCGTGTCAGGAGTGACCTGAGAAACTGCAAGTCACTTCTGGTGTGAGAGAATTGGCCGTCTGCAAGGACGTTGCCCAGGGACGCCTGGATGATTTTTTGATGTTTTATCATCCTTGTGGGAGGCCTCTCTCATGTCCCCGCATGAGGAGCTGGAGCTGATAGAGGGAGCTCATCCGCCTCTCCCCGGATTTGAACCTGCGACCTGTCGGTCTTCAGTCCTGCTGGCACAGGGCTTTAACCCATTGCGCCACCCGGGGGCTCCATGAAATTAAATAAAAGTAAAACATAAAACAACATTGAAATAATATAAAATTTAAAAATAGAATTAATAATAATAATAATAATAATAATAATAATAATAATAATAATAATAATACCTGACCACGGTGGGCAGAACCTCACCGGCGAAGAGAACACTGAGGGCAGAGACGGCTTGAGAAGCCAGAAGTCCCAAGACGGAGAAGGACAGCACCAGCCAGGACTTCAGATCTGGAAAAGGGGGAGCAGAAGGAAGAGAGAGTTGGGGCGAAAAACAGGTCAACTGCCCCCCAAATAGTGTGTCACAGGAGCATGGCCTCGGCTTCTCCCCCTGAGAAGCCCAACCTCTCTTGGACTTACACTGGGTCAGGGCCAGCAGCAGCAGTGAGGAGACCCCGGTCAGGATGGTGCCAAAGAGCAGGGCAGCCCTGCGGCCAAAGCGGTCAACGGCCAGGCAGAGGAAGAGCAGGGCCAGGGCCTCACTCACGGCCGGCAAGAAGTAGGGGAAGTAGAAACGGGGGCCAAAAGGGGCCAGGTTGCGAGTGAAGGAGTGCCGGATCCCGCTCCCAATGAACCTGCAGAAGGGATACAGGGGTCAGCGCAGGCATGTAGCCGGGGGGGGGGGGGGCTTGAGGGGCTTCAGCCCCCCCCAAATTCTCATGGTGGTTCGCGAAAAGGCCTTACTGGTGCATTATTTAAACTGTTATGTTTATTCATATCATGATCTTATCACCATACTCAATATATCCCATATGCATGGGGGTATTGGGGTAATGATACAAAAGGTTTGCTAGGCTAGACCCTCTTTCACTCAGACTCACCCCCCCCCGCCAAACTCAGCCCCCCCCCCCGAATCAAAATCCTGGCTACGGGCCTGGGTCAGCGTTGAGGCCTTGAAGAGGTCACAAGGGCCAACATCTATCATCTTACATTGGTGAATGTGACCCCCCCCCCAATATATCATCTTAAACTGGCAAATGTCCTTCTTAACATAAAGAATGTTGCAAACATTTCTGTTATCACTGTCCCAGTTCTTATCAGAGTTTACTTTTCATTTCTTATTAGCAACTTTTAATTATAGTCCAGCAAGCAGGTTTAGTAACTGCAGGCCAGGCCCGTAGCCAGGATTTTGTTTCGGTGGGGGGGGGGGGGGGGGAATTTTTTTCAGGGGGGGTTTCGGGGGGGGGGGCTGAGTTTTGGGGGGCGGGGGGCTGAGTCTGAGTGAAAGAGGGTCTACCCTAGCAAACCTTTTGTATCATTACCCCAATACCCCCATGCATATGGGATATATTGAGTATGGTGATCAGATCATGATATGAATAAACATAACTTTAAATAATGCACCAGTAAGGCCTTTTCGCGAACCACCATGAGAATTTCGGGGGGGGGGGGGCTAAAGCCCCTCAAGCCCCCCCCCCCCCCGTCCACATGCCTGCTGCAGGCCTTAATATTATACTGGTGTTTACAAAATTATTAATTCCACTCATACAACTTCCATTCTTCCATTCATTCCCACACATCACTATTAAATCCACATTTATCAAATCTGCATATTAAATTTTTGTGACAACTCCATCTGCATGTTGGGTCTGTGTGCCAAGTTTGGTCCAGATCCATTACTGATGAGGTTCAGAGTGCACTGGGTGCAGGGTGAACTACAACTCCCATATGGGTGGGTCATTCATTCCCCAGCGCCTCCAATCTGTTCTGTTGGCCACCAGGGTTCTGTGTGCCATGTGAGTTCCAGAACTGCCATTGGGAGCTTCAGAATACTCTCTGGGTGCAAGGTGAACTACAACTCTCACTTGAGTGGGTTAGTCCTCCCTCAAACTCTTCCAGTATGTTGTATGGTCAGCAGGGTTCTGTGTGCCATGTTTGGTCCAGATCCGTCATTGATGGGGTTCTGAATGCAGGTTGAACTACAACTCCCATGCGGGTGGGTTGGTCCCCCCACAAACAATTCCAGTATGTTCTGTTGGTCATGGGGATTTGTGTTCCAAGTTTGGTTCAGGCCCATCATTCATGGGGTCTCAGTGGTCTGTGGAAGTAGGTGAAGATACTGCAAATCCCATCATCTGTGGTCTATCCTCCTCCAACCCTCGCCAGGACATAAAATACTTCATAGGGAGTCAGTGTGTCAAATTTGGACCAATGCATCATTTATTTGGGTCACATGGGTTTCTGGAAGTGAGTGAAGATACTGAAATTCCCATTATCCCTGGTCCATCCTCTACCAAAACTCAACACCACCTGAGCTCTGCGAGTGCAGCTTTTTTCTGAATGAAGCAGAGAGTGTTTGAGGAGCTATTGTCCTCCCAACCCTGCCAAATGCCTGCGAGACGTGGACTATCTACAGACATCATATGCAACTCCTGGAATGATTCCGTCAGTGCTTCCTCTGGAAAATCCTGCAAATCTCTTAGGAAGACAAGTGGACAAATGTCAGCGTGCTGGAAGAAGCAAAGAACACCAGCATTGAAGCGATGGTCCTCTGCCATCAACTCCGCTGGACCGGCCACATTGTCCGGATGCCCGACCACCGTCTCCCAAAGCAGTTGCTCTACTCCGAACTCAAGAATGGAAAACGGAATGTTGGAGGACAGGAAAAGATATTTTAAATGGGCTCAAAGCCAATCTTAAAAACTCTGGCATAGACACCGCGAACTGGGAAGCCCTGGCCGTTGAGTGCTCCAGCTGGAGGTCAGCTGTGACCAGCAGTGTTGTAGAATTTGAAGAGGCACGAATGGAGGGCAAAAGAGAGAAACATGCCAAGAGGAAGGTGCATCAAGCCAACCCCGAATGGGACTGCCTTCCACCTGGAAACTAATGCCCTCATGGCATGAGAAAATGCAGATCAAGAATAGGACTCCACAGTCACCTACGGACACACCACCAGTACACTGATCCTGGAAGACTATCCTAGTCAGACAACGAGTGATTGCCTAAGTAAGTCACTGTAACCTGAAATGTCCTTGGAGGGAGGGCTTTAGGTGGCTCCTCAGCACTGTTTGTGGAGACAGGGGACTGCCTGTGTAAGGGAATACCTCTACCACATTCACACATACAAATTACTACCACCACCACCACCACCACTACTACTAGAGAACAGCAAAGGGTTTCCCGCCCTTCCTGGGGGTTTTCTTACGTTGTGAATCCCAGGATGAGGCTGTTCTTCCACACGACCCGAGTGCAAAACACCTTCCAGATGCTGCTGTACTTGGGTTCCCCTTCAGACAGATTGTCCAATTCTATGGAGAAAACAAAACGGGCGTCACTTTGGCACAAAACACACAGGTGCTTTGGCTCAATTGAAACGGAGATTGCATCACAGCGGAGATTACATCACGCCATCTTTCCTTACGAAAGGGTCGAAGGGATGCCAAAAGGAAGCATCGTCGACAGGACATGGCACCAACCATCCAAGGGGAGAAACCTCACAATCACAAACATCTCCAAAGAGACACCATGATGGAGAGTGGCTTGCAGGAAACAGAAGCGCGTCTACATTGCCATGGCTCAATGCTATGGGATTTTGGGTGCTGTCGTTTTGCAAGGTCTTGAGCCTTCTCTAAGTGCATGTACACCGGAGAACGGGTGCGGTTTAACACCACTTGAACTGCAACGGCTCAATGCTGAATGTATTGGTTCTGGACATGCAGTAATTGGAAATGGAGGAAAGAAGAGATCATCGCAAAGCAAGGGATGCCGAAAGGTCATGTTGCGATGCCAGGGTCATCCTTTTGACCTTTGAGAGCCCACCTGCAAAGAGTTGCTCCTCTTCTATTTGGACCCCGTTGCTCTCGGCTAAGCTGCGCAGGGCTGCCTTGCCTTTCTCCGTTTGGTGGGTGGCCAGCAGCCAGCGGGCTGACTCTGGGAACAGCGATGGGCACCTGCACCAATAATGATCATGACAACAACTATAATGGTACCTTGCACAAAGAAAATGCGTCTCCTTCCCACCCAGCCCTTTCCTTGCATTTGCGCCAAGAGGAAGCCATGGGAAGAGGCCTGTTTGCCAGGCTGGGTTGGGCATGGCCCTTCCTCCTCCCCAAGTCCTTGAGCATCAAGGTGGTGGTGCTCCAGCAAAGAGGGTTTGTTTGCACAGCACCACTTGAGTGCCACTTTGGCCAAGGCCTCCCTCCTAAACGGCTGAGGAAGGGGACTGGTTGGCCAAGCGGCTCCTTTGTAATTGCAGTTTTGCTGCTGGGAAAACTGGCAGAGCAGCCTTGCAAGTCAAGGGCAGAAGGCAAGGGAGGGGGCACCCCCCCCCCCCAGGCACCCAGCTTGGCTTGGTGGTGCGTTCTGCTGTGCATTCGCTGCCTTGTTTCAACTGCACAACATTGCACTTCAAAGTGTGCGTAGCACAAGCAGTGACCAACTTCTCGTGCAAAGATTGGCAACACACAACACACAAACCTAAGGCATGGGTTTTCTTCCCCCCTTCTTTCTCCCTTCCTTTCTTTGCTCCTCTCTCTCTCTCTCCCTTCCTTCCTTCTTTCTCTCCTTCCCTCCTTCCTTTTCTTTCTTCTTTCTTCTCTCCTTCCTTCCCACCCTCCCTTCCTCCTTCCTCCCTCCTTCCTCTCCTTCTTCCTCCTTCCTTCTTCCTTCTCCTTCCTTCCTTACTTCCTTTTCTTCCTCCTTCCTTCCTCTTCTTGCCTCTTTGCTCATTTATTTATTTATTTCCTCCCTTCTTTCTTTGTATCTTCTTTAAAGAAAAATCAGTCTTCCTTCTCTGTTTCTTCTTTTTCTTCCTTTGCTCTTTGGTTCCATCTCCTTCCCCTTCCTTCCTTCCCTCCCTCCCTCTCTCTCTCTCTTTCTTTCCCTCCCTCTCTTTCTTTACCACCCTCCCTCCCTCCCTCCCTGGCTCCTTCCTTTCATTCCACCTTCTTTCCTTCTTCCTTTCTTCTTTTGCTCCTTCCTTCAACCCTCCCTCCCATCCTTCCTTCGCCCTTCTTTCCCTTCTTCTTTCTTTCTCTCCTTCCTTTCTTCCCTCTTTCTTCCTCCTTTTCTTCCTTCCTTTTTTATCTCCTTGCTTCCCACCCTCTCTTCCTTACCTCCTTCCCTCCTTTCTTTGCTCCTTCCATTCCCTCCTTTCTTCCCTCTCTCCTTCTTTCTTTCTTTTCTTTCCCTCCCTCCCTCCCTCCCACCTTCTTTCCTCCTTCCTTCTTTCCTTCTTTCGCTCTTCCCTCCCTTCCTTCCTTCCTTCCTTCCTTCCTTATTTTTCCCTCTCCTTCCATCCTTCCTTCCTTTGCCCCTTCCTTCCCTCCTTCCCTCCTTTGCTCCTTCCTTTCTTCTCTCCTTCCTTCCCACCCCCTTCCTTCCTTCCCTTTCTCCCTCCTTTCTTCTTTCCTCCTTTCCCTCCCTCCCTCATTTGCTTCTTCCTTTCTTCCCACCTTCTTCCCTCTTTTTGTCCTTCCTTCTTTTCCTCCTTCTTTCCTTCTCCAATATGAAGGCCCTTACAGCTGGAGCATTCCCCTCCCAAGTGTATGGTAGAAATTCCAAGACAACATGGCTGAGGGTTTTTGCTTGAGGTGAAGATGGCACAGCGCATTGATTTTGTCAGTGCTGCTTGCCATGCTTCCCATCCATGGTGTCCTAGGGCCCGAGAGTGAGAAGAGACTCCAAGAGTCATCCAGTCCAATTCCTTCTGCCAGCCAGGGAAGGCACAACTCAAGACCTCCCGGCAGATGCCCATCCAGCCTCCGATTAAAAGGACTGCAGGATGACATGCTTCCAAAGCCTGGGGTCTTTTCCACCTCTACCTATTGGGATCCCCGGGGTTTTGGGGGCCAAACTCACCACCAGCAGAGTGCCATCAGGGCCAGGGTCAGTGTTATTGCCGCTTGCAGGAGGCGCCATTCCTTGCAGGCCACGGCCAGACCGGGCAGGAGCAGCTCTCCGGCCACCCAGAAGAAGCTGGACAACATGGTGACCGTCAGCCGGTGCGGAGGCCCACACAGCTCCAGCCCTGAGCAAGAAGCAGACGGGAAGCCTCAAAGCCTCCGGGCAAAGACACCCAAAGCTATTACACTTTCCCCCCATGTTTTACAAATGGAAACAACAGAGGTGCAACAACTCTGCAAATAGCACTCAGGGATAGAACCCTATAGTTAGAAGGGACCCCCAAAGGCCAGCTAGTCCAACCCTATTCTATCAGGCAGGAAGGCACAATCTGATCCCTCCTGACAGATGGCTATCCAGACTCATAGACATTAAAAGCTTCATAGAGAATAAGGCTATAGCATCATAGAATCCTAGAGTGGGAAGGGATCCCTAAAGGCCACTCAACCCAACCCCCTTCTGACAGACAAGAAGGCACCATCTGATTTCTCCTAACATCCAGCCTCTTGTTAAAAGACTTCCTTAGAATCCTAGAGTTGGAAGAGACCCCCAAATGTCATCCAGTCCAACCCTATTCTATCAGGCAGAAAGACACATCAACAGATAGCCATCCAGCCTCATAGACATTAGAAGCTTCATGGCACAATAAAGCTATAGAACAGCCTGGGCAAACGTTCTAACTTGAGGGCCGCATTCTAGCATTCCCAGCTAGGAGGACTGGCTGCCTGGTGATGGAAGGGAGGGAGGGAGGGGAGGAAGGAGGAAGGAAAGAGAGAAGGAAGGAAGGGAGGGAGGGAGGGAGGAGGGAAGAAGGGAAGAAGAAAGAGGGAGGGAGGGAGGGAAGGAAGAGAAGGAAAAGGAGAGAGGAGAGAGGAGGATGAATGAATGGATGGAAGGAGGGAAGAGGGAAGGATGGAAAAAAAGAAGAGAGGAAGGAAAGGAAAGGACAAGGAAGGAAAGAAAGGAAGGAAGGAAGGAAGGAAGGAAGGGAGAAAAAGGGAAGAGAGGGAAGGAAGGAAGAGAAAAGGGAGGGGAGGAAGGGAAGGAAGGAAGGAAAGAGGGAGGAGGGAAGGAGGAGAAAAGAGGGAAAGAGAAAGACAAAAAGGGAAAGGAAAGGAAGAAGGAAGAGGGAAGGGAAGGATGAGAAGGAAAAGAGGGAGGAGGAAGGAGGGAGAAAAAGAGGGAAGGAAGGAAAGACAAAAAGGAAGGAAGGAATGATGAAAGGATGGAAGGAAAGGATGGAAGGATAAAGAGGGAGGGAGGGAGGGAGGGAGAAAAGAGGGGGGAAAGGAAAGACAAAAAGGAAGGAAGGAATGATGAAAGGATGGAAGGGAAGGATGGAAGGCGAAAGAGGGAGAGAGAGAAGGAGGGAGAAAAGAGGGAAGGAAGGAAAGACAAAAAGGAAAGAAGGAAGGATGAAAGGGTGGAAGGAAAGGGAAAATATAAGGGAGGAAGAGAAGGATGGAAAGAAGGCAGGGAATGATAAAGGAAAGAGAGAAGGAAGGGAAGATAAAAGGGAAGGAAGAAAGGAGAGAGGGGGAAAGAGGGAAGGAAGGAAGGACGATGGAAGGGGAAAGACAGAGGGAAGTAAGGAGGAAAAAAGGAGAGAAGGAAGGAAAGACAAAAGGGAAGGAGAGAGGGAGGAAAGAGGGAAGGAAGGAAGGTTTTTGTTTTTTTTAATCGTGTCAGGAGCAACAAGTTGCTTCTGTTGTGAGAGAATTGGCCGTATGCAAGGATGTTGCCCAGGGGACGCCCGGATGATTTGATGGTTTTATCATCCTTGTGGGAGGCTTCTCTCATGTCCCCGCATGAGGAGCTGGAGCTGACAGAGGGAGCTCATCCGCCTCTCCCCGGATTTGAACCTGCAACATGTCGGTCTTCAGTCCTGCCGGCACAGGGGTTTAACCCACTGCGCCACCGGGGGCTCCTTAGGAAGGTTGATGGAAGAGGAAAGAGGAAGGGAGGTAAGGAGTAAGGAAGGAGAGAAGGAAGAAAAGACAAAAGAGAGAAGGAGGAAGGAGAGAGAAGGAAGGAAGGATGAAAGGGAAGGAAGTAAGGAGAAAGGGAGAGGGAAAGAGAGAAGGAAGGGAGGATAGGACAGTGAGAGAGAGGAAGGCCTGAGAAAAGAGCCCAAGGAACCACATCTGGCCCCTGGACCTGGTTTTGCCCATAACTGCTACAGAATCAGAGATTCCTAAAGTTGGAAGGGACCCCAAGGGTCATCCAGCCCACTCTCTCTCTGCCGAGCAGGCTGCATCACGCTCTTGTCTCATGTTCAATCATATATTTTTACTATTGTCAAGCCATGGCTCTTATTAGTTTCTTCCATCCAGACTCCTTTGGATGCAGCCTAGAATCGCACTGGCCATTTTAGCTGCCGCATCACATTCTTGGGGTGGTACTCACTGGCAACATAGAGAGAGAGGAAGGCGCCGGCCAAGGTTGCCCCAAAGAGCAGGTGAATGAGAGCAAACATGGCGTAACTTGTGGCCAAAGAGACCGCGAAGCCCAGCGGGACAGAGAGAATGAAGGAGGTGACGAAGGCGGTCCGGCGTCCGAACCTAATGGATCGGGAGGGAGGAAAAATCAGAAATGGCATTCTGGCCCTTTAAGAGTCAAATTGCATTTAATCTACAGGCATTGGTCAACTTTGACCCTCCCTCCAGGTCTTTTGGACTTCAACTCCCACAATTCCTAACAGCCTACTGGCTGTTAGGAATTGTGGGAGTTGAAGTCCAAAACACCTAGAGGGAGGGCCAAAGTTGGCCCATGCCTGGCATAGACACATCCATCAAAGCATTTCCTACCTGTCGCAGGTTGAACCAAAGCTCAGGTAGCCAAGGATCCACCCCAGGAGGAAGGTGGCTTGTTCCAAGGGGACCTTCCAGTGGTCGGAGCAGACCAAGCCCCACTGCAAAATGGGGGAGAGAAGGAGGAAATGGTGAGGGTCCAGAAGGGAGGCAAGCAGGTGCTAGTTGGTTATTCCCAAATCCAAGGTGGAAATTTCCAGGTATGATTGCACTGCAACTCCCAGCAGCCCTTAGGCAGCGGTAAGAGGTGCTGAGAATTGTAGTCCTATTATAATGATTTGTTGATCTCTCAATTTTCTGAGCTGCTGACCGAAAAGTCGTAGGTTTGAATACGGTGAGCAGGGGTGAGCTCCCACTGTTAGCCCCAGCTTCTTCCAACCTAGCCGTTCAAAAAAATACAAATGTAAGTAACTCAATAGGTACCGCCTCAGCGGAAAGGTAATGCAGTCATGCTGGCCACATGACCTTGGAGTTGTCTATGGACAACGCCTGCTCACCCCTCTCTTCAGATTTGAACCTGCGACCTTTCAATCAGCAAGTCCAGCAGCTCAGTGGTTTAGCCCACTGTGCCACCAGGGGCTCTCTCTCTCTCTATACACACACACATATATATAAATACAGTATTATATATATCTAATGAATATATATATATATATATATATATATAATACAGATGGATAGATTATATATATACACACTCACACACATATATAATTAGTATTATTATTAATGTTACTACTAATATACTATTACTAATAATAATAACAATCTTTTTCTCTCTTCAAAGAGACTCAAAGCAGCTAACAGCACAACAAACATGTGCTCCTGATGACAACTCCCAGCATCCCCAGTCCCACTTCTCCTTCTACTGATTTAAACCTGCATTGTTATTATTGTGATCATTTTCACCATCAAATGTTTTTATTTATATCATGCTTCTCTTAAACGTGACTCAATGCAGCTCCCAACACTCACTGATATTATTTGTATTGCGCTTCTCTTATGGGAGTCAATTTATTGATTGATTGATTGACTGATTGATTGTATTTGTATTCTGTTTCTCTTCTCTTAAGGGAGACTAAAAGTGGTTCCTCATTCATTCATTGATGGATAGATAGAATTGTATTCTTCCCTTTTTGTCATGGAAGGAGTCTTGATTGATTGATTGATTGATTGTATTGGTATCCTGCTTCTCTTCTCTTAAAGGGGACACAACACAGCTCCCAACTGATTGATTGATTGATTTGTATCCTGCTTCTCTTCTCTTAAAGGGGACTCAAAGTGGCTTCCAAGACATTGATAGCATTTGCATTGCACTTCTGTCCTCTTAAAGGAGAATCAAAGTGGTTTCTAATGCATTGATTGATTGATAGTATTGGTATCCTGCTTCTCTTCTCTTAAAGGAGACTCAAAGAGGCTCTTAATTGATTGACTGACTGATTGACTGACAGCATTTGTATTGCGATTCTCTTTCCCTGGGGTGGCACAGCAGGATAAATCACTGAGCTGCTCAACTTGCTAACCGAAAGGTCAGCAGTTTGAATCCTGGGAGTTGAGTGAGCTCCCACTGTTAGCCCCAGCTTCTGCTAAGTTTGAAAACATGCAAGTATGAGTAGATCAATCAGTACCGTTGGGGTGGGGAGGCAACAGTGTTCAATAATAATAATAATAATAATAATAATAATAATAATAATAATAATAATAAATCACACAGTCCTAGACACTTGAGAAGTGTTTGACGTGATTTTGTGATATGAAATCCAGCATATAGATCTCGTTTGCTGTGACATACTGTGATTTTGTGTCAATAATAATAATAATAATAATAATAATAAATTGTTGAAGGCTTTCATGGCCGGAATCACTGGGTTGTTGTAGGTTTTTTCGGGCTGTATGGCCATGGTCTAGAGGCATTCTCTCCTGACATTTCGCCTGAGGATGCTTGCCATAGATGCAGGTGAAACATCAGGAGAGAATGCCTCTAGACCATGGCCATACATAAGGTTCTTGTGTGTTTTTTCGGGCTATAGGGCCATGTTCTAGAGGCATTTCTCCTGACGTTTCGCCTGCATCTATGGCAAGCATCCTCAGAGGTAGTGAGGTCTGTTGGAATTAGGACAATGGGTTTATATATCTGTGGAATGGCTGGGGTGGGGCAAGGAGCTCTTCTTTCATGGCCATACAGCCTGAAAAAACCTACAACAACCCAATAATAATAATCTTTATTTATACCCCGCCACCATCTCCCCAAAGGGGACTTGGAGCGGCTTATATGAGGCCAATCCCAGCGATGCATTATGGCAACATAAAATATAAACAACAAAACATTAGAATAAAATAAATAAACCAATCAAGTAAAATAAACAGTCCAAAATAACATAATAGAAAGGAAAGGCTGGTATGACTCCATGCAGGCATGCCGGCCACATGACCGTGGAGGTGTCTGCAGACAATGCTGGCTCCTTGGCTTAGAAAGGGAAGGAAGCACCAGAGTTCCAAAGTCGACTTGTCTCAATTTATTTTTATTTATCGTGTCAGTACAACCAGTCGATTATATTACATTTCTAACAGAACAAAGCAAAGCAAAAAAAAAAAAAACAGACAAAATACGAAAATTGTGAGTTTGGTAGTTGATTAAATGTCCTGTGACCAGTATCTGGCCACTTGGAGTGCCTCCGGTGTTGCTGCAAGAAGGTTCTCCATTGTGCATGTGGCAGGGCTCAGGTTGCATTGCAGCAGGTGGTCAGTGGTTTGCTCTTCTCCACACTCGCATGTCGTGGATTCCACTTTGTAGCCCCATTTCTTGAGGTTGGCTCTGCATCTGGTGGTGCCAGAGCGCAGTCTGTTCAGTGCCTTCCAAGTCGCCCAGTCCTCTGTGTGCCCAGGGGGGAGTCTCTCATTTGGTATCAGCCATTGGTTGAGATTCTGGGTTTGAGCCTGCCACTTTTGGACTCTCACTTTCTGAGGTGTTCCAGCGAGTGTCTCTGTAGATCTTAGAAAACTATTTCTAGATTTCAGTCGTTGACATGCTGGTTGATACCTAAACAAGGGATGAGCTGGAGATGTCGCTGCCTTGGTCCTTTCACTATTGGCTGCTATTTCCCGGCGGATGTCAAGTGGTGCAATACCGGCTAAGCAGTGTAATTTCTCCAGTGGTGTAGGGCGCAGACACCCCGTGATAATGCGTCATGTCGCATTAAGAGCCACATCCACTGTTTTAGCGTGGTGAGATGTGTTCCACACTGGGTATGCGTGCTCAGCAGTAGAGTAGCACAGTGCAAGGGCAGATGTCTTCACTGTGTCTGGTTGTGATCCCCAGGTTGTGCCAGTCAGCTTTCGTATGATATTGTTTCTAGCACCCACTTTTTGCTTGATGTTCAGGCAGGTGCTCTTACTGCCTATTACAGGGAAAAACGGCTGATTCCTAATCCATCTAAAACACAGACATGTGCCTTTCATCTCAAGAACAGACAAGCATCCTGAGCTCTGAGGATGACCTGGGAAGGAATCCCACTGGAGCATAGCAGCACACCCAAATACCTGGGAGTCACTCTGGACCGTGCTCTGACCTACAAGAAGCACTTGTCTCAATGTCAAGGGGAAACTTTTTCCCTTTCCCTAATCCTTAATGGCTTTCCCTAAGGTAAAAACTAACCCTGCTCTAAGGAGACTGGCGGGGGCTCCCTGCACTCGCTCCAGGTTGCTTTGGAGGCGCTCTGCACATGCTCAGGGGCCCGGGACTCACCTGGGTGACGACGGTGGTGCGGAGGGGCAAGGTGGGGGCCCCTGTTGGGGGGCAAGGAGAATCCCGGCTGGCGTTGGAAGGGCCCCCCCCTCCTCCTCCTCCTCCTCCTCCTGCCTGGAAGGGGCAGGAGGGGTGGCGGGAGGCGTTGTGGGCGCCTTGGGGGCGGCAGGCGAGGGGCGGGGGGGCCAGGAGGGCGAGCAGGAGGAGCCCCCCGGCGAAGAAGGCGGCGGAGAGGGGCGCCAGGGGCAGCCCAGTGGCCAGGGCCAGGCGGAGGGGGGGCCGCCCAGAGACCCCTCCCCAGGGGGAAAGCAGGAGGGCTTCCAAGGGCATCGCCGGGGGGAAAGAAGGGAGGGAAGGGAAAGGAAGGGAAGGGAAGGAGGAAAAGTTGGAGAAGGAAGAAAAGTCAGAGAAGGAGGGGAAAGGAGCCGCTTCAGACGCCGCCGCCTCCTTCTCTTCTGTGTGAGGGAGGAAGGAAGGAAGGAAGGAAGGAACGCCCTGCAAAGAAGGATGGAAGAAAAGGCGCCCAGGTGGAGAAGGGAGGAAGGGAGAAGTGAAAGGAGGAAGGGAAGGAAGGAAGGAAGGAAAAGAAAAAGGGAGGAAGGGGAAGGGAAGGAAGGGCGCCAGGTGGAGAAGGGAGGAAGGTAGGAAGGAAGGAAGGAAGGGAAGGGGAGGGAAGGAAGGACGGAGGGAAGGAAGGAGGGAGGGAAGGGAAGAAAGGAAGGAAGGAAGGGAGGGAGGGAGGGAGGGAGGGGGGAAGGAAGGAAGGGAAGAAAGGGAAGGAAAGGGAAGGAGAGGAGGAAGGGAAGGAAGGAAAAGAAAAAGGGAAGGAGAAAGGGAAGGAAGGAAAGAGAAGGAAGGAAAAGGGACGGGAAGGAGAAAGGGAAGGAAGGAAAGTGAGAGAAGGAAGGAAAGAAAGGGAAGGAGAAAGGAAAGAAGGGAAGGGAAAGGAAAGGGGAAAGAAGGAAAGGAAAAAAATGAGAAGGGAGGGAGGCAAGAGAAGAAAAAAAAGGGGGGGAGGAAGGAAAGAGGGGAAAGAAGGAAAGAAGAAAAGGGAAAAAAAGGGAGGAAAAGAAAGGGGGAAAGTGAATTAAGAAAGAAGGGAAGAAAAAATGAGAAGGATGGAAAGGAAAAAGGGAAGGAACAGAGAATGGAAGGACAGGAAAGGGAAAAGGGAGGGAAGAAAGGAAAGCAAAAGAGGAAAAGAAAAAAAGGGAAGGCAGGAAGGAAGGAAGGGAAGAAGAAGGAAAGAGAAGGAAGGAAGGGAAGGAAAGAAGAAGGGAAGAGGGAAAAAGGGAAGGAAAGGAAAGAAAAGGAGGGAAAGAAAAAAGAAGGAAGGGAAGAAAAGAAGGAAGAAAACAAAAAAGGAAAGGAAGGAAGGAAGGAAGGAAGGAAGGAAGGAAGGGAAGGAAAGGAAGGAAGGAAAGGAGAAAGGAGAGGAGGAAAAGGGGGAAGGGAGGAGAAGAAGGGAAGGAAGGGAGGGAAAAAGAAGGAAGGAAGAGAAAGGGAAAGGAAAAGAGGAAAAGAAAAAAGAAGAGAAGGAAGTAAAAAGGGAAGAAGGAAGGAAAAGAAAATGGGAAGAAGGAAGGAAAGAGAAAGGAATGAGAGGCAGGGAAGGGAAAAGAGAAATAGAAGGGAAGGAAGGAAATATATATCTATAATGCATAATATATGTGTCTCATAAACTTTCACAGAGGGACTACAGCAAGCCTGGGCCAACTTCAGCCCTTTGGGTGTTTTAGACTTCAACTCCCATCATTCCTAACAGCACTTAGCTTAAGCGACTGAGTGGGAAAAGGGAAAGGGCCTGGGGCTGTTAGGAATTGTGGGAGTCGAAGTCCAAAACACCTGGAAGGAGGGTTGAAGTTGGCCCAAGCCTGCCGTAGAGGAAACTTCCTTGCACTCCTTGGTTATGGGCCCAGCACTCAGCTTAAGCGACTGAGGGGGGAAAGGAAAGGGCCTGAGGCTGTTAGGAATGGTGGGAGTTGAAGGCCTGATTCAGGTGGAGATGAAGAAAGAGGCTGGACCAGAACAACTTTCCCTTTCCTCCTCCGCTTTGCTTCCCATCTCCCCAAAGGAGCCCTGCCCAGGTGAGGCAACACACCTATTGCATAGCAAGAGAGGCCAAGCTCTGGAGCAGCTCACCTTTGCCCCATTTCAATTGCTTCGTCGTCCCTTTGAAGCTCCTAAAAGGGGGCCCAAAAACAAGATATTTCAATGTCCCTTCTAAGCAAAGGCAAGGAGAACACAGAAGGTTAAAAAAAAGGGGGAAATTTGGTACAACTCCTTCTTTTCTTTTCTTTTTTCTTTTCTTTTGTTTTGGCTTTTGGATGTGAAACCGGATCCGGCAGTTTTGCAAAAGTGGCCTTCAGGTTGTGCTCCTGTGGCTTGCCTCTCTTGCAAAACTGCTTTCTGCACCAGGAGCCTCCTTCCTCTCTCCCGCTTCCTCATT
The DNA here is from genome assembly GCF_025583915.1 of Anolis sagrei ordinatus. NCBI lineage: Eukaryota > Metazoa > Chordata > Lepidosauria > Squamata > Anolidae > Anolis > Anolis sagrei. The sequence goes on from NW_026847993.1 coordinate 28,111,315, forward strand.
GCAAAGAAGGCACACTTTCACAATCTGGGCCTCCCAAGCCAGACGGAACAAACCTCCCCTGGGTGCATCTACACTGTAGGACAGTCCTTCTCAACAGGAATTGCATGGTTATTGGAAGGCAACTTTGTTATGCCACATTATTATTATTATTATTATTATTACTTGAAACACAACAAGATGAGTCCATAGCAGACACTCTGCTGGCTGTTGTATTGGATCACGCGTCGGACACTTCCCAAGTGTCTAGGACTGTGTGATGTATCGGCGAATGATGCATGCAGATCCCAGTAAGGTGGCCTTTTGCAACTGGCAGATGGTAATTTTGTCAGTGCAGATTGTTTTTAAGTGCAGGCCAAGATCTTCAGGCACTGCACCCAGTGTGCCAATCACCACTGGGACCACCTTGACTGGTTTGTGCCAGAGTTGTCTTCTTCTTCTTCTTCTTCTTCTTCTTCTTCTTCTTCTTCTTCTTCTTCTTCTTCTTCTTCTTCTTCTTCCTCCTCCCCCCTCCTCCTCCTCCTTCTTCCCCCCTTCTTTTTCTTCTTCTTCCTCCACCCTCCTCCTCCTCCTCCTTCTTCCCTGAATTTGAATGCATACTCAACCTTGGGAAACCCATTGGCCAACCTTGGGCAAGTCACACTCTCACAGCCTCAGAGGAGAGCAAAAATATTAAAAACAACCCCCCCCCCTCTGAATAAATCTTGTAGGATTTCTTGCTTTAAGTGAAAGTTGCATTGAAGGAATATAATATAATATACGATTTGCATCTCAGTTGGAGAGATACCGCAAGGAGAGGTGGGTAATAAAATTATATTATTATTAATAATAATATTTATTTATTTACGACATTTATATGCCGCCCTTCTTAACCCGAAGGGGACTCAGAGTGGCTTACAAGATATATATATGTATGTATATATATGTGTGTGTGTGTGTGTGTGTGTGTGTGTATATATATATATATATATATATATATATACATACAATATATTATATTATTAGCATAGCACAATATCAGTATTATATATTACTATAGTGTACTATACCATTATATTGTAATATTATTAGTAATATTACATATAAAATATATATTTTAATATCATATTACTATTATTATATTGTATTACATTAGAATATTATAAATATTATATGTATATACAATATATTGTTACATTATATTATATTATTAGCATAGTACAATATCAGTATTATATATGACTATAGTGTTCTATACCATTATATTGTAATATTATTAGTAATATTACATGTAATATAAAATATATAATTATAATACCATATTATTATTAGTATTATATTGCATTATATTATAATATTATAAATATGATATGTATATACAATATATTATATTGCATATTATATTATTAGCATAGTACAATATCAGTATTATATACTACTATAGTGTACTATACCATTATATTGTAATATTATTAGTAATATTACATATAAAACATATAATTTTAATATCATATTATTAGTTTTATATTGTATTACATTATAATATTATAAATATTACATGTATATACAATATATTATATTATGTTATATTATATTATTGGCATAGTACAATATCAGTATTATATATTACTATAGTGTACTATACCATTATATTGTAATATTATTAGTAATATTACATATAAAATATATAATTATAATACCATATTATTATTATATTGTATTATATTATAATATTATAAATATTACATGTATATACAATATATTATATTATATTATTGGCATAGTACAATATCAGTATTATATATTACTATAGTGTACTATACAATTTTATTGTAATATTATTAGTAGTATTATAAATATTATATGTATATACAATATATTAAATTACATTACTTACTTACTTAGGCGATCCCTCGTTGGACGAGTAAGATGGTCTTCCATTATGGATTTCCCTGTGGGTCCGTATGTGGCTGTGGAGATGCATTCTTGCTCTGCATCTTCTTCCGCAGTGAGGGCATTGGTTTCCAGGTGGAAGGCGGTCCCGGTCGGGGTTGGCTTGACACGCCTTCCTCCTGGCACGTTTCTCTCTTTCACCCTCCACTCGTGCCTCCTCAAATTCTGCAGCACTGCTGGTCACAGCTGTCCTCCAGCTGGAGCGCTCAAGGGCCAGGGCTTCCCAGTTCTCAGTGTCTATGCCAGAGTTTTTAAGGTTGGCTTTGAGCCCATCTTTAAATCTCTTTTCCTGTCCACCAACGTTCCGTTTTCCGTTCTTAAGTTCGGAGTAGAGCAACTGCTTTGGGAGACGGTGGTCAGGCATCCGGACAACGTGGCCGGCCCAGCGGAGTTGATGTTGGAGGACAATCGCTTCAATGCTGGTGGTCTTTGCTTCTTCCAGCACACTGACGTTTGTCCGCCTGTCTTCCCAGGAGATTTGCAGGATTTTCCGGAGGCAGCGCTGATGGAATCGTTCCAGGAGTTGCATGTGACGTCTGTAGACAGTCCACGTTTCACAGGCATATAGCAGGGTTGGGAGGACAATAGCTTTATAGACAAGCACCTTGGTCTCCCTACGGATGTCCCGGTCCTCAAACACTCTCTGCTTCATTCTGGAAAATGCTGCACTTGCAGAGCTCAGGCGGTGTTGTATTTCGGCGTCGATGTTGACTTTGGTGGAGAGGTGGCTGCCAAGGTAGCGGAAATGATCAACATTTTCTAATGTTACACCATTAAGCTGTATCACTGGCATTGGAGAGGGGTTGTCTGGTGCCTCCTGGAAAAGCACCTTGGTTTTTTCAATGTTCAATGACAGGCCGAGCTTCTCGTATGCTTCTGCGAAGGTGTTTAGAGTGGCTTGTAGATCTTCTTCTGAATGCGCACAGACGACATTGTCATTAGCATACTGGAGTTCTATAACAGATGTTGTTGTAACCTTGGTTTTGGCTTTCAGTCTGCTGAGGTTGAATAGCTTGCCATCTGTCCGATAGATTATTTCCACTCCGGTGGGAAGCTTCCCATCAACAAGGTGAAGTATCATAGCGATGAAGATGGAGAATAGAGTTGGGGCAATAACACATCCCTGTTTGACACCTGATTCCACTTTAAATGGGTCACTTTGGGAGCCACTGCTGTCCAAGACTGTTGCCATCATGTCATCATGGAGGAGCCGCAGGATGTTCACAAATTTGCTTGGGCACCCGATTTTGTGGAGGATGGTCCAGAGAGTGCTGCGATTCACTGTGTCGAATGCCTTTGCAAGGTCGATGAATGCCATGTACAGAGGTTGGTTTTGTTCCCTGCATTTTTCTTGGAGCTGCGTGCAGTGAAGATCATGTCCACGGTTCCTCTGGAGGGGCGGAAGCCGTTCTGGGATTCTGGGAGGGTGTCTTCTGAGAGGGGCAGAAGGCGGTTTGCAAGGATTCTTGCGCGGATTTTCCCAGCGGAGGTTAGAAAGGAGATACCTCGATAGTTTCTGCAGTCTGTTTTTTCCCCTTTTTTGAAGAGGGTGAAGATGGTGGCATCCTTGAAATCTACTGGGATTTTCTTGTTCACCCCCACTTTTTCTATGAGCTGGTGGAGTTGTTGTGTCAGCTCAGGTCCTCCCTCTTTAAAGATTTCAGCAGGGATCCCATCAGGTCCACTGGCTTTGTTATTTTTCTGTTGGCTGATGGCATTGCTGACTTCTTCCAAACTAGGCAGTGCTGCAAGCTCATCCCTGGTTTGTTGTTGTGGGATTTGTGAGAGGACCTCTTCGGCCACATTGGAGCTGCGGTTCAGGAGGCTTTGGTAGTGTTCCTTCCAACGTAATGCAATTGAGTTTTGGTCCTTCAGGAGCTTGGTTCCATCTGATGAGCGTAGAGGCTGTATGCCATGGTTTCTTGGTCCGTAGATGACCTTTGTGGCTTTGAAAAATCCCTGAGCATTATGGGTATCTGCCAGGTGTTGGATTTCTTCGGCCTTCTTTGTCCACCAGATGTTCTTGAGTTCTCTTGTCCTTCTTTGGACCTCAGCTTTTGCACTGGCATAGATCTTTTTCTTAGCAGCACAGTTGATGTCTCTCTGCCATGCTTGGAAGGCTTTCCTTTTATTGTCAATTAGCTGTTGGATCTCGATGTCATTTTCATCAAACCAGTCTTGATGTTTCTTGGCTTGGTATCCAATAGTTTCTTCGCAGGCTTGGATGATGGAGGTCTTCAGTTTGTTCCAATGTTCCTCAACATTTTCGGGGTGTACTGTGGGTAGATGGTCCTTGAGTGCTGTTTGGAGATGGGCTCGTCTGGAGGGCTCCTGAAGGGCTTGGGTGTTCATTTTGCGCCTTGTCTTCCTTCCTTGGAGTCTGCGCTTGGGAGCGATCTTGATAGCCATCGAGGATCGAATTAGCCTGTGGTCAGTCCAGCAGTCGTCAGCACCTGTCATGGCTCTTGTGAGGAGCACGTCATGGCGGTCTCTGGCGCGTGTGATTACATAGTCTAAGAGGTGCCAATGCTTTGACCGGGGGTGCTTCCATGATGTCTTGAACTTGTTTTTCTGGCGGAAGAGCGTGTTGGTGATGACAAGGTTGTGCTCCGCACATTTGGTGAGAAGCAGGATGCCATTTGAGTTGCTGTTTCCAACCCCGTCTTTTCCTATGGTCCCTGGCCACAGGTCGAAGTCTCGCCCGACTCTTGCATTGAAGTCCCCCAGGAGGATGATTTTGTCCTCCTTAGGTATCCCCGATAGGACAGTATCCAGCTGACAGTAGAATTTCTCCTTGATGTCTTCGTCAGCATCTAGTGTTGGTGCATAGGCACTTATGATGGTTGCCCGTTGGTTTTTGGCAAGATCGATTCGGAGGGTTGAGAGTCGTTCGTTGATGCCAGTGGGTGCTTCGGGCAGATGTTTCATCAGATCATTTCTGATGGCGAAGCCAACTCCGTGCATTCTTTGGTCTTTTTCGGGCAGTCCCTTCCAGAAGAAGGTGTAGCCTCCTTTTTCTTCCTTCAGCTGTCCCTCTCCTGCTCTCCGGGTCTCCTGAAGGGCTGCTATGTCGATGTTGAAGCGTCCCAGCTCCCTTGCAATGATGGCAGTTCTGCGTTCGGGGCGTTCACTGCCACTGTTGTCCATCAGAGTCCGTACGTTCCACGTACCGAAGTTCATTTTCCTTTTTTGGCCGCAGGGTGGTGACCCCACTGGACGCGGCAGTCCAGTCAGGGATAAGTGAGGCAGACTATGTTTAGGGCACCTTTTCTAGCCCCCTCCCCATGTGGGGTGAGCAGAGTGGGTCCTCAAAAGGGCTGCTCAGTCGCGGATACAGCTGCCAAACTACTCAACTGCCTCGGACCTTGAGGTAGAACGACTGAGTCCGTACCCACCGCCCATGTGCCAGTCTGTGACTAGGGGCTTCCAGATTTCACAGTCCTGCCCCCGTCGCCACTCGCTGATCGCCATGGGACTTTGGTTGGTTTGTTTTTATTTTCTTTGGAAGACGCCTGTGCGTGGGTTTTTTTAATGTGTGGAGGTCAGTGCACAACTGATCAACACACAGTCTTCACAGAGTGAGGTTCCACTGGTGATGTAGTTTAACACAATGACCGTGGCTTCTCAGTCTGTTGCAGCCTTCTTCCGCCTTCGCAGCCGTTGTAACATGTACCATGTTATCCTCCGCTTGCTCCGCCGTTGAGGTCTTTGGGCCTTCGGACTGTGCTTGGTCTGGAACCTCCCCCGCGGCCACTCCTGGGAGTGCACGACTCCAGTTGTTGTGCCTACAGGTTCATCGGAACGCGCAAGCCCCCTCACCACGACAAGGTGACAGTCCATCGAGGGGGTAAATTACATTATATTATATTATTAGCATAATACAAAATCAGTATTATATCTTATTATAGTGTACTATACCATATATTGTAATATTATTAGTAATATTATAAATATTATATGTATATACAATATATTAAATTACATTATATTATATTATATTATTAGCATTGCATAATAATAATAATACTATTACTATTAAATTGGTATTTTCTTCTCCATCATCATCATCATCATCATCATCATTTTGTCCTATCTCTCCAACTAGTGAATTTTGCAAAAGGACCAAAAGTTCTTCCTTGCTGGATCTACCTTTTGCATCCCAGAGGTGACCCTTTCCAGGCCTTGAACTTGTAGCTATCTATCACCATCTAGTGGCACAAAGCTAGAAGTTCATCCGCCAAAAAAAGCACTTTCCTGTGTTGCAGGTTAAACCAGCTTCACTTCCATTTGTGTGTGTGTGCAGAGTTAATGGAGCAGATCTGGAGAGCTCTTATCTCCCCTTTGAGCATACACTGGAAAAAAGTTTTTAAAAAGCACCAAAGCACTTACAGTTCCTTGTTGACAGGACTCAATGGAGACCTGGGTTTCAATCCCCATTGGTCAGCCATGGAAATGACTGGTTGTCTTTGGGTAAGTCACACTCTCTCAGCCTCAGGGGAAGGCAAACCTCCTCTGACTAAATCTGGTCAGGAAAGTCCTAGGATTGGGTTGTTTTGCATCAAAAGTCAAATATGATTTCAGCTGTTTTGCTTTAACCGTTCGAGGTTTAATTCTGTTTTTTATATTTATTCAGCTGTACCTGCCACACGTTGCTGTAGCCAATCCCTCCCTCTTTCTCTCCTTCCTTCCCTCTCCTTCCTTCCTCCCTTCCCGCTCTTTTTCCTCTTTCTCTTTTCCTTCTTCTTTCTTCCTTCACTCTTTTTTTCTTTCTTTCCTTTGCTCTTTAGTTCCATCCTTCCTTGTCTCTTTCCTTCCTTCCTCCCCTCCCTTTCTCTCTTTCATTCCTTCTCTCCTTCTTTCCCTCTCTCTTTCCTTCCTTCACTTTTTATTTCCTTCTCTACTTCCCTCCTTCTTTCCCTTTCTCTCCTTCCTTCCCTCCTCTCTTTCCTTCTTTCCCTTTTTTCTTTCCTCTTCTTTTTTCTTCTTCTATGTTTCTTTGCACTTTGGTTCCATCCTTCCTTGTCTCTTTCCTTCCTTCCTGTTTCTTTCATTCTTTCTCTCCTTCCTTCCCTCTCTCTTTCCTTCCTTCACTTTTTATTTCCTTCTCTACTTCCCTCCTTCTTTCCCTCTTTCTCTCCTTCCCTCCCTCCCTCTTTCCTTCCTTCCCGCTTCTTTCCCTTTCCCTTTCATTTTTTCTTCCTTCCTTCACTGTTTCTTTCTTTCTTTCCTTCCTTTGCTCTTTGGTTCCATCCTTCCTTGTCTCTTTCTTCCCTTCTTCCCCTCCCTCTTTCTCTTTCATTCCTTCTCTCCTTCCTTCCCCCTCTCTTTCCTTCCTTCACTTTTTATTTCCTTCTCTACTTCCCTCCTTCTTTCCCTCTTTCTCTCCTTCCCTCCCTCTTTCCTTCCTTCCCGCTTTTCCCCCCTTTTCTCTTTCCCTTCTTCTTTCTTCCTTCATTAACTGTTTCTTTCCTTCCTTCCTTCCTTCCTTCCTTCCTTCCTTCCTTCTCTTCCTTCCTTCCTTCCTTTGTTCTTTGGTTCCATCCTTCCTTGTCTCTTTCCTTCCTTCCTCCCTTCCCTCTTTCTCTCTTTCATTCCTTCTCTCCTTCCTTCCCTCTCTTTCCTTCCTTCACTTTTTATTTACTTCTCTACTTCCCTCCTTCTTTCCCTCTTTCTCTCCTTCCTTCCTTCCCTCTTCCCTTCCTTGCCGCTTTTTTCCTTTTCTCTTTCCCTTCTTCTTTCTTCCTTCACTGTTTCTTTCTTTCCTTCCTTCCTTTGCTCTTTGGTTCCATCCTTCCTTGTCTCTTTCCTTCCTTCCTTCCCTCCCTCTTTCTCTCTTTCATTCCTTCTCTCCTTCCTTTCCTCTCTCTTTCCTTCACTTTTTTCCTTCTCTACTTCCCTCCTTCTTTCCCTCTTGCTCTCCTTCCTTCCTTCCCCCTTTCTGTGTATATGTGTTTTGTGTGTATATATATACATCTATTTGTGTATATGTGTGTTTGCATGTATATATGTGGTTTTGTGCATGTGTTGTAACATGGGTTTTGTTTTGTTTTGTTTTTGTTTTTTGGCTTTTTAAGTGCATTCTGTTGTGTTTTTCAGTGTTTCTATGAGTGATGGTCACTTGTTGACCTGATAGTGTCTTGTGTCCAAATTTGGTGTCAATTCGTCCAGTGGTTTTTGAGTTATGTTAATCCCACAAACGAACATTACATTTTTTATTTATATAGATGTTGTCGGTAGGTTTGAAACTGCATTGTTTTAAATGTTGTAAACTGCACTGGGTTTCAAGAGAGGAAATTGGGGGATATTATTCTTATATTTAGAAATAATAATAATAATAATAATAATAATAATAATAATAAATAATAATAATTACTAGCTGTACCCGCCACGCGTTGCTGTGGCCAACATTCCCTCCCTCTTTCTCTCCTTCTTTCCCTCCATCACTCAAAAAATTGAGTTTGTTATTTGGGAGTTGTAGTTCCTGGGATTTATAGTTCACCTACAATCAAAGAGCATTTTGAACTCAAACCAACAATGGAATTGAACCAATCCTGGCACACAGGAGTCCCATGACAAACAGAAAACACTAGAAGGGTTTGTTGGGCATTGACCTTGAGTTTGGGAGTTGTAGTTCACCTACACCCAGAGAGCACTGTGGACTCAAACAATGATGGATCTGGACCAAACTTGGCACGAATGTTCCATAAGCCCAAATATGGACACAGATGCATGTGGCACGGCTTAGACCACATTGTAGTAGGTGGTCTGTGGTTTGCTCTTCACCGCACTTTCATGTATGGATTCCATTTTGTAGCCCAATTTCTTAAGATTGGCTCTGCATCTCATGGTGCCAGAGCACAGTCTGTTCAGCACCTTCCAATTTGCCCAGCCTTCTGTGTGCCCAGGAAGGAGTCTCTCATTTGGTATCAGCCATGGATTGAGATTCCAGGTTTGAGCCTGCCACTTTTGGACTCTTGCTTGCTGAGGTGTTCCAGTGAGTGTTTCTGTAGATCTTAGAAAACTATTTCTTGATTTAAGGCGTTGGTGTGCTGGCTGATATCCGAACAGGGGATAGGCTGGAGATGTCACTGCCTTGGTCCTTTCATTGCTGGCTGCTACTTCCTAGCGGATGTCAGGTGGTGCAATACTGGCTAAACAGTATAATTTCTCCAGTGGTGTTGGGTGTAGACATCCTGTGATAGTGCAGCATGTCTCATTAAGAGCCACATCCACTGTTTTAACGTGGTGAGATGCATTCCACACTGAGCATGCATACTCAGCAGCAGAGGAGCAAAGCACAAGGGCAGATGTCTTCACTGTGTCTGGTTGTGATCCCCAGGTTGTGCCAGTTAGCACAACAAATCGAGAACTTTGGTCCAAAAGCAAGATGCTGGCTGCTGAAGCTGATGAACTCCCATTTGCAAAGCAATGGAAATCAAGAGACACAAGGTTGTTTAAGAAAAAAAAACCCTTTATTTACTAACATTATCTCTCCAGGGACAGAGCATCTGTGTGCTCCTTTATGTACATGCAACGGTAGAAAATAACATCTCTATTCTCCTTTTTATTTCGCCTCTTTCTGCAGCTAAAAGGGCCATCGATGTGGCGGCAGAGCAAGCGGGCAGCACCAGCGCTGCCAAGGACATATATATACAGAAACTACATTGGTAGAAAAAAGAGGAAGGAAGGAAGGAAGGACGGAAGGACGGAAGGGGGAAATGACATTGTGAACTTACAGACAAAACACCCTGCCGCTGCTTTAATCCCATATTGTTTGCCAAGTCATAAAAGATACAAAGGGAGCAAATTGACTGGTGAAAGTGTCTTTATTTACATGTATATATTTATATATGTATATATTTACATACACACATTTAGAAGTATTTCAACAAAGGGATATATATATATATATATATATATATATATATATATATATATCTGTCTGCCTATCATCTACCTATCTATGTCCCAATCATGATGCACGAAAGGAGTTCTGTTCCTGCCATTATCCTAAATCGAGGCTGATTTTTGGAAAGACTATTATTAAATTCTTTAATAAGGTAAGGCTATTTAGGACCATTCAAGGTCTGCATCTCCTTTGTCCCCAAATTGAGAACAGGTTCAATTAGCTAAATACCTCACAACTGCTGAGGGTGCTTGCCATAGATGCAGGTGAAACGTCAGGAGAGAATGCTTCTGCAACATGGCCATACAGCCCGGAAAACTCACAGCAACCCGGTAACTAAATATGCCTGGATTTGAGAATGGCAGTGATCATTTTGTGTGAGCTTAAACACTTATGTGGGGTGTTGTGAGTTTTCCGGGCCGTATGGCCATGTTCCAGAAGCATTCTCTCCTGATGTTTCGCCTCCATCTATGGCAGGCATCCTCAGAGGTTGTGAGGTCTGTTGGAAACTAAGCAAGGGAGGTTTATGTATCTGTGGAACGATGTCCAGGGTGGGACATGGTGGGGTATAAAAATAAAGTTATTATTATATTATTATCTCTTCTCTATATGAGGTAGGTATGAATGTTTCAATTGGCAACACGGATTAGTATTTAAAGCCAGGCTTTGAAGCTGCAAGACTATTCAGTGCAATTCATTTAATGGCCTTGCAGCTTCAAGGACTGGCTTCTTACTGCCTGGGGGAATTCTTTGTTGGGAGGTGATTAGTTGGCCCATTAAATTGGCTAAGCAAGGTGGCCAATTGCAACATTCACACTTGCCTCCAGCAGACAAGAGTTCTTTCTCCCACCCTGAACATTATCCCACAGATATATAAACCCCACTTGCCTAGTTCCCAATAGAACTCACAACCTCTGAGGATGCCTGCCACAGATGCAGGCGAAACGTCAGGAGAGAATGCTTCTGGAATACGGCCATACAGCATGGAAAACTCACAACCATCAAGTGATTCCGGCCATGAAAGCCTTCGACAATACATTAAACTGGGTTGTTGTGAGTTTTCCAGGCTGTCTGGCCATGTTCCAGCATTCTCTCCTGACATTTCACATCCATCTATGGCAGGCACCTTCAGAGGTTGTGAGGTCATGAGAGAATGCTACTGGAACATGGCCATACAACTTGGAAAACTCACAACAACCCAGTGTTTCTGGCCATGAAAGCCTTTGACAATACATTAAACACTTCTCTTCTGAAAACTCTGTGTAATGGACAGTGAAATGTTTCCTTCGGAATGATGGGAACTGCAGTACTTACAGGGAAAGCCTCTTATGTATGCTTCCTTGCCTTTCCCTTACTTTGCAAGAAACTTACTGATTTTCCAAGGAAGTTTGGACCAGCTTCACACCAAAACTGTTTCCTCTGCTGCTTCTCCAAATTGAACGAAGATGTAATCCTGTGGCTCCTGGATTTAGTCACATTTAAAACAGGCCCTTAATTGTGATTTAAGTCAAGGTCTCTCTACTCTCAGTGAGTCTTGAGATTTTGCTTTCAAATGGCATCAATTTGCAATGACAATGGAGGGCTCTCTTGCCTGCCACATATCGAAAATAGAAGCAGTTCCCATCCCCTTCATTACAAAACTGCCCTTGGAGCGTCTTGGGAATGGCTCCGGATTGCCACGTCTCATAGACAACGTGCCCAGAGTATTATTGAAGGCTTTCATGGCCAGAATCACTAGGTAGTTGTGAGTTTTCTGGGCTGTCTGGCGATGTTCCAGAAGCATTTCCTCCTGACATTTCGCTCGCATCTATGGCAGACATCCTCAGAGGTTATGAGGTGTGTTGGAAACTAGGCAAGGGTGGAAGAAAGAACTCTTATCTGCTTGAGGAAAGCGTGAATGTTGCGATTGGTCACCTTGATTGGCAGGAACCCCCGGTGGCGCAATGAGTTAAACCCCTGTGCTGGCAGGACTGAAGACCAACAGGTTGCAGGTTCAAATCAGGGGAGAGCACGGATGAGCTCCCTCTATCAGCTCCAGCTCCGCATGCAGGGACATGAAAGCCTCCTACAAGGATGATAAAACATCAGATCATCCGGGCGTCCCCTGGGCAACGTCCTTGCAGATGGCTAATTCTCTCACACCAGAAGCTTCTTGCAGTTTCTCAAGTCACTCCTGACACGACTAAAAAAAAACAAAAACATCCTTGATTGGCATCAAATGGCCTAGCAGTTTCAAGGTCTGGGTTCTTACTGCCTGGGGGAATCCTTTGTTGGGAGGTGATTAGCTGGTTCATTAAATGCTAATCAAGGTGACCAATTGCAACATTCACACCTACCTCCAACAGACAAGAGTTCTTTCTCCCACCCTGGACATCGTTCCAGAGACATATAAACTCGACTTTCCTAGTTTCCAACAGACCTCACAACCTCTGAGGATGCCTGCCATAGACGCAGGCAAAACGTCAGGAGAGAATGCTTCTGGAACATGGCCACACAGCCTGGAAAACTAATAACAACCCAATGTGTCCTGAATAAGTGCCCAGGTCTGGGTATTATCAAGCAGCACTCCCATTAAGCCATTCTGCCATGGCAGGAAACCTTGGAGAGGTGGTGCACAATGTGGCAATACCAAAAGTGATGGCCAAAAGATGCAAAGCACCAGGAGCCTTCTGGGGGACGTAACGGACAGCAAGAGAGGCAGGCCGCAGAGTTCAACTCAAGAGAATCCTAGAGTTGGAAGGGGCCCCAAAGGCCATCCAGTCCAACCCACTCCTGCCAGGAAGGAAGACATTCTCTGAGCCCTCCTGACAGGTGGCCATGTAGCCTCTGTTAAAAACTTTGGGAGACTTCACTAGACTAGACTCCCAAGGCAGCATCTTTTTCACTGTCAAACAACTCTTACTGTCAGGAAGCTCTTCCTAATGTTTAGATGGAATCTCTATTTTCCTGCTATTTGAATCCATGCCTGACCTAGTCACCTTCCAAGGTTGTTTTGGAGCACAAGCTTGCTTTTTGCTGGAGGAATCCGGCAAAGGATTAGGCCATTGCTGCAGAAAGCAGAATTTCATTTTGGAGATGAATGCGAGACTTCACCCTGCAGCAAAGTTACCCAAAGTTGGGTTACTGTGCATTTTCATGTTCCGGTAGCATTCTCATCTGACATTTTGCCTGCACCTGTGGCTAATGGCATCTTCAGAGGTTCTGTTGAAGATGAGGCAACGGAGTGTACATATGGGATAATGTCCTGTGGAATAATGTCCAAGGTGTGAGAAAGAACCTTTGTGTGTTTAAAACAAGTGGAAATGTTGCATGCTTTATTAGCATTGAATAGCCATGAAGCTGTGAAGACAAATCAGTGCGGGTATCTCCATAGAGGTAGCCTGCCCTCTGATGCCTGGAGGCATCCTTTGTTTAACTGGCACTTCATTATTAGCAATCTGGAATTCCCATTTCTGTGTGGTGTTCATTGTTTACTGTCTTGATTCTGGTGCTTTTTATACTGGTTACCAGATTTTTAGGTGCAGCAGATTAAACCACTGAGTTGCTGAATTTGCAGATTGAAAGGTTGGTGGTTCAAATCCAGGGAGCAGGGTGAGCTCTGGATGTTAGGCCCAGCTTCAGCCAACCTAGCAGTTTGAAAACTTGCAAATGTGAGTAGATGAATAGGTACCGCTCCAGCGGTACACCATTCAGCCATTCTGGCCACATGACCTTGGAGGTGTCTACGAACAACGCCAGCTCTTTGGTTTTGAAATGGAGATCAGCACCAGTCAGACACGACTAGACTTTATGTCAGGGGAAACCTTTACCTTTACCAGATTTTGTTCAGTTTCAAGCATCCTTTCTGTTGAAATTGTCCACATGCTTGTGGATGTCAATGGCTTCTCTGTGTTGTCTCTGTGCAATTCGAATTGCAACATTCACACTTGCTTTAAACAGACAAGGGTTCTTTCCCCTACCCTGGATCCCACAGGTATATATTACTTTACTTACTTAGGCAAACCCTCGTAGCCCTAAGATGATGGTCCTCCAAGTCTTGGTGGTGGGTCCGTAGGTGGCTGTGGAGCCCTATTCTTGATCCACATGTTCTCCCACAGTGAGGACATCAGTTTCCAGGTGGAAAGCGGTCCTGTTCAGAGTTGGCTTGGCGTGCCTTCCTCTTATCTTGTTTCTCCCTTTCGCCCTCCATTTGCGCCTCTTCAAATTCTGCATCACTGCTGGTCACAGCTGACCTCCAGTTAAGAACACTCAAGGTCCAGGGCTTCCCAGTTCTCTATCCCAGTTTTTAAGGTTGGCTTTGAGGCCATCTTTAAATCGCTTTTTCTGTCCACCATTACGTTTCCCGTTCTTGAGTTGGGAGTATAGTAACTGCTTTGGGAGATGGTGACTGGGGATTCAGACAACGTGGCCAGTGCGGTGGAGTTGAAGGAACAGGAGCATTGCTTCAGTGCTGGCGGTCTTTGCTTCTTCCAGCATACTCTCTTTCCAAGAGATTATACAAGTATATATACACTCCACTTGCTTCACTGTCAACAGAACCTCTGAAGATGCTGTTAGCCAGAGATGCAGATGAAACGTCAGAAGAGAATGCTGCTGGAGCATGGCCATACAGCCTGAAAAACTCACAGCAATTCAGTGATTCCAGCCATGAAAGCATTCGACAACATATTAACCCAAAGTCCTCCATCTTTTCAAATATTCAAACATGGCAGAGGAAAGGAAGACAAAGCGCCGGGCTGGCAATTGGGCCACCTGCCGTGTTCTGAAAATGTCAATGGCGCTGGTTCTGCTGGGCCAGAATCACTACGACCCAATAGAAGTCAGGAGAAAGCAGGGAGAGGGAGAAAGAAAAATAGAAAGATAGGCAAGGGGGGGAGAGAGTGCTGCCTTGCGCGCGGACTCGATCCATACCCAGGCTCATTTTTAATTAATTTATTTATTTCTTTACACATGACTGAAAGTGATGTTACAGTACATAAGTTATTTACAACTGTGCAGTAATGTGTTGCAAAATAAATTATCTAGAAGGCAGCAAAAAAGTACATTGTTAATGTATATAAAACTGTACATATTTTCTTTTTCTTTTTTTTTCAATTAACGGGATACAATTTCATTTTTTTTCTCATTTTTTTTAATAATAACGAGTATTGGCTCTTTGTAGTGTTTCCTCTTTTCTTACTTTTCTTAATTTTTTAAAATTTTTCAAGTTAACGTCCTCCGAAAGAGAAACCAACAAACAAACAAAAAAAAAAAAAAAAGAAAAAAAGAAAAAAAAAGAAATGCCCAAGATTAAAGGAAAATATATATATATTTATATATATATTTATATATATATATTTATATATATATATATAAACCGTATACGGAGACTCCCGCTTTTATTTAAAAACAGAATTTGCAAAGTCCTCGCTCTGCCTGCCACTTACTTGGGTGGGGGTGCCGGGTGCTGCCTCCTGCGTAGGTGTGGTTCGGAGGGGCGGGACCTCGGGCGCCATGGCAACGATGGCAGCCATCTTGCAGACGACGCGAAGCTCAAAACTCCCCTTCCCGCCCCTTGCTTTACCTGCCAATCCCCCCCTCAACTCCCCCAGGAAGCCCTTTCCTCGCCCCTCCGGCAAACGGAAAGATCAAAGCGCTGGAAACGGCCGTGATTGCGAGGGCGCCTATAGGGCCGGAGGCTGACGCCCCGCAGGGAGAGATTGTCCTAGCAGTATTCCTCCTCCTGCCGCTGCTCCCTGCTTCCCATCAGTCTCTTCCCGGCTGCCTTTTAGTCCGCGCGCTACTTTTGCCGGCCTTCCGGGAGTCCTCTCCTTTTGTCCCCGTTGCAATAGAAAGTGCCGTTTGTGTGACTTGTGTCTGTTCTGTTTAGGTGTTCCCATTTTGATTTGTGTTGTTTCTCCTGCCTCCTCCTCGTCCGGCTAGGGATTCATCAGCAAGCGGCCAGAGGGCCCCGTGGTTCGCAGGGCAACGGAGGTCTCGGTGATGGGTGGGGAACGGGCGCCCGCCCTCCTCCTCCCCCTTTCCCCGCCGTTGTCACGTGCCGGTTTGCAGCACAGCAGCAGCAGCCAGAGCGGTCTCCTCCCGGCCCCCGAGGGCCCTGTCACGCCGGCAAGAGCACAAAGTCGTCGTTGACGTCCACCATTGGCACGTAGAAGGAGGGCACCTCGTTCACGCAGAGGGACTTGTGCCCGGCAGGGTCCAGCTCCTGCACTTTCAGCTGCCACTCCATGCGCTGCACTGCGTTCAAAGCGGCTGCTTCGTGCTGCTGCCGCATCAAGAGGCACGTCTGGACCCAGAGAAGGAGACAGAAAGCAGAGCCGAGTGAGAGGCAGGAAAAAGCATCCCAATGTTGTTGTTTTTTACATTTGAATGTAATGTGCTACTGCAGGCCTGCCCAACCTGACGCCCTCCAGACATTTTGGACTTCAGCTCCCAGAATTCCTGACTATGGCTTCTGGGAGTTGGGAGGCCCAAACACTTAGAGCAGGGGTCCTCAAACTAAGGCCCGGGGGCCGAATGCGGCCCTCCAAGGTCATTTACTCAGCCCTCGCTCAGGGTCAAACTAAGTCTGAAATGACTTGAAAGCACACAACAACTATCCTATCTCATCAGCCAAAAGTAGGCCCACACTTCCCATTGAAATGCTAATAATTTTATATTTGTTGAAATTGTTCTTCATTTTAATTATTGTATTGTTTTTAAGTGTTTTTGGCACTACAAATATGATATGTACAGTGTGCAAAGGAATTCATTCGTTTTTTTTTCAAATTATAATCCGGCCCTCCAACAGTTTGAGGGTCTGTGACCTGGCCCTCTTTTTGAGGACTCCTGACTTAGAGGGCCTATTACAGTGCCTCTTGAGCCAAAGCCTTAGAGTAAGAATGTGCAAACCTCAGCCCTCCGGGTGTTTTCGACTTCAACTCCCACCATTCCTAACAGCCTCAGGCCCCTTCCTTTTCCCCCTAAGCCGCTTAACCCTGCTTGTGGCACTCCGCTCGTCACTTCTTTCCAGGATAAAGAGTAATAATTGGGGAGCACCCTCTAGGTTCGTTTGCTTAACCAATTACAGATCCATCTAACCGTAGTTTTGCCTGGCCCACATTTGACTAGTTTCCTTGCCAGAAGGTCATGGGGGACCTTGTCGAAGGCCTTCCTGAAATCCAGGTACACTACATCCACGGCATTCCCTGCATCTATCCAGCTTGTAACTCTATCTAAAAAAGAGATCATGTCAAATAAGTGAGACTCTACTGTATATATATTTGCTAATCTGTATTCTATGTGTATGTTGATTTGCCAGTTTGACCGTATCTCTTTGGTGTGGGAGGGTGTATAGACATGTGATTGTACTGAGCATGTTCAGACTCAGCACTCCATTTTGTTTTCAGTGTTTGCTTCAGACCTCAGTGGAGGTGGATGCATGTCTGTATATGTTTGGACTTCAGTGAGTACAACTATACCTAAAGACTATGGACTATAGATTAAGAATTATATCCACAGTAAACTACATCCTATTTTTAACTGAACTTCCATAAGAAATGTGCCTGTATGGTGAATTAATACAAGATATTTATGAGTAAACAATGTATGTTATTGTTCAAAGAAGACTTTGTTCTTTTCTCTGAGTACATATTTTAATTAAGAGGTTTCAAGGGAGTGTATATCTTTTTGGGCAATTACAACTGCACGTTTCAACTTCAAAGAAACAACCGTCCTCTGCTAACCAAATATATTTTTGTAGTGGCATGTCTTTATCCCTGGCAGTTTAGAGACATGGTTCTTCAGTTTAACAGCTGAGTTGCCTGTGAGTCATTACATGAATGCTTGTGAATATCATTTGTTCAAAAGGTTGACTTCTAACAAGGTGATGCTTTTCTTGACTAGTGGTTTTCAAAAGGTGGTCTCCACATGTTCATGGACATTCACATTTGCCAAACGGATGTGACATCATTTTTACCTTTTCAATAAGGTTATGGTGTAGTTATTTCCAATAGGTTATGGATTTCCAATAGGTAGGAATTGTGGGAGTTGAAGTCCAAAACACCTGGAGGACCAAAGTTTGCCCATGCCTGCCTCAGTCACGCTTTTCAACCTGGCACTCAGAGCTTACTAAGACCAATATCACTGCTCCCAAGTGTTCTTCTTGGCTATGGAGTAATAGCCTTAGAATGCAGCTTTCAAAATGGCATTCAGAGTATATTAGAAGAAATATCATTGCTGATGCAACGTTCTTCTCCACTTTGAAGTCATTGCCTTAGAGCTGCAGTTTTTCAAAATGGCGCTCAGAGTTTATCGCGACAGATGTATTGCTAGCACAACATTCTTCTCTGCTCTGGAGTCTTTACCAGGACTCATTTTGCACCTTCCATTTCAATTTACTGTTTTAACTGTGCTTTCCAGGTCAGTAGCTTGCTTCCATCCATTTCCAGTTCCTTTCTTTTTCCCTTTCTTTGTCTTGCTAAATTGTATTTTTCTAAAACAAACTGTCCTTGTTATTTACCCTTACTAACACCCTTACCTTATGCATTTCTCCCAAAAGGGAAAATATGACCAGTTGGTTGTCAGAAATATTAAAAATTAACTAGGTATTTTTAATCACAAAAATGCAAGTCAAGCACTGAAAGGGTTAAATGGAAGCAATGTCTCAGCAAAAGCTGCAGTTCAGAATAAGTGGGTGTGCCTGTAGCTTAGTACGCCTCAGTGTTAGTTGCCCACAGTATGAAGAGGCTTCAGTCTGAGAGAGACCTCACTGCGAAGTAAATCTCAGTGTTAGTAGGCCTCAGTGTGAGGTGGGCCTCAGTGTGTGAGATGCCTGGTGTGAGAAACTTTGGTGAGAGAAGCCCCAGGTTGAAGATCTTGTGTGTGAAGCTCCAGCGTGAAGGCTGTTCTGTCTGTAAAAAGCTACTGTGTGAAGTTCCTGTGTAAGTTCAGTGTGAGAGGAAGCTCAATGAGAGATAAGCTGTTTATCCGTATGAGAAAGAAGCCCAGCATGGAAGCAAAGAAGGAAGTTTAAAGAACTTTATTTGTGTTATGGAAACCTTGATGTTGTAACCAGTGCAACCATATAATTCAGAGAACTACAAAAAAGCCTCCTATGGAAGAGGTCACATTGGTCTGTGTTTTTTGGTTACTTTTATCACCCAGTTACTGGTGCTGTTGTGGTTCAGTCTGAGCCTGTGGTTCTGTCTGAGCCTGAGCTTTCTGAGCCTGAGTTTCCTCAGGACAAGGAGGATGATGGATTACAGATTTCTAAACATGTTCTGGTTAGTGAGACAGTTGAAGCAGAGAGTGGTGATTCTGAAGAAGAGACGGCATTTCTGTTCCCCAGAGAAAGGAATGTGGCTTTAGATAGAGATAGTGAAACTTCGGAGCTCCAGGTGGAGGCTCCTTCTGGGAGCTCAGGACCTCTTGGTTCCCAGGGTGACCAGGCCCAGCAGGGCGAAGATAATGAGCTATCCAGCCTTGAAGATAATGGAGACTTGATTGGAGAGGATCGTTTGCAATTAAGAGTTTGGAGAAGCGCACGCCTTGCCAACAAGCGTGAGGCTAGAGGTCAACGTAATGCTTTCATGTTGGTGAAACTTATTTAATGATCTGGTCGAAGGGCATTCTCTGTCAGTCCAATGTTGCTTTTACCCTGTTAACTTCTGTGGAATTATCTTGGCTTTTGCGGAAAGCTTCTGGCTCTTTGGGGCCTTGATTCTGATCCTGATTTTTGGAGGCTTTGTCTTGCTGCCATGTACTCTTGTTTAACCAATGCTAAAGGACTATGCTTCATGTTATTTGCCTTTGGAACCTGGGAACTTTGCCTTTGCATTTAAGACTCTGTTCTGCCTACTGAACTTTACATCTTTATTACTCTGTTTTGATTTTGTTTTTTCTCAATAAACTATAAAACCCACAGCCTTGATGTGTGGTGGTGTCTTGAACAAGGTGAATCTATCCTGAGTTGCGACAGGTGCTCGGTCACGCTGCTGCTGATAAGTTACTCTGCTGTACATTTATGAGGAGGATCTTTGGTTAATAAGTCCACTCGCCCAACATTTGTTAGGCAGGATATTAAAACCTGCTGGAGAGGGGAAAGGGGCTTAGGGGCTCAAGTGAAAAGGGGAGATGGCTCCTCCATGCCATCCTCAGCACTGCCACCTCTTTTCTGTGGCTTGTTTCTTCTGGAAAGCCATCATTCCACCTTTTACCCTCCCAACCGTCTTTCTTAAAACACAATTCCACCCAGGACAGGAGTCTCTCAGTACCCACTGCTCACCTTCATTCGATCATATTTATCGTCCACGTCCTGTAACCAGGAAATGAACTGGCGGGCGTTGAAACGGTCTCTGACAGATTTGTTTTCGTCTCCCTGAGAAAAAAAGGCAAAGAAACATTAGAGAAGGCAAATGCCTGCATGCCTCAGTTAATAAAGCAAGGATGTTTCCTGGGCTCAGGTTCTGTTAAGAGGACACTTGGTAGAACTGGTACCAGAGTTAACCTGGTACCAGCTTGTCAACATCTCCCTTCTAAAGACTTGGCTTTTCCGATGTGCCTTTGGAGAGTGGCCATATATTCCAGTCCTGTTGTTTAACCTACACTGTTTCCCTCATATTGCACTTTCCCCCACCTTATTGAAAGTCTAATTCGACTGTTCAGTCCCCTATGAGCTCCTCCCCCACAAATGTACCTTTTGATTGCTATCTCATCCAGTGTTTTATCATTTTATGTCGTGCATTTGGCCTGCCCACTGTGTTTTATTTTCCATTATGTTATTTTGTCCTATTTATTTAACTTGACTCGTTTATTTATTTCAATTGTGATGTTATTTTGTTGTTTATATTTTATGTTGCTGTAATCTATTGTTGGGCTTGGCCTCATGTAAGCTGCTCCGAGTCCCCTTTGGGGAGATGGTGGTGGGATATAAATAAAAATTATTATTATTATTATTATTATTATTATTAATAATAATAATAATAATAATAATAATAATAATAATAATAATAATATTAACCTGTTTTGATGTTTGCACAGGTTCTGGATTTTGCAGGGAGGTGCTGGAATCCCACTCTTTCCCAACTCTAGTTTTATCATACTGTTTAATGAAGAGATGTTGCCACAACTTGGTTCTGAAAGCCTAAAAGTGTTTCTCCAGCCCTTCTTTGCCATCTTTTCAATGTTGAAGTTGCTTTAAAATGCATCTAAACAGACGGCAACGAAGGAAAGGAGAGCTGGGCCATAAGGAAAGGACCGGGCTGTGGCGCTGCTAGTTAGTAGCCAGCTGCATTAAATCACTACTATCATGAGATAGATCATGAGTTTGAAGCCAGCCCGGGTCGGAGTATGTTCCCGACCATTAATAGTCTAGCTTAACTAATTTACAACACAATAAAGCCTTCCAGCAGCGTGCAGAAGAATGAGGAAGTACTCCATGAAAGGACCCGGTGTCACAAGTGGACGGTGAAGCGGCAGCTTCCCCTGTGGCTGGAACCGAGCCTTAGAAAGCCAGAAAAAACTGGGATGTTAAATTGCCTCTGTGTCTGCCTATATAAGTTGTATGTCTAAATGGCATGGAATGTTTGGCATGTATATGTGCATTGTAATCCGCCCTGAGTCCCCTGCGGGGTGAGAAGGGCGGAATATAAATACTGTAAATAAATAAAAAAATAAAAAATAGGGTCAGAGATTGGTATATAAGGTAGGCTCTGTACAGGCTATGCAAGGCATGGACATACTTTGACCCTCTGAGTGTTTTGAACTTCAACTCTCACAATTCCTGGCCTCAGGCCTTTTATTTTTCACCCTCAGCCGCTTAAGCGGCTGAGGGTGAAAAATAAAAGGCCTGAGGCCAGGAATTGTGGGAGCTGAAGTCCAAAACACCTGGAAGGTTAAAGTTTGCTCATGTCTGGGCTACTCTAATAGAAGAACCTCAGATATTCAGGTAAAGGAGATACTATTTGTGCAACTTCCATTTTTAGCAACTCTGGAGCATGGGTAAATAGCACCGAGGATCTCATTCAGCCTTTCCTTTGCCAGTGGTGTTGTTTTTCTTGCCCTTCCTCAAGCACTGACTATGAGGCGAAACTATCTTTCATCCTTTCTTTTTTCACTGTTTGCTCTAAATCAGATGCAAAAGATCAATACAATGGATAGCTAATAAATTCATCCCCCCCGAGGCCTACCGAGTGCATGGGGGACCAATGCCTGCAATGCAGCAGTCTGCTTCCCATGAAATAGCAAGCCCTCTATATGGGAGGCAAGCAGAGCAGCTGTGAGAGACGTAGCCAGCAGGAGGCGCTGGAAGGATAGAAGGTTGGACTGCGGCCACTCCGGCGTTCCGACCCTCCTCTTAATGTAAGGAAAACAGGGCAGATCTTCAAACTATTTTGGTTGTTTGCAGGCGAGGGGAAGAAACCACCAGTCTAGGGCACAAAGCTTCCACTGTAGGATTTATGCCCCACTGTAACCACAACAATGACCAAAGGCCAGGCCCATAGCCAGGATTTTGTTTTGGCGGGGGGTGGGGGCTGAGTTTGATTTGGGGGGACGGACTGAGTTTTATTTGGGGGGGGGGGCTGAGTCTGAGTGAGAGAGGATCTACCCTAGCAAACCTTTTGTATACCCCCATGCATATGGGATATATTGAGCATGGTGATCAGATCATGATATGAATAAACATAACAGTTTAAATTATGTACCAGTAAGGCCTTCTCACGGACCACCCTGAGAATTTGGGGGGGGGGGGCTGAAGCCCCAGCCCCCCCCCCCCCCCCCCCCCCCGCCCCCCCAGCTACGGGCCTGCCATAGGCTTTGGCATCAGATCACCCACTCCATCAGTCACTTAAACTGGGAAATATCTTTCTGTGTCTTTGTCAATCCAGATCCAAACTCTGGCGCCTACATAGTAAGATGGCTAATGCATTTAGGAGCACCTGTTCCTCATCTCTGCAAGGAAGGAAGGACCCAAAGAGACATATGGCCGCCAGAACACTGGGCCCTGACCTGATTTTCCAAAGGCATGTTGTACACCTCTGAGTCCAGAAGCATAGTGCAGGCGCTGAAGGGTACGGCTTGGTTGGCTATTGTCCTGGCCGCCCGGCAGTGAACCCTCAGGATCTCCTGTTCGCAGGAAACAATCAGCTTCTCCTGCAAGGTGGATAGAAGGGAGGGAGTTAGCAGGAAGCCAATGGGTACCTTAAAGGTGTGTGTGGGGGGGGGGGGGGGAGGGTGCCTGCAACAGCCTCCAAACCCTGCAAGCGCTTGCCCTTACCCGCTCAATACTGTGCTGGAGCCGCAACTTGCCACGGACGGCTTCCTGCTGCTTGAAGAGCTCTTTGAGGGGCTCAGCCAAGGACGGAGGGGGCGCAATCTGAAATACAGGCAGCAGAGCAGGACACCATCACAAACACTGGTTCCTTTCCACAGGGAAGGGTTCTGCACATGCTCAAGAGTGAACCCTCACTGTTTCCCAGCTTTTTAAGATCCTCTTGAGACAGACTAAGCTCTTGCTTTACACCAAGAGAGAAGGGGATAGTTCCTTTTTTGGTCCCGTGCTTACATTGACCTATGGATAAGGTTCAGTATATAACAGAGGTTCCCAAAGTATTAGTGTGTTAGCTGCAGTGTGTAGGTATGTCACACAAACATACTTCTAAATGACAAAGAGCTTGGAAATGGATGTTATTATCTTTACAAGTCATATATTTTAAGAATATAAATAAAAGGTTTTTATGAGATATGTTGTGCCCCATACATTTCATTATTACAATTTATTTATGTGTTTCTTATAAATAAGAGATACTTATATTTATAAGTATCTCTCATAATGGGTTGGTTTTGTTAGGAAAAACTACCTAAATAAAGCAGAGCATCCAAAGTTCAAACAGGATACTAAAAGTTGAGCACTCGGCTCATTAGCAAGCAAAACGTGAAGTGCCGTGTGATATGGCTCTAAATAATTCAGAGCGCAGGCAGGCAAACAATCTTAAGTCCAATCTTAAAAATCGCAAAAGGTTTTTAACAATAATAAAGAACTACATTTCTTCTGAG
Source organism: Anolis sagrei ordinatus (assembly GCF_025583915.1). NCBI lineage: Eukaryota > Metazoa > Chordata > Lepidosauria > Squamata > Anolidae > Anolis > Anolis sagrei. The sequence continues at coordinate 28,135,184 of NW_026847993.1, forward strand.
TAAAGAAGTGGGTCTGAGCTACTCTAATACCCATCTCTTCTGAGGTTTCAAAGAGAGAGAAAAACACCAATCATGACCTCTCTCCTGACACACAAGCAGAGAGAGATCTCAAAGCACACAGCACATACTCTCCATACTAAAGTGTAAAAAAGGCAGAAGTCAGATTCAAAAAGGCTTGCTGTAGAAAAGTATATATTTTAAACAACTAATCAGAATGAGAGCAGGAAGAGAGAAGAGAAAGATCAAGATATACTAAAACTGAATTACAGTATCACAAAATGATGCCTGTCTAAAACCTGTGCTTCTGACATGAAATGTTTTGAAAGCTCTAGTACAGTGGTTCCCAAACTGTGGTCCATGGAACACCAGTGGTCCGCAAGAACAAAAATATGGCCCGCCGCCACACCATTACTATACTGTTGCCTCAAAACCATGTGGCAATGAGAGTGACTATATATCCACCAAAGATCACTCCGACCATATCAGCTCTAGATTATTAAATATGGTTTTCTGTGGGTGAGCAGATGGCAACTACTGGGTGGCATATATTCTGTATCAGAAACTAGAGCTGATATGGTCTATCCAATGCAATTTTCTGAATAAGCACCCCAAATAACCAAAAGTTGACCAAAAATTGATTTGTAACTTTTTTGGTACTAATGTTGGAGAGCGGTCCCTGGTAAAAAAAAAAAAAAAAAAGTTGGGAACTACTTCTCTAGTGTATAGGGTACATCCAAAAACCACACATGCATATGTTAGTTACTGGTGTTCTCCTGTGTTTTTAATCCGGATTGGATTTCATGTTCTGTAAGATACCTTCCAAGAAGGAAGGCTCTGTTGGCGACTTCCCATTTTGGCAAAGCAGTCACTACTCACCACCGGAATGTGCAGCTTGCTCAGTGGCTTGCCATCTAGCAGGTAGGACCCTGTGTAGGTGACGTAATCAGCATAACACTGGGGTGCCTGGGGAGTGATGTAGCAGAGGATTTTCCGCTTCTCCTCGATCTTCTTCCGGATCTGCAGGTACTCAAAGTAGGGGTTGGACCGATCGCTGTGGTAGGGCTCGATGTCATCCAGCTTGATGGTGTCCACGATGGCAGCCAGTGTCTGCTGGATCATCTCTCGTGTCTGCTGGTTGGAGGTGTTGATGTGCTGCTGCAGCTGTTGGTTGGAGCGCTGGAAGCGGCGCTTGCGGGGGTGCTGGGCCTGGGGGTCCTCCTCCTCTGTCATGCGCCCCTTTGCCCGTGTGGTAGGGGCTGAGGCTGGAGGTGGGGCAGGAGCAGGGTACTCCTTCTCAGAGGTGGCAGCGTTCTGCTTGTTTTGGTTGGCAAGCATCTGGGCCCGGTTCCTGGTGATGCGTTGCGGGATCTCTTCTATTTTGGGGGGCTTTGGGCTCTCGAGCACTGGCTTGGGGGCTGGTGGTTCTGTGGTTTCTAAGTGGACACTCCCTTGCAGTACCTCCACCTGGGAAGTAGGGGTCTTGGCCGGAGGCACCTCTTGGGCATCAGGACTCTCTGTCTTGATGGTTTCGCTCAAACTAGCTTGGGAGTCACTTTCCGGCACAAGGGCAGCTGGGGGTGTCTCTTCACAACTCGCTTCTGCCTTCTTGATCTCCAACGGAGCAAGATCTGCTGAAGGTGTTTCCTGAATAATCCTGGGAGCTTCTGCCACTTCTACGTTCTTCTGTTCAGGAGCAACAGGTGCTTCTGACCCAACATCTATCGAATCCGCCTCTGGCTCCAGCTCATCAGTGTGTGCTTCTGGCTCTGGAGCCTGGTTTGGCGTCAGCTCCTCTTGATGGTTTGCAGACTCCAAAGACACCCCGGCATCTGTAAGAGAAGCATCACCAATTTCAGATGTGGCCACAAGGCCTCCTTCCACTGCCTCTGCTGCTTCAGCCTCTGGGATGTCTTTTGTCTGAAGTGGCAATTCCGGCAGAGAGAAAGGACCCAGGTCCAAATCGTCTTCTGAGTTTGTGAATGGATCCGACCATGTAACCGGCTCCTCTGGATTTTCTGGAGCGATGGTGCTGCTCTCCAAATAATGCTCCTTTTCCAGAGTATTCACTGCCTCCACCTGGGATTCTGCTGGCATGCTCGCCAGCTGCAATGGCGTGTCAGATGCTTCTTCAGGGACAGACTTGTTGTTACTAAAGAAAGTGTCCAGCCTTGCAGGGGACTCTGCGTAAGGAGCCTGCTGTTCTGCAGTTGGGACTTCTGCTGGAGCGGCTCCTTCGGCATTTTCCTTCGCCTTCTCTGGCCCCGATTCAATCACTGAGATGGGATATGATACAGGGGAGCTGGGGTAGAGGGGATCTGCAGCAATAAAAGGCGCTGGTGTCAGATGCGTGGCCTCTGTAGAAGTAAAGGGTTTTGGGGAGTCAGGGACCAGTTGGGGAGACATCATGAGCAACTCAGATCCCACCGACCAGCTGACAGGAGGCTCAGAGAGGTTGCCTAGCAAGCTTGGAGGCCCAGGAGGGTCCAGAGTCTGTTTTGAAGTGTTCTCCCACTCCGTGCCATCCTGTCCTGGAATGACTGAGTCAAACTCGTTCTCCTCGATCGGTGGCAAAAAGCTGGACTCGGAGGGCATGATGGAAGCGGTGGCCTGTTGCTCCTCTGTGGCATCCAAAGGCAGGCCAAGATCAGGTGGGAGAGCACTTTCAACAGATGGGGCAAGCAGCTCATCCCTATGAGAAGGGGAGGATTTGGCTTGGAGTCCAGAAAATACACTTTCAGGGGAGTGGACCACGCTGCCCACAGTCCCTGGTGTGCAATGCAATGCCTCAACTTTAGGAGATGGGATTCCATATTCTGGTGAGTAATATTCTGGAGACAAACAGGGGAACTTTTCTATGGGAATGGAGGGGAGAGGGACTTTCTCTTCCATCAAGTGCTGAACTGGGGAGTCATAATTCGATGTGGCCGGGACGCTCTGTTGCCTGAAAAATTTGTCCCCGACACTGAACTCCTCTTCCGGTGCTCTCCTAATATCCACAGACATTGAACGGTGGAGATTTGTGGAGGGAATGGTTCGAGTTGGGGTCTGGCTTGGGTTCTCAGAGAATCCACTGGGAGGATTGGAGTATCTGTCAAAAAAGGAGGGAGAACAAGCATTCATTGACATGGTGGAGATGGGCAGCGAGTGCTGGGAGTCGGCACAGTCAAACATGAGGTCGGTGTAGTCTTCGTTGCTGCAGGAGGGAGTCCGGGGTGTCTGCATCACTTCCTCGTAACTCGGGCAAGAAACGACAGAGGCTGGGGTTGGGACGCCGGTCGGCCGGTTCTGATCTGGCCTTGGAGAAGCCGGTAAGATCTCCTTCAATTGGGGGCCGGTGATCCAGTCCTTGGAATCCAACCCGATGGCTGGCTGGGGCTTGATCTCTGGAGTCACGATGGGTGTCAAGGGACCTACATCTTTAACTTTCTTGTCCTTCAACTGAGTGTCGAGTGTAAGAGGCTTTTTTGTCATCGAATCCAGGCTCCTCTTGCGGATGTCCTCGTTGGCCTTGGCTTTGTCTTTCAGTTTGGGGTCCCCTGATCGATGCCGCATCTTCTCCATCTGCTTCATCCGCTCTTTGTGCCTCTTGTGACGCTCTTCGATCTCAAGGTCTTTCTGGCTCAGCATCCTCTCAAAGCTGGTCATCATGAGGTCCCCGTCACCTAGAAGCTTCTCCCTGGGCCTGTCTTTCTTGCTGCTGTCTTTGGATAAGGTGATCTTATCATTCCCGTTGCTCATTTTAACACAGTCAGTTTTGTCCTTATCTTGGTTTTCCTTGAGCCGGTCCTTCGCTTTAAGATCATTGAATTTGGGCGGCTCCTCTTTAAACTTGTCTTTCGCAGAGATCACTTGAGAGGCGTCTTTGTCTTTGCTAGACTTCTGCTCCTCCTTGTGGTGCCTGAAGAAGCCATCGGCATGTTTGTCCTTGTGCTTCTCTCGATCTTCTTTCCACTTCTCTTTGTGCCTCTCCCTCTTTTTCTTCTCTTTGGTTGTGCTGGCTGCGTTGGAGCTGTAGCTTCTCTCCTTCTCTGCCTTCTTTGGGAGTTCTCTTTCAGAGTCATTCTTGTCCTTTTTCTCAGAGAACAAGTACTCTGCATTTTTTTCCAGTTCTTCTTCGACCTCGGTCTTTGTGCCATAGGAGGTGACAAAGCCTTCTCCATCGGCAGCAAAGTCCTTCTCATACTGAGTGGAATCTTTCCTGCTGCCGGAGTCTTTAAACTCGTCTGCTTTCTCTTTTTTATCTGCTTTCTCTTTCTTTGCCTTCTCCTTTTCATGGCTTTTCTTTGAGGAGGATGAAGAATGCCTGTGCCGCTCCTTTTCCTTGAGCTTATCCGGCAGGCATGGCAAAGAAGGCAGGGACTCCTTGAATTTCTCCTCGGAAGCATCTGCCAGGGAAAGGTTGGAAGACTCAAAGAGACCCATGAGCACTGGCTCCTGCCCTCGGTCTGTGAAGCTGTCAGAGGAAATCTCGCTGATCTTATCATTGGAATCATCTCTGCACTCGTTGAGGGCCTCCTCCTCCAGTTTCTCCAGCATGCTCTTCTCAGACTCTCCCCCTTTTGAAGACCGCTTTTCCCTGGTATACTCCTTCTCCAGCTTGTCCTTATGCCTGCTCTTAACCTTCTCTTCCCCTGAGTGCTTCTTCTCTACTTTTTCAGGAAGCTTCTGCTTTGTCTTCCGCTCTTGGGCAGAGTCCACCGAGGCTCGCTCTTTCCTGTCTTTGTACTTCTCTGCCAAATCTTTCTCCTTCTTCTCTTTGTGTTTTTCCAAGGAGTTTTTCTCTTTCTTCTCCTTCCCACTCTCAGACAGCCCCTTGTCCTTCCTCTTCTCTTTGGTGTCTTTGTCCTTCTGTTTCTCGGCAGAATGTGGCCTATCTGAAGAGTGCTTCCGGTGCTTGTCGGGGACGTAAAGGTCTCTCTCGGCTACCAGGCCATCCTCCCTGTCTTGCGTTTCGCCCCCAATGCCCTCTCCAAATTTGAACCCGCTCAGGCTTTCGTCTTCCTCGCTTTCGTCAGTGAAGATATCCAGGATGTTATACCAAGTCCTCTCGCGGGTCTTCTTCTCCTCCCTCCTTTCATGGAAGTCATCTCTATCGCCAGAAAAATTCTTCTCCTTCTTCTCTTTCGTTTGGTCAGAGGAAGCCTTCCGCTCTTTATGAGGCTCTTTGTATTTCTCCTTTGTATCTTTCTTCTCCTTGAAACTTTTGTCTGATTCTTTGTCCTTCTGGCTTTTTTCGGACACAGCCTTCTCATTCCTCTCTTTGTCCTCGGCTTTGGATTTCTCCTTGTATTTTTCAGTTTTTAATTTTTCTTTCTTCTCCTTCTCTGATGTCTCCTTCTTCTCTTTTCCTGAATGATGCCTTTCCCAGGTCTCTACATTTTTCCCACAAAATTCAGGATCGGGTTTTTCTTTGAAGAACGTTTCACAGCCGTAGTCTTTAAATTCATCCCGGTAGGACTCCTCTTGCTTAATTTTAATGTCTTTTCTGTCTTTGGAACTATCAGACGTGTCTCTCCTCTCCCTGGAAATTTCGTTGGATTCCTTTTCCTTCCTCTCTTTAAAGTTTTCGGCTGAATCTTTCCTTTTCTTTTCAGGCAAATAACTGGAAATATTTTTATGCTTCTCAGTTTGGTCCTTTTTCTTGTCAGAGTTCCGTTCTGCGTATTCTCTGTCTTTTTTCTTAAGGAAAGCATCTTTTTCGCCACGCTTCTCGTTGTACTCTCGCTTGTCTTTTGCTTTGCTTTCCCGCTTCTTGTCTTTTATCTCCTCCTTCACTGTTTCGATGATAAGTTTTGCCACAGTGTCATTTTTCATTTCTCTGTAATCCGTCACTGGCGAATCCCAGCTATCTTCCCCTTTGAAATCAAAGGAAGAATCTGATGACAAATCGGAGAACCACCGATCTTGCTGGTCATCCGAGAGGCTGAATTTGGTGTCTTCGTTCTCCAAAAATTGATTTTTACTACTGAACTCTTCAAAGCTGGACTCTTCTCTAAAACCTTTGTCTTTTTTGCATTTCTCCTTCTCCTCTTTTGAGGCCCTCTCCTTCTCTGGTTTGGCTGTTTTCTCCTCCTTCGCTTCATTTTTCTTTTCGGTCTTAAATTGCTTGTCCTTGGATTTTTTCTTCCGCTCCTCTTTATGTATTCGAGGCTTCTCCTCTTTAGGAGACTTCTCCTTGACGGGTTTCTCTTTTTCCAATCTGCTGGCCTTTTCTTCTCGGAAAGATTTACTGCCATCTTTACTCGCCTCCTTGGCTTTCTTCAAGGACTTCTCCTCTTTGGAGTTTTTCCCGGCATCCTCTTTGAAAAGCCATTCCTTCTCCTCTGATTTAGTCTTCAGAAATTTGTCTTCCTTCTTGAAGTGCTCTCTCTCGTGCTTGAGCACTTTGAGCTTGTTCTCAATGATGGGGTTTTCAGTTTCGACAATCAAAGCCTTCTCGGGCTTCAGCTTAGAGTCCTCATAATCAAAAGAAAAGGTTTTGATGATTTTAATGTCTTGAGCGGCAGGACACTGCCCTCGCTCCTTGTTTTTGTGTTTGTGTTTCGTTTTATGCTTTTTTACAACCTTCCCCTCCTTGTCCAGCTTTGGGATGGCTCCCTCAACATTGGCGTGGAAGGAATTCTTCTTCTCCACCACCACAACAGCCGCCGCAGCTCCGTGCGGCGTCCGTTTCTTGGGCTCCTGCTTCTTCCGCACAGGCTTTAAGGACTCCAAACTTGAGTCCTCGGAGGTGTAGTCCGACTCGCTGGTCAGCCTCGTCCTTGTTGAGTCAGACAAGGAGCTGACATCTGACCAGGCCGGGGAGGAGACCGTTTTCCAATTGTCCGTCCTCCAGTGCTTGGAGTGCTGGTCAGCCAGGGCCGCCGCTGCGTTATGCTTCTGCGACCCCAGGCTCCCATGGGAAGAGGCCGAGGAGGCCGAAAGGGAATTAAACAAAGAGGAGGACTCTTTCAAAACTATCCTCGAGTCCTTTACACAGGCAGCACTTTGTACAGAGTCTCTGTCCTCCTCCTCACTTTCCAGGTTCTCGCTCTCCGACTCGGAGGTGCAGAACTTGTCATTTTTTTTGCCAAACCGAACCTCTTTGCCCTTGGCTTCCTTCTTGCGCTTCTTCTTCACTTTGTTTTTCTCCTTCTGCTGCTTGGCGTTGGATGGTTCTCGGGCCTTGTTGGGGGCTGGGACGGAATGGGCGGTCAGGCGCAGCTTTTCCCCGCCCCCAACAGTGACGTTGCTATCCTCCTCGTCTGATGTGTCCGAAAGGATCCGATGGGCCGCTTTCTTTGGTGTGATTGTGCTGTTTTTAGTATAGGTTTTTACCTCCATCTTGGGGATGGAAATAAAACTGTTGGCTTTAGTCTCTTTCCTGTAGTCCTTTTTCAGCAGGTGTTTGTCGTCGACCGGCGGGACCCTGTCCTGCTCATCATCCTCGTCGAACTCATATTCGTCCTTGACTGGCGTCGTGATGGCTTTGGGGGGCTCCTGATTCTTGGCCTTGTGTTTCAGGCCTTTCTCAAACTCAGAGTCTGTATTATTGCCATCAATGGAGCTGGAGGGTGCAAACGACGGTGCATCTTCCTCTTCAGAGCTCTCTGGGGAAACAAGAGCAGAAAGGAAAGGTGAGCTATGAAGGCAGCTTTCACTCTGAGCTAGCTTTTATTCTGCACAGAAACCTGCTCACAATACCTGAGTGGATAATCTATCTTCCATGTGCAAGCATAGCTGTGGCTGCGCTACCTACACGGCACTCTGAGAGGTCCTCTGGGGCAAAAGGCCAAAGCTGTGCTGGCAGCCAGTGGTGAGGATCCGTTGGGAGTATCTGGGCAGAAAGGGTGCAAATCCAATAAGAGCGGTTGCTGTACGAAATGTCTGCTTGCCTCAAAGGGGACTGGGTCCAGACATTGCAGCACAGACAGGTATCTGCAGCAGTGCCAATCTATTATTAGACAAACAGCGTATCCGTTCCCCTTGTGTTAAGTGGGTAGAGAGAGACAGCCTACGCAAGCAGGCAAGGCTCCAGCCTTTGTGCAACGTGAGAGCACCGCTGGAAGACATGCTTCACAATACCATTACTTGGAAATCTATGGGTTGTTTGAAAGGGCTTCATTGTGCACTATCTCAGAAAACTGCTATAATATTCCCGGGGTTCACTGGGGATCCATCTATTACACCTTAAGGCAGCGTTTCTGAACCTGAGGGTTGGGACTTCGGGGGGGGGGGGGCGCAAGGGGGCGTCAGTGGGGTCGCCAAAGACTATCAGAAAACACAGTATTTTCTGTTGGTCATGGGGATTCTGTGTGGGAAGTTTGGCCAATTCTATCGTTGCTGGGGTCCAGAATGCTCTTTGATTGTAGGTGAACTATAAATCCCAGCAACTACAACTCCTAAATGTCAAGGTCGATTTTCCCCAAACTTCACCAGTGTTCACATTTGGGCATATTGAGTATTCGTGCCAAGTTTGGTTCAGATCTATCATTGTTTGAATCCACAGTGTTCTCTGGATATAGGTGAACTGTGAGAAGGGTGGAATATAAATGCTGCAAATAAATAAATACATAATGCCCACCAAACCGTTCCAGTATTTTCTGTTGGTCATGGGAGTGTTGTGTGACAAGTTTGGTTCAATTCCATTGTTTGTGGAGTTCAAAATGTTCTTCAGTTGTAGGCGTACTATAAATCCCATAAACTACAACATCTAACTGACAAAATCAATTCCCTCTCCTCCAACGCCACCAGTATTCAAATTTGGGTGTAATGGGTGTTGTGTCAAATTTGATGCAGTGAATAAAATACATCCTGCAAATTGGATATTTACATTACGATTCATAACAGTAGCAAAATCACAGTTATGAAGGTAAGTAAAGGTAAAGGTTTCCCCCTGACATTAAGTCTAGTTGTGTCTGACTCGGGGGGGGGGGGGGGGGGGGGGGGGGGGGGGGTGCTCATCTCCATTTCTAAGCTGAAGAGCTGGCGTTGTCCGTAGACACTTCCAAGGTCATGTGGCCTCCATTATTGCATGGGGTGCCGTTAGCTTCCCGCAGAAGCGATACCCATTGATCGATTTACATTTGCATGTTTTCGAACTGCTAGGTTGGTAGAAGCTGTGCCTAACAGCAGGAGCTTATCCCGCTCCTCGGATTCGAACCAACCTTTCGGTCAGCAAGTTCAGCAAGTTCAGCAGTTTAACACTCTGCACACCAGGGTGTAGACTGTTAAAGTAGCAACAAAATAATTTTATGGTTGGGGAGGGAGGGAGGGTATCACAACATGAGGAACTGTATTAAGGAGTTGCAGCATTCGGAAGGTTGAGAACCACTGCCTTAAGGGCTAAAATTAGGAGAATAATCATTTGTGCAAGGGCACACTCGTGCAAGCATTGCACACTTGAAAAGTAGATGCGTCTGGCTTTCCAGAGTCACCTTTCTCTCCAAGGGAGATCCAGAGTCACTTCATTGTTAATTTGCTACTCTACAGCAGCCTCGAGATTTCTCCCCCAGTTTCTTTCTTTTCTACGATCATTATTCAATTCCTGGGCAGTATGAGACTACCCTTTTACAAGCAGCATGGAAATGGAAGTGGCAGAGATATCTACACAGTGGCACCAGATACAAATCAGTTTTCAAACTTTCCTGCTGCGTTTGTTGCAGACTGGCATAAGAGATGCTGACTTTGAAAATGACTTGGATAAGAAGCAGAGAAATTACCATATATACTCGAGTATAAGCCGACCCAAATATAAGCCGAGGCACCTAATTTTATCACAAAAACCTGGGAAAACTTATTGACTTGAGTATAAGCCAAGGGTGGGAAATGCAGCAGCTACAGGTCAATTTCAAAATAAAAATAGAAACCAATAAAATTACATTTATTGAGGCATCAGTAGGTTAATGCTTTTGAATATTTACATAAAACTATAGTTTAAGATAAGACTGCACAACTCTGATTAAACCATTATTCTAACCTTCTTTATTGTAAATGTGCTTACGTAACCTTCCAATAATAATAAAAAAAGAAAATATTAAATGTAATAATAATAATAAATAAGAGTAAATAAATCTAATAACAATAATAAAGGCAAATAATAAATGCCATAATAATCATTGCGTAAAATGATAAATGTTATAATAATAGAGTAAAATAATAAGTGTAATAATAATACTAATGATAATGATAATAATGATAATAACATAGTAAAATAATAAATAACCTTGACTCGAGTATAAGCCGAGGGGGACTTTTTCAGCCTAAAAAAGGGCTGAAAAACTAGGCTTATACTCGAGTATATACAGTACTTCCTGACTGGCATTTTATGGGCAGAGAACAATGTAACAGTGCAGTAGACATATACTAAATGCAATACATCTTGATGTTATAGGTCCTCCCAACATCTCATATGAAACCAATGTTACCACTGAACAGTCCGCAGTTTAGGAAGAGATACAGGAAGCCCAAAATATGAAATATGTCCTGTTATCAAAGGGACTGTATTTCTAGCAGGAGGGAAAGAGCGGGTGACAGCTCAGCACCACAGATAAATTCTGGCGAAAGCATACAGCAGACGTTAGGGCCTTCTCAGAAGACAGGCCAAGTGAATTAAAAGTGGAGAGCTTTCTATTAATCTAGAATGCTTCTTGTAGCCTTCAAAACTGTGCTGAAAGGCCTCTTGCACTCATGCAGTGGCAGGGCAAAACTGCAAGCCTCATCAGGGACCAGATCATTAGTTTAGACTTCCATTGATTTGCTGTGACTTGCTGGATTCATACCAACAGCAAGCCTTTGTACATTGTGGAATGTCTGTTTGTACTGCTAGCCCTCCATGGCATCTCCTTCCGCCCCTCCCTGCCTCTCACCTGTGGAGCTCTCTTCGCTGGAGGGATACGTGGCCTTCCCCAGGAGCAGGTTCACCATTGTGGGGGAATTGGCGACTTTGAGCGGTGTCTCTCCCCTCCTGTTGAGCTGGTGAGGATTTCCTCCATAATGTAACAACAGCTTCACCACCTGGGCAAAAATGACAGGACTTAGTAAGCAGCATCAATCAGGTGCTTTCCCCAGTATTAGACAGGGAAGCAAAATGATCTGGAAGATTCAAGAAAGCTGTGAAACCAGCTCACCATCAGCTGGCGGTAGCTCAAAGCCTGGCCCAACCAACATTGAGTGTATGGTTCATTACTCATAAAAAAGGACCACAACCTTCAGGTGTAAGGCACTTGCGTGAATCCTTTGCTGTCTCCTCCTCAGTTGCAAAGGAAATCACTTCCTGTGGACCACTGCCACTTCCTTTAGGCAAAGTAGGCCAGATACACCACTGGTCTAACCCTTAAATACATTGTCACCTTACTCACTTTGTCTGTCTTGTTCTCCAAAACTTAGCAGGGTACCTACACATCAGACACCTAACACAAAGACACTGTGACACATCAGAAAGGCAACAAGAGATGTGCGTTACTTATTTATTTATTTACTCTATTTGTATCCTGTCTTTCTTTGCCCTGAAGGGGACTCAAGGCAGCTTTACATTTGGCAACTATTCAATGCCTCTGGACAACAAGCAGTTAGAATACACTTAAGTTAAAATTAAAATTAAAAACACATTAAAACATACAAAATTGCATTTACTATTAAAAGATGCCATCCTCAATCATAATCCAGGGCTGTTCCAAAGATCAACTGCACATATTATTGCACTATAGATTAATCTCCAAAGGCTTGATCCCACAGCCAGGTTTTCAATACTGGGAGACATTTAAGTTCTGTTAGCCTCCCCTGTAAGTTTCCATCACTAGGAGGGCAGCAGAAGCAGAACTGTCAACAGCTGAAGAACAGTCACTGGGAGGGTTGGAAAGGGACTGTTGATGATAACTCAAGGGTTTAAAAAACAGGAAGAGACAATTTGGGCCCACTCTTCAAAATCAAGCCAGAACTGACCTTGTAGTGGCCATTGCTGGCCGCATCGTGCAGCGGAGTGTCGTCGTCCAAGCCCTTGGTGTTGACCTCAGCGCCAGCAGCAAGCAACTGTTTTGCAACATCATAGTAACCCCGGTTGCATGCTTCATGTAAAGCTGTCCAGCCTGCAAAGGCATAATTTTTTTGTGTCAGGAGCAAACAGAAAAACTGAAAGTTGCTCCTGGTGTGAGAGAATTGGCCGTCTGCAAGGATGTTGTCTAGGGGACACCTGGATGTTTTACCATCCTGTAGGAGGCTTCTTTGATGTCCCCGCATGAGAAGCTGGAGCTGACAGACAGGAGCTCACCCTGCTCCCCGATTTCAAACAGCTGACTTTTTGGTCAGCAATCCTGCCAACCCAAGGGTTTAACCCACTGTGTCACCGAAGGCTCCTAAAGGTAACACAGAGATGACACAGATGCGTACTTCACATCCATAAGCACATCAAGATTCCAGTAGATGTTAGCTTCGGACCTCAGAGGTTTGTCTCTAGTCTGATGAGATTACTGATGCAGACTCCTTGACTCCCCGAATCAAGGCAATAGTTGGGCTATTAAATCTTCTAATGACAACATCCACTTAACAGAAAGGTGATAACGCAGGACTAACTAGCTGTCAAAAATTTTCCTGAGCTGGATCATTGCTTACCAAATGGCCTAACTATGAGCTGCCTGTGTGCTCCCCTGAAGCATCTAATCTGGATCAAGCTGACAAACTTAATCAGGTGGGCTCTAATGCTATTCCTGTGAATGCCAAGCCAAGCAGCAACACTGACCCCTTTGTCTCCAGCTTGGTTACCTGCAAAGTCCTTCACATTGACATCCGCACCCTCGATAATGAGTTCCTTGATGCGCCGGGCATCCCCGCGGATGGCTGCCCGGTGCAGCCGGGTTTCCCCACGCTCATTCCGCTTGTTCACTTTATCTTTGGTTTTGGAGGCAGAGTTAGGAGTTCCCTTCTGACACACGGTAGACTGAGAGGGATGCTTTGGTGTTGTATCTACTGCTGGGAAGAAGGAAGGAAGGAAGGAAAGAAAGAAGGAAACACATTATTATGAAGGAGGAGTTCTGTTCAAACCCCAAGTCCCAAAGCCTTTAGAGGGAGCTGTTGCAACGTGGTTCCAATCCAGCCTCCAAAATGAGGCAATGGCTTCGGGGAGCACAGGGGGTGGGGAGGGAGTTAATCTTCTGAGGCAGAGGAATGCCTTTGCACGCACAATGGAGACATTAATGGAAGGCTGCGATTAAGCAAAGGCTGCAGAAAGCAGCTGGGGCTGCTCTCTAGAAAGGAGGCGCCTCAGATCCAAGGGGAGGGAGTCGGGTCTCCATTCAAAGCCACAAACCTGGGAGGGCCTGCGGCACACCCGGCTGGCCTTTGCAGTGGTAAAGCTCTACATTAAATGCCACGCACCTGGACTGTTTGCCGACTCCTCCGCTGTCATCTGCATAAGGAGGGCAACCTGCTGGCGCTCAGACAGTGGGTAACCGGCCCGGATCCCTGACAGCCCCATGCCAAAGAGCAGGCTGGGCTTCCGCGTGGCAGGCTCTTTTTTGATCCTCTTCCGTTCAGGACCCTGCTTTTCTGTGGGGACCAAGAGATAGAACAACATGGATTCACCTCTGCTGCTGAAAAGCACTCTTTTTCAGCATCTTTAGTAACACAGGCTTCTCCACAGGGTTCGTTCGACCTTGCCTTTCAGTCTATTGGAAAACAGCTTTTGAACTATACCTTACTTCTGCAGAATAAAACTTTCAGCACCCTGCGCAGTAAGTTTTGGGACTTAGAAATACATATTTCATTCCTTTTCCACTGTTAGAAACATTGTCCAAGACATCTCACAAGCACATAAACACAATGTACATTTTAACCAAACCTGAACACGAATAAAATATCAAAACTCGCAAATGAGAAATGCTTTTATCAGGACCAGGCAGAATACCATGGAAACACGCCTGATTCGTGATCAGATGAAGAGGTAGGGCACAACAAAAGACAAGAAAAAGCCCCAACATAAAGGCTGGGCAGTGAGGCCTTGGGCTCTACTGTTAGACCCAGTGCCTTCTGCAGATTATTTGAGCAAAAGCCAGGAAAAGCCTGTAAGCAAGTTCCCTTCTCCAATGCTTTGGGAAAATATGGGTTGACTGTGTACAATGAGATGGTGCTGTTCCAAAACTGGGAAGTGTGTGTGTCTCTATCCTAGTTGCAAGGGATGTCTCCATCTCCTCTCATGGTCTATCTCCAGGAAGTTAATAAACCAGGAAGGTATACGGTCCAGTTAGTTCAGACGCTCTTGAGATAAAGAAACTGGAATAGTTACACATTGGCTCCTTGGCACACAGAGCCACAAGGCTGAACCAACAAAGGCCAACCGTTGCCCAGCTTCTCCTTCAAGAGCAAAGGGGAAGTGCTGAGTGATTCACTTTATTCTGGGGGAAAGGGCTCCCAGCACCAAAGAGCTTCTACCTTGGCCATTCAGGCCCCAAGAGAGGTATTCCCTGGGCAGGAGAAACATGGCTGCCCCTCTTTGGGTCTCAGAAGGCCTGTCATCCATTTCCTTCTTCTGTGGAATTAATATAGTTTGACACCACTTGAACTGCCATAGCTCAGTGCTATGGAATCCTAAGAGTTGTAGCTTTACCTGATCTTGAGCCAAATTACATCTCCTTTCCAAGCCCCTTCCTCCCTCCATTCCATGCCTTTTACAAAGTGAGGAGTTGGAATACATTTCGCAGCTTTCTCATTTCCTCCTCTCCAGAACGGTTATCTTTTTTCACTACCCTCTGAAAATTAATATGTAGCCGTTTCAGGTTTTACTCCCTTGTTCAGGTGCTAACTTGTTATAGCAGATGCTCAAAATGCAAGTTAATACACGGCTGTGCTTTCCGTAGGCTTTAGTCTGTAGCGCCAACATCCAAAAAGCCTGCCAGATCCAGCCAAGGACTGACACTTACTGCTTTACAGGTTTGAAAATGAACTAGAATTGTAGAATGCACAGAAGCCTTTCCAGCTGAATTTCTTTGTGTGTATTTATTTTTTGAATTTACACCATACTTTTCTCCTAAAAGGGGACTCAAAGCAACTCATGGGAACAAAATAACCAAAACAATGTTTGTTTATTCATAAATAATTACAAAACTTTCAAACATTAAAAATACATGAAGGATACATTTGAGAAAACTGTGGCCTAACATCCTAAAAAGGCTCTAAAACTTGGTCCACCGTTATTTGCTAAAGACAAGAAGACAAGCCCTGAGAGCTCCTGTTCCTATATGGAAGAATTGATGAATTAACCATTAATTCTGGAGACCAAATTATATATTGTACCATACATTGTATTACTGCTTTGCAATAGCATTAATTTAGTTGTTGATTTTGTTTGTTTTATAGATTGTATTTTATGTTAATGACTCATTCTTGATCAGATGTAGTTAAATTTTTTAAAAGGTAAAGGTTTCCCCTTGACATTAAGTCTAGTCGTGTCCGATTCTGGAGGGTGGTGGTGTTGCTCATTTTCATTTCTAAGCTGAAGAGCCAGCATTGTCCGTAAACACCTCCAAGGCCATGTGGCCGGAATGACTGCATGGAGTGCTGATACCTTCCTGTCGAAGCAGTACCTATTGATCTACTCACATTTGCATGTTTTTGATCTGCTAGGTTGACAAAAGCTGCGGTTAACAGCAGCAGTTTACCCTGCTCCCCAAATTCAAACTGTCGACCTTTTGGTCAGCAAGTTCAGCAGCTCAGCAGTTTAGCCCACTGCACCACAACCTCTCAAACTCATTTATTAACCTACAGTAGGACAAACAACATGGATGAGGAGATAGGCACACACTGTTTTGTGTCTTGTTTTAAGAGAGGAATGCAGAATACAAATAAATATAACAACAACAACTACTACCACCACAATACAAATCCAGATGCCAATTCTGCCCACAAATCTACTTGGGGAGCATCAGCACAGGACAGAATCACATCAGCCAAAATACTACAGGTACTTTCTCTTGCTTATCCTCTAATGTGTATATATGCCACTCTCTGTCAACAATGCCTTTCAGCACTCCAGGTAAGGCAAACAGGTCATTCTCAGAAATTGTCAAAAATTAGACATTAGAAATGGAAACACACAAAAATCAGTTGCAGGACACTTCCATCTTGGACCTCACAACAACAGAATAAAAATATCAGAAAAAAACGACAGCAAAAAAAAAAACGACAGCAAAACTGGGATGTATCTGAATCTACAGTGGGTTGCACAGGGACAACTGTTTTCTGGTGCAATACACATGCTGTAACCCCATTCAACACCCCTCTCTCTTCATGAGGGCTCTCTTGGCATTTTATCACAACACCCTTCTGGTTCCCATCCAGCATCAACTCCAGCTCAAGAAGGCTTTCCTATGGCTGCCTATGACTCCTCTTTGCTTGAGGCAATCTTTTTCCTCCCACTTGTGTTTCCCAATGACCATTGCTGAAACTGAACTTGTCAACTCACTGCCATACCCACAGGTTTTGCATTTCTATAATTATTTACATAATCATTCAAGAATATATTTGTGCTCCATATGTTTGATAAAGCATGCTCAGCCTATGAAATATGAAAGCCTATCCTCTGTCCTTCAAAACTGATACAACATCCCTCAGCAACTTAAAAGAGTTTTACTCTGGATGGACAGAATAAGCCATAGAAATCACATATCTTGGTAGACCTTTGAAAACATTCGTGATTTTATTCTCAACCATGCCAATATGTCTACAGTGTGACTCATAAATAAAAAATGATGTGTGTTTCTCTTCTGCACATCACATAAAAAGTGGCACAGTCATTGTTACGCAGATCCCATGGCCCACTGTTTTTCCATGGAGCTTGTCTTCTTCATACTTTATTTTTTCATTCCAAGTGGAACACAAACCTAGTCCTGACAAGCCTAAATGTGCTTTAGAAACACCAGAATATGTGAGAAGAGCCTTAGGGAGGGAAGCAGAGAAGAGGAGTCAGAGAAGCCCTCTGAGCCTGCCCCGAATGCAGTCAGATTTAACACAAACCATGATTTAAGAGTCCATGGGAGGAGGGGAAGAAAGCGCCATGCAACCACATCAAACGCCGCACTGCTCTGACGCCAGACACATTGGTGCCAACTAGTTTGGAGTGGCTTAGGAGGTGAGTGACATAAGCATTAGCTAAAGCAACTGCACTCCATGCCAGAAAAGGTTTTGTCCGGCAAAAGCACTGGCCGGCTTCGGTTTTGGAAATCACTTGGAGGAAAAGCAGACAGGCGCTCGCGCCATAGCTCCAAGAAGACCAAACGAAGGGCACATGGAAACAGGCACTCAAATATGGCATTTCAGAAGTGGAGGCAACCAACAGTCTGCTCTTTTTTGAATAGAAAAAATACAACACTCTAGCATAGGAAAGATATTCTGCAAGTTAGGAAATGCAATTATTTCAGCGACCGTGCTGACTCAACAGAAAGCCTTCTCATCTTCTGAGATTTAAGAATATACTGCTTCCATCAACCAAGGAGGCTTCCTTGTCTCCAAGGGTTTGCTAGCTTAACAAGTCTATTATCAGCCAGCAGGAGGGAACCATTTAGGATTTTTACTGAATGAGAAGACGCCAGAGAACAGCAGAAAGCCCATGGCTCCAATGAACAGGGAAACCCCTTGAACATATTTGACCAGAAGGCCAAGCAAAACACATCTAGAAAATGGGTTGCTGTGAGTTTACTAGGCTGTATGGCTATGTTCCAGAAGCATTCTCTCCTGACATTTCATCTGCATCTATAGTAGGCATCTTCAGAGGTTATGAGGTCCATTGTAAACTAGGACCTCACAACCTCTGAGGATGCCTGACATAGATACAGGCGAAATGTCAGGAGAGAATGCTTCTGGAACATGGCCATACAGCCCAGAAAACTCACAACATTCTGGCCATGAAAGTCTTCAACAATACATCTAGAATCCTGATATAACAGGCTGCCTTTTAACACTTCTGCAAATTAATGAAAGAAGCCCCTTCCCATAAATTCTAATTTTGCTTCAAACTCAAGGAAAGTGAGATTCAGTATTTCCTATGGTTCCTTGGTCCACAGGTATCAATGAGCTGAGATAAAGGGATGGCTTCACACTTAAGAGAAAGGATGCTATTGAATAGGCAACATTAAAAACACTTGAGCTAAATGCTATATTAAAACCTGAAATCCCAGTTGAAAAGGAACCCCAGGCACGTTTTGAAAAGTCAGTTTCAAAACAACTACAGTGTCAAAAGCTGAACGATGTAAGCAGTGTTTTAACACAAATTCCTGGGTCAAATGTTATGCTCCGCCCATGCATCTCCAGTTGCCTAGTCATGGAAACAATATTCCTATCAAGCACAACATCTCTCAATATTAAAAAAAATCAGTGCAATCTAAAAAATGGGCCTGGGGTGGTGGTCTGTTGCCATTTATGGAAGTTTTGGGAACAGACAATAATTCACAGCCTATTAAGAAGCATATGCAGATTCTAAGGGCTATTTATAATGAAGAGTGCTCCATTATTTCAAAAACAAGAGGTCCTGTGGCACATTAAGCCTATGCTTTCATAAACCAGGCGACAGTTTTAAAGGGTCACAGAATATTTGTGTGTGTGTGTGTGTGTGTGTGTGTGTGTGTGTGTCAGGAACAATTGAGAAACTGCAAATTGCTTCTGGTGTGAGAGAATTGGCCCTCTGCAAGGATGTTGCCCAGGGGACACCGGGATGTTTTACTATCCCGTGGGAGGCTTCTCTCATGTTCCCGTATGAGAACCTGGAGCTGACAGATGGGAGCTCAACCTGCTCCCCGGACACAAGGGTTCAATCCATTGCGCCACCGGGGGCGGGGGCGGGGGGGGGGTGTGTGTCACAAAATTGAAGGACAAGAGGGAAACTTTGGTTACTCGATGCCATATGAGTTGTCCACAATCCTGCAACAATCCCTAAAGAAGCGTTTCTCAAGCTGGGCGTCGGGACCCCCGGATGGAGGGGGATTGCGAGAGGGTGTCAGAGGGGTCGCCAAATAACACCAGAAAACACAGTATTTTCTGTTGGTCATGGGGATTCTGTGTGGAAAGTTTGGCCCAAGTCTATTGTTGGTGGGATTCAGAAGGCTCTTTGATTGTAGGTGAACTACAAATCCCAGCAACTACAACTCCCAAATGTAAAGGTCTATTTTCCCCAAACTCGTTTTGGGTATTTGTGCCAAATTTGGTCCAATGAATGGAAATACATCTTGTATATCAGATATTTACATGACAATTCGTAACAATAGTAAAATGATAGTTGTGAAGTAGCAACGAAAATAATTTTATGATTGGGGGTCACCACAACATGAGGGACTGTATTAAGGGGTCCTGGCATTAGGAAGGTTGAGAAACACTAAAGTGAGAGCCTTCTTTTCATCAACCAAGGAGCCTTCCTTTGCCTTTCCCTGGCTGCACAGCATTATCATCTCAGCTCTAGAAGCACGTGATTTCCCCACAATGGAATGCCATCCAGATCGCTGCCAACAAGCAAATAACCACACATTTGCCAGGCAAAAAGAACCACATAAAACACACACACACATGTCCCAGCTTCAACTGTGTTGCTTAACAACTACAGGAAGAGGGGAAAGAAGTAACATTCTCTAACCAGACTTACCAAGTAATTTCTCCTCATTCATCTCAACCATAATCCTCTAACCAAAGCTCTTTCACTGACAATGACGTGGAGCTGATTACCAAAAATCTATTTACAGTAGACTCCCAGTTAGCCCATAGATTATATATATATACCTCCTCTATCCTGTGTTCCTATTTATCTGACATTACCCAATTCTGTCATATACTTAAAGCCTCGCAGGCTCTAAAATGTGTCAGTCAGCTATGTGTTGCTTCCTTACCTTGCAACCCCTTTCCTGAGATTTTTTTTCCAAGACTGTACATAGTCACTCTTTACTGGACATGTTTCTTGTATTTCGGGACAGGCAAAGATTTCTGCTTTAGCAAAGCAAGGGTTCCTTTTCTTAATGCCCCCTTCCTTTTTGCATATATGGCTGCAACAATAGCTGAGAGAATCAGGTAGCAACTTCCTGTTTATATCCGTTTCCTTTGATGTCCTAAAAACGCACTGCTCTTTGCATCAATAGCCCTCCAGTTCCAGACAAGCACCTTTTCCAGTTGGGGCTTTGCACTCAGCAGGCCATTTAATGACCATTTACAGGCATAACAACATTCAGCCAAAGTCAAGAGGACCACCCTGGCGCAAGCAGTTGCTGAAGGCCAAAATGACTGGAGGCTCCATTTGGGCTGGCATTTATTAGGGTGTCCCACGCCTGCATTTAGCACAAGGGCGATCTCTGAAGTCATGGAGGAAATAATGGATGCCATCTTGTAGGCATTGCTGGACTTGTCACAGTGTGCCACAAAGGGTTCCTGAACATCTAATGCAGGCATCCTCAAACTGCAGCCCTCCAGCTGTTTGGGCCTTCAACTCCCAGAAGCCCTAGCCAGATGGTTCAATGGTCAGGATTTCTGCAAGTTGGATGTCCAAACACCTGGAGCATTTTAGTTGCTACTTCATAACTGTAATTTTGCTACTGTTATGAATCTAAATGTAAATATCTGATCTGCGGGATGTATTTTCATTCACTGGACCAAATTTGGCACAAATACCCAAAACGGCCAAATTTGAATACTAGTGGAGTTGGAGGTTGGTTTTGTCATTTGGGAGTTTTCGTTGCTAGGATTTATAGTTCACCTACAATCAAAGAGCATTCTGAACTCCACCAATGATGGAATTGAGCCAGACTTGGCACACAAAACTCCCATGACCAACAGAAAATACTGGAAGGGTTTGGTGGGCAATGACCTTGAGTTTTGGAGTTGTAGTTCATCTACATCCAGAGAGCACTGTGGACTGAAACAATGATGGATCTGGACCAAACTTGGCATGAATAATCAATATGCCCAAATGTGAACAATGGTGGAGTTTGGGGAAAATAGAGTTTGATGTTTGAGAGTTGTGGTTGCTGGGATTTATAGTTTCTGAACCCCACCAACAATAGACTGGGACAAACTTCCCACACAGAATCCCCATGACCAACAGAAAATATTGTGTTTTCTGCTGGTCTTTGGTGACCCCTCTGGCACCCATTCGCGACTCCCCCCCCCCCCCCCCAAGGGTCCCGATTCCCAGGTTGAGAAACGCTGGGCTAGATAGACCACCTCTCAAATGACATAAAACCTCAGACCCTCTGATTCAAGAAGTGAGGCATCTTCCACACAACGAACCAGAAGGTTAATAAGCGCTGAAGGGTTGTTCTCTGTGTATTCTTGCAAAAATGAGCCTATAATTAGAATAGGAATGCTTTCATTAGCATTACCCAAATGCTACAGGGTTGGCAGGAGGAGGAGCCAGAGAAGTTTGATGGAGGATGCTACATTTTTAATCTCACCAACTCCAGAACAGCAGAAAATTCCTCCTCCACGGAACACTTAGCATTTGAAGCCTGCAATCGATGGAGATAAAAATAAACTGGAAGAGATTTCCGCACTCTCCCCTTTCTATGTTGGAATTAGACAGATGGGCTTTGACTAGGAGAGGCTAGATTCATATCCTTCGCAGGAAGGAATCTGGTGGCGACAATTGCCATTTGCTGGCTCTGAGATTGGGGACATCGCTCGTCTCCTCCGGCACTTCATCCTCCTTGCCTTCAATAAAACAAAAAGGGGGAAACTGAAGGAAAGGTCTCTGTCATTTGTGGAAGGGAAATGTCACCCATTCCCCAGGCCTTGGGAGGCAAGGAAACAACCAGAATAGTCACCTTGCTTTGACTGGAGGACTTCACACAGGAGCAGAAAAAGATGAAGCACCACTTTGGGAATTCTGATTTAAGGAGCCTCCTACGTCTTCAGAGCTGGGAAGAGGTGGGATTTGTAGTTTAGAGAAATATATGAGGGACAAATCCTTCTTGAATTGACTTGAGGCAGCAAATGTAGGGCAATAAAAGGGATTTTTAAAACACGTGAATGCTAGAGCATTTCCCAGTTGATTGAAATTGCTTCTTGCCTCTCTGTGACCAGACAGAGATTGCATCTCTACGGTCTGTTTTTTTCTCCTTAGTCTTTCATCTGGGCCCTGACTCCTCAAGCTCTCTTCCCCCATTGAAATAAACTATCTAGAGGAAGTAAACTGGACCAGTTGTTGAGTTGTGTCGCCAATGGCCAAACCCAGATGCGACTTCTAGATGAGGATCATTTTCAGGCAAGGGGGGGGGGGGGCATGCTTTGGACTGCCTCTGAAGTCTGGAAAACAGCTGCTAGGAACTATTTTGGGAGTGCTTTCTGTTGTCCAGAAGATCAAGCATTAAATGACCCCTAAATGCAGACCCTTGACAAATCATTAAAGATTTCCCCTGACCCACTTCTATTTATCACAGGACACTGAAACTGCACATGTGTAATGATATAAGTCTGTATTAGGTTACGTGCCAGTGTACAACTCAGAACTGATAACAGTCTTGATTTGACAGACGCTGAAGTGGTGTAAGGTTTGAGAATGGACCCATAGGAATACAGATTGTTCATCAAGTTCCTTTACTTAAAAGAACCAAGGGAGACGTTCAATGAGATGAAAGAGGTTTCTGGTTATGATTCCCCATCATATGATGGAGTCAAGAACTGGCATCGTAGATTCCAATGTGATTGGACTTTGGTGCAAACAGCTCCAATTCCAGGGTGGCCCCACTCTGCTATTGATGAACATACCATCCAGCAAGTGGAAGTCGCCATTGTAGAAAATCACCACGTAACCATTTGCCACCTAGCCCAAAATGTCAGGGAAAAAAATCACCCAAGACCCTCTTCACATGCATAAGGTATCTGGTTACTGGGTCCCCCGGTTGCTCACATCTTTCCAGAAGCAGGAACGAGTTGAATGCTCTCAGGTTCTATTGACAATAATGTGCCAAAGAAACCAGGAGGACTTTTTCAACGGACTAATCAAACAGGATGAAAGCTGGGTCCATCACGATGATCCTGAGACTAAAGTCCACTCAATGCAATATAAGCATTCTGACTCACCACCTCCAAAGAAGGCACGTGCCCAACTCTCGACAGGCAAGGTCATGCTCACAGTATTCTGGGACCAGCACAGAGTAGGATTGATGGATTTCCTAGCAAAGGGTCCCATGATCCCTAGGTGTCCGCTTTCTGCAAGACAATGCAGCAGTTCACAACTCACCAGTTGCCCAAATGGAAGACGCATGCTCTTCGGGCTTTGAAATTCGACTGCATCCCCCTGATTCACCTGACCTTGCACCATCAGACTTCCACCTCTTTCCAACAATGAAGTTAATTTTGAAGGGCAAGCATTTTTCAGAGGATAAGACTCTGATTTCTGAAGTCACAACATGACTTTTGGAGCAACCTGTCAACTTCTACAAGCGAGGTGTTTACAGTTGCTTAAAAAGATGGGGAAAGTGTGTATCCCTAGGTGGCATCTATGCAGAGAACGTCAAATAACTGCACCAAGTTTCATTGCTCTCAGTCCACAGAAAGTGGGTAAGGGAAAATCTTTAACAAATACTCCTTGTATATGGAGGATACGCCTTCTGCCTTTCTTCTTCCAAGTTGTTGCCAACTTATCCCAACCCTACCTTTTTCTGATCTGATAATAACCAAAGAATATATGGAGAGCATTGTACCAATCTATATCCATGTTTCAATCCAAGAGGCTCTGTGTTCTGGATCAACTCAACAAAATTTGTCATTTTCTCAAATAAAAATATTGGAGATTTAGCCACGTGCCAGCCATTTATCTGCATCTGCTCCTACATTTTAAAAATCTATTCCAACCTGCAATCATTCTTGCTGATGCTCAAAGCAAGCGAAGCCTCTGAGAAAAGAAGCAACAGCCGCATTCAGCCAACTTCAAAGGCCTGTCTCCCAAAGACTCACTCGAACGAGAGACTCCTTGTCAAAAAGACAAGGCAGAAGAAGAAAAGGACTGCAAGCTCAAGGATTTTAAAACTAGCGTCCTGGGGTTGCTCATCTGAAATGCAAATTCCTAAAGGTTTAAATATACTAACATCTTGGCATAAATGAGTAAAGTCTTCCTCGAAAAGACTGGCTTCAGCTGACAGTCACATGAACCAGCCATCATGAAACAAACAAGGAAGGCCTTCAGATACAGTTGCAAGAAAGACTGATTTACATCATGGCAATTTCAAATCGGCAAACTTATAATTAGACCCTCTGTTTTGAAATCCAACTTTTGCCTGAAGGAGACCCGCGTATGAGGTAGGTTTCTGTGGGTTTGGGCTTTTTCATTGTAATTATATGACTTACCCTACTGAGGAACATAACCCAAAACCTTTAGTAATCACATGACTTCTTCCATTGTCCCCAAGACCAAAAGCCAATTTCCTTTTGGCTATCTCTTCAAGCCACTATGTTCAAAAGATAGCCATGGTTTAGACAGGAGATGAGATTATGTCTGTAAATAGATGGATATTTCCTTTTAAACTAGATCACTTTTTTATTAACTTACAGTAGTTGGAGAACTAAGAATGCGAGATAAAATATTATCTAAATGGGCAAGGGAGGGGAGAGAGGACCACAGCCAAATAATATTCTTGTTGATTCGGATCCCCTCTGGATGAGAAAGCCCTTGAAAATATGAGCCTTGGTCTTTTTGACCCTGTCCTGCCTGGAATCAAAGAGTTAAAAGCCCATGGCTCTTTTGGCGAAGTCAACCAAGTGTAACAGTTAAGGCCCATCGCTGGCCTGGAAGCAAGTATGTATGTAAACAGGAAGGACAGAGGAGCGAGTGGGAAAAGCCAGCACAAAAAGCAGAGGAGATGGTGTCATCCTCCAGAGTTTGGTTTCAGAAACCGAGGCAGAAAGAGTCACTGAAACCATTTCTTATGCTTTCTAGAAGATGCCCCGCAAAACCCAAAGAAGATTCAAGTGGGATACCCTCCCCATTATTTTTTCTCTTTTAAAAGAGAATGTATGTATGGCATACAAGATTTAAATTCCTCATATGGTTATCTGGTTGGTTTATTTTTCCCCCTACCTTTTGCAGAAAGAATGGTTCCAAGCCTTCTTAGGGGGTCTAAGTTATAACTTAATTTCTTGCCACATTTTGAGTTTATCTTCATGAACAGGAAGCAAGGCCAATGTAGGGTGAATCTCCACTGTAGAATGAATGTGGTTTGATACCACTTTAACAGATCAATGGTGTAGAATTATGTGATTGTAGTTTGACAAGAGCTTTGGCTTTCTGTGATAAAGAGAAAAGTGCCTCACCAAACTAAAAATCCCACTGAGCCATGGCAATTCAAAGTGGTATCAAACTGCAATACAGTGAGTCTCACTTATCCAACCTTCACTTATCCGTCATTCCATTTTATCCGATGCATCCCTTTTCCTCCAGCATTTCCTCTTCAATTAAAGGAGCGCTCCCCAACTCTCTCTCTATTCCCAATAAGTGAAAAAGGCAAGACAAGGGAGAGGAGGAGAGGGGGGAAAGAGGCAGGACCAGAAGCGGAAGCCTCCTTCCTCCTTCCCTCTGTGATTTCCACGCTCCTCTACCGTATCCGGGCACTTCCTGCTGGGCCGCTCTAGCCACGAGGTGTTCCCTTGCCTTAACCCTTTGAGTCCCTCTTGTTAGTATTCTAGGCGTCTAGTGCCGCATCGAATGGGTAACGAGGAGACTATGTATTTATCTAACGTTCTGCCAGCCCATTTATGTCAGATAAGCATGACTCTACTGTAATTTTAGATGCAGGTTGAGATGCAATCTAGCTGCGTATTATTATTATTATTATTATTATTATTATTATTATTATTATTATTATACTTTGCTTTATTTCTCCCAAAGGGGACTCAAAGCAGCTTGACATAAAGGCATTAGTATACAATTTCACATATACAAATATACAACATTAAAATAGAATTAAACACAAACATCAATAAAAAATTCACAGTTAAAACCCCTAAGCCAAATAAGGCAGTAAGGATCCAGCCTTTTTGGTTGCTTCAAATACTTTCCTGAACATTTAGGCAGCCAGAAATCCACAAGGCCCTCAAGCCCACTTTCCATGTGCAAAGGAAGTAAAAAACAGATACAGAGCTGGAGGAACAAGGCCAAGGACGTGGGACTAAGTTTTAGCGGTTGCTGGATTTCTAAGCCATCAAGAAACATCAGCAAAATCGTCTCTTTGCATGAAACAGACACCAAAGCAGGGTTGCCAATGCTCCTGGTCCAAGTCAAGCGAAGCATATTTCTTAACATTCCCTCCAAGCAAAGATAATTGTGATTTTCTGCCAGTTGTATTTAAGGCACCTATGTAAGGTTGATTTGATACAGGAAAGCAGCTACTGAGGGGACTGCAGTGGTCTGAGCTGATTCTGCCATCATTGTCTCCTCTTGTAACACAGATGGGACAGTCCTGATTTATTCTGAATTGAGCCTTTCATGCATACCCTGCTGGAAAAGCATTTCCAATTCGAAGGCACCAGCCCTCAGTTTGGGGGAATGAGGCCCCAGGATCAAATTTCTGGGAATGGGGCAACCAGGCCCTTAGGGGTTTTGAATGCTCTTTATTATGTTAAGCTGAGTTACTCCCTCCCACCCCTCGCCCAATCCCCTCAAACCCTCTCATTTCCATCACCACCGCTAGCATGAAACATGTAGAGGGGCAAAGAATTTGGGACATTTAAAACCCGCAAATATGGAGGCCAACTATATACGAACACATCGATCCATTGATATCACTGTGTCTTCACTTCCTTCCGCCAACCCTATACGTAAAGTAATACATTGAGTTCAGTGGATTTGATTCCTTTGCTGAAAGCAAAAATCCTGCTTGGGCTGAAAAGCATCTGATGACAAAGCGACCCATGTGACAACTTTCACCGACTCTCCATTAAACTAAATCTGTGAATAATCAAATCTGCAAAAGTCAAAATTGTAAATGTGAAGGGGAGAAGGGACGACTGTGTTTCACTCATTGCAAAAGATGGGACGCTTCTGAAATGGAACATTTCAGTGCACAGAGATGGAAGGATGACAAAAAGTACCATATAGGAGCTATGAGGACTTCAGGTGTCCCTTCCTAGCCCTTCATTTTCAGGAGAAACTCCTCATGTCCACAGCCAAACAAAGGATCAATAGGAATAAATTAGAACTGCACAGACGGCGCAAGAGGACGGATGGTGCCCCTGGGAGGAAGCCAAAGACAGGTCCTGCTTTTCTTGTGATTCTCAGCCTCACGTGCCGAGAGTGACTCATTCCTACCGTGGGCACTGCGGCCCAGAAGAGAAAACGCTGGCGCTTGAGCAAATGTCAGTTTGGGTGGAAGAAAGCGGTTTTAAAAAAATGTTTCAGAGAGGAATTGCAGCAGCTAGGAACCTGGCGTTTTTGCAGGAAGCCCTGCATGTTGCAAGGCATCCAGAAAGAGAAAGGAAGGGAGAACGGAAGTGTTGGCTGATACAGAAGATGCAAAATGTATGGCCAAAAGAGAGGAGGAGGCCAGACCCACACAACAAATGAGGAGGGCTCTCTGTATGTGATCCTGGACTCATCGCTCAGCCTGGAACCCCAGGTTTCAGCGGTGGCTGGGAGAGTTTTTGCACAATTAAAACTTGTGCGCCAGCTGCGCCCATACCTTGGGAAGTCGGATCTGGCCACGGTGATCCACGCTCTTGTTACATCCCGAATAGATTACTGCAACGCGCTCTACGTGGGATTGCCTTTGAAGACTGTTCAGAAACTTCAATTAGTCCAACGGGCGGCGGCTAGATTACTCACCGGAGCATCATACAGGGAGCATACCACCCCCCTGCTATGTCAGCTCCACTGGCTGCCGATCCAGTTCCGAGCACAATTCAAAGTGCTGGTTTTGACCTACAAAACCCTTTACGGCTCCGGCCCAGCGTACCTGTCCGAACGTATCTCCTTCTACGTCCCACCTCGGAGTTTAAGATCTGCTGGGGAGGCCCTGCTCTCGGCCCCACCTTTATCACAAGCGAGACTGGTGGGGACGAGGGACAGGGCCTTCTCAGTGGTGGTCCCTCGCCTGTGGAATGCACTCCTGGGGGAGATTAGGTCATCAACATCCCTCCTTCCTTTCAGAAGGAAGCTAAAAACCTGGATGTGGGACCAGGCCTTCGGGTAAGCTGGCAGATGGACAAAGACAACCAATGACGACCAGAGTAGGAAAGGACAATGACAATGCTAGATGGATTACGGATTATGAATTGGCGAACATTGACCACAAGATTATTTTATTGCTGCTATTGTACTGTTTTGTTTTAACTAGTTATAACTGTTGATAGTATATGGTAAATTTGTGTATTGTATTTTGTGAATTGTTAGGCATCAAATTGTGCCTTTTGTAAGCCGCCCTGAGTCCCCCCTAGGGGATTGAGAAGGGTGGGGTAGAAGCACTCCAAATATATATATATATATATATATATATATATATATAAAAACTGATGGGTAAGAGAGAGAGAGAGAGAGAGAGAGTCGTGTCAGGAGTGACCGCTGAATATGTTTCTCTGAATGAAAACGGGAAGAATGGCAACTTCTTCTAATGGAATGTTTCTCAACCTTCCTAATGCTGTGATCCCTTAATACAGTTCTTCATGTTGTGCTGATCCCCAACCATAAAATTATTTTCCTTGCTACTTCATAACTGTCATTTTGCTACTGTTATGAATTTGGTCCAGTGAAGGATGTATTTTCATTCACTGGACCAAATTTGGCACAAATACTCGATACATCAAAATCTGAATACTGGTAGGGTTGGGGGAGGGATTGATTTTGTCATTTGGGAGTTTTAGTTGCTGGGATTTATAGTTCACCTACAATCAAGGAGCATTCTGAAGTCAAACGATAGAATTGAACCAAACTTGGCAGACAGAACTCCCATGACCAACAGAAAATACTGGAAGGGTTTAGTGGGTATTGACCTTGAGTTTGGGAGTTGTAGTTCACCGATAGCCAGAGAGCACTGTGGACTCAAACAATGAGGGATCAGGACCAAACTTGGCACGGATACTCTATATGCCCAAATGTGAATACGGGTGGAGTTATAGGGAAAACAGACCTTGAGAGTTGGGAGTTGTAGTTGTTGGGATTTATAGTCACCTACAATCAAAGAGAATTTTGAAGCCAACCAACAATAGATTTGGGCCAAATTTCCAACACAGAACCCCCATGCCTTGAAGGGACTTGCTGGCGTGAGCCTCCCTTCAGCCTCGCACGCTCTCCCTCACCCGCCCATGTGCACTATGCTGCCAAGTGCCAAGCACGCCTGATATCCCCTCCCCGCTTGGAGTCTCAGAAACAGCCCTCCTCTCGGCTGAGAGGCCAGCCAATCATAGCAGAGGACAACCTTTGGTAGGAGGATTTGCCCATTGTTTCCAAAAAAAGAAAAGAGGGACAGGCAGAGAGATCTTCAGCCTTCTCTACCAAAGGGGTTCCTAAGACCACCAGAAACATGTCTTTTCTAATTGTCTTTGGTGACCTCTCTGAAACCCCCTTGCGACCCCCCCCCCCATTCCCCCCCTCCCACCTTGAGAAACGCTGTTCTAATGCAATGAACAGCACGGCTTTGAGTGAGCCACATATAGGGACAGATATGGGAAAAACAAAGCACATGTGCCTCAGATTTGAAACTGAGTACTAGAAACCGGGTTTGTTCTGAAATATTTTAACTGCTCTGACTGGAAGGGAAGCTCATCTAAGCTGAAGCACTTCTGACAAAAGATATAGAAGACACCCACCTTTCCTAGCCTAGATAACCACCCTCCCTCTAAAAAGTCAATACTTTCTCCTCCTTTGTGCAATCCTAAAAGCCCCACAGCAAAAGGAAAGGCTGAGGCATTCCAAATAAGATGCTCTCCAGTGACTGCTGGGGAAAGCGTTTGGACATAATAAAAATATTCCTATGATCATGGCAGTTTTAAAAACGCTTCTCTGTGATTATGGAAATTACTGCCAGGAAGCGGTGGCTAAGTCCACGATTGTCTGAATCATACAGTATGTTTTACACACAAAAATGCACCTCCTTGGGGACAGGAAGGCAAATCCGAATGCACCTATAAAAGACCAGAAAGTCTGAACTGGATGCCATTGCTGCGAAAATGCCAAACACCTGGCCACACAAGAATCCTGACATAGTTCCCTGTCTGACCTAACTCTGAAATATTATCCTGGTTGCCAAGGAATTTGAAATACTGTATTCTTTTAGACCTCTTATTGCCCATCAGAAAATGAAATGAAGACCCCTCCAGGCCCCAGGCCCATTCAGAAAGAGAGGCTGGGAGGTACAGGATGCACACTCAAAAATGCAACTGTCAACACGGAAAGGCCCCGTATTGATGGGTGTCTTATTTTTTAAATTAAGACTTTTCACAGAAAGGAAGCTTTCCCAGCCAGGAAGGGAAGGCAGACCCCTTCCTATTCTCCAATAGTCCTCAATGCCAGAATTTCCCAGATGGCAGAATAATCTCTGCTGCAGTTTCTAAGAACTATGTGTTGTGAGAATCTCGGTACACTATACGAGCATTTATAGGGTGCGGTTCCAGAGAAAAGCGGCCCTGATATCCATTTAATTTGCTCTACGGTTGCTAGGTGAGGATGGACCCTTGGCTTTCCCCCCTTCCTTCCTTCCTCCCTCCCTCCCTGACACTAAATGAAGAAAAGGCCCATGCAAAAGGGCCCATTGGAGCCCACAGCTGCGCGGATGGCGCTGGAGCCAGCGATGGAAAACCCAGACAAGTGGCAGCTTCATCCACAGAGGCATTTCTCAGCGCAGCCAGCGACTCGCTTCTTCTCACGGATCCTGCAGCCAATCCGGCAGCCGGTGATTCAGAGGCCTGTTCCCATGGAAGCGGGTCGAACATACATACAGCCGCCGTGTTTAAGCAACCAAGCAATGTTCATATTTGGAAGCAGGGAAGGGGAGGGGTGGTGGAAGGCAGGGAAGATGAGCTGGGAGTTCATCTGATTCACCCAACCATCAGGAACCTACTAATTTAGTCTGAAATATATTTGAGCAAGGCAAGGCAGAGTGCCCCTTTTCCATGCCACCAGGGCAGGGTTCAGGTGAACAGGGAAAGTTAGATCACAACAAAACCCTTGCCTTTCAGATAACGTTTGGATGTGAGGCCACCACTTTGCGAGATCTGAGCTCAGGCAGCTCTGAACAGATGTTGGCAAGGCAGTGGGGAAGGGGAACAGTGGCTGCTTTAAGCGAGGAAGAGTAGATTGAAACCAGTTCTTCAGCTATTTCCCATGCAATTTATTGTGTGTGTGATAAAAATCCTAGCAACCAAAAGATGATAGTGGCACTGAAGCAACCGAAATGGATTTCCAGACCCAGAATGTCCTCCTGGTTTAATCATTTTACATTGTTTACAACTTTTTAACCTGGTTAAACTAATTTGATCCATATCTTTTCTTGAGATGTCATGATAAAGGGCAGGATATAACTACTGTGACAGCCACCACCATAACCAAAACAATGTACTGATGTAACTCCTGGAAGTCTCCACAGACTTTCACAAAGTTCTGGTCTTCAGAAATCTCACCAAAGGTTTAGAGGAAGAGAAAGGATACCTTCGGAATGTGGTTATCGAGGACATGTCTATGGCTATTGTGAGCAGCACAAAAACCATATTTATTTTATTTTATTTACAGTATTTATATACCACTTCTCTCACCCCTGGGGGGACTCAAAGTGATCTATACAGAGATAATGGCAAAATTCAATGCCTTACATACATAAACCAACTAACAAATCAACACCATATAACTAGGAATAAAATCAATAGGGCAATTCACTAAGATAAGAAAAAAGACATTTAAAACATGAAATATAAGAATTAAAACACCTAATAAAAACTTTAAAATCTCATGATCCAAGCATGTAGACTGGGCCATTCCAAATGTCAATTGCACATATTCCATATTTGCGTCTTGTACTGTGTTACTTTACTAATCAAAAGCTTGGTTCCATAACCATGCCTTTGTTCTCTTTCTAAAGGCCAGGAGGGAGAGCGCTGATGTAACCTCACTGGGGAGAGAGTTCAGAGTCGAGGAGCCACCACAGAGAAGGAAATGAACAAAGTCTCCACTTGCTGAAGCTATCCTATGTTGGCCATATCAATGGATAATATGGCACCCTGCGAAAGAGGACAGAACTTGTCATAGGGCTACACTGCAGACAGATTATTTTTTTTACCAAGGAAACTACAATTACCTTAAGTATGTAATACAGAGGGATAGGGTAACCTAAAGGGCTCTCTTTGGTAGACCTGCCGCAGTTTGAAACCACTCTGATGACAAATAACAGCAGCAAAAGCCCTATGCCAACAATGGGAGCAAACTATTCACCAGAAGATGTTCTTGGCAACACAATTGGAGCAGCTCTGTTCTCACTCAGACTGCAAACCCTGGCTGAAACACCTTCAGGAAGGAGTGCAGAGGAAGGGAAGAGAGGCCAGAATATCAGTGAGAACGATCTCACCTGGCGTGCTACAATGTTCTATTCTTCTTTATTTTTTTTAATGGAGGAATTTGGTCCTTCTGCATGGCAGTTCCCACAAGCATTCTGATTCCTGACTACACACTTGGCAGGCAATTGTGACTAGTATGCCCTCTCTCCCCTCCACAAAGCACGGATTGTGTATCTCTGACAAACTCTCAGTTTGAATACGGAAACGTCAACCACTCTCTGGCTTCTGCCTCAAAGAGGAATGGCAGAATATAGGCTCACAGTGAAACGGTGTGTGTGCGTGCCTCTGTGTACGTGAGCGTTGCACAACCCAGGCAGCGTAAAAGACAGGCGCTTAATGACAGGGCAAAATGTGCAGCTGCTAGAATGACAGGCAAAAAGGCAGGTTAATGATCAATCTTCCCCTGATGGATCTCAGAGCAGCAGTTTTCAGATTATCACACACTGTGCCTAAATTGCGTTCTGCCTTCTTCCGAAGATTTTCCTCTGCAGTTTCCATCGAACGAACATGGGATTCTCCCTTCCTTCCTACCGTAACCAACTGAGAAAGCTTAGGCTCTTTTGCTGGTAAACAACTGCTGCATTCCTCCCAGCTCCAAAGATAGCCAAGCCTGACCGACCTCTCATAACGTTTCAAAGAAGGCACTCAAATCAGTTAATATTTGAATACTTTTTCCTGAAAGAGGCCAAAAGCAGAACCTTGTCAGGTTTCTTTGGAGTTCTTGGGAAAATAACTTTCAGGAGACTTGACTGCACCATCTTCCTTTCCCTCTCAAAACTAGAAGATAAATGACCAACAGAAGCAATGTTGAATCTGGACCTTAACTAAATGATCATCCATGGGATACCCTGCACAGCTATTAAATGGAAAGGCTGACAGGTCCACCAATGCACGGATTTGTGAAGAAACCTAAATATTGCAACACATTCTGATTTCTGAACACACAAGAGGAAAACCCAAAAACCAAGGCACAAGGCCACAAAGCTTACTTCAGAGTGACCTAAACCTAGGTTTTGTGAAACTACTCTTTATTTAACCTCTGCTTACAAGTTGCTAAACAAAACAGTATTCAGGTTTGTGCGTGAAAGGAGACACCATGGTAAGGAATACATATATTCCTGCAATGTTCTGGTAGGTAAAACCCTTTATTCTTACACCTGGGCACTCTTTGGCCCTGGAGAACTGACCTACCCCTCTTTGCTGGCAAAGGGATCTCCAAAGCAATACTTCTTCTAATCACCCAGGAAACACAACAGGAAGTAAGCACCATCTGCCTTACTATTTCTCACTCTCCTCCCCTCAACTAGCTCTCACTGTTCTCAGAAGCAATGAAAAGAATGCAATGAGATAGCCGCACATTCCCCAAAGAAGTTAGACATTATCATTTCCGCTTGCAGCTGCCAAGGTTAGAACACACTGGCATCCTTTTGCCCGCCATGAGATCACAAAAGGCTGCAATGAAGTCAACACTTCCGGATTCCAACCAGAGCCTGGATCAGAGAGGCTTCTGGGATGCCTACCAAGTCTGCATTTGTGTGGGTGAGGCTAGTGTGCCAGCTGCCCTGTTCCTGGGGATGTTTGATCCAGCCATAATGACACGTGTCTTAGTAACATCCCCTTTGGATTACTTTTAACATGCTCTGTATGCATTGTCTTTGAAAGGCACCAATACTACCTTGGCCAATGAGCTCCAGCTAGGCTGATCACTGGCAATAGTTATGAGGAGCATAGATCTCCATTGCAGGAAAACCTCTGCTTCTGTGCTCAATACAAAGAACTAACTATGCTCACAGTCATGGTGGGACACAGGGCCTTATTGTCTGGTAGTCTGGTGGGACACAGGGCCTTATTGGCAACTTCCCCTAGATTTTGGAACTCCCTTCTCTGAGGTCCCTTCAACACGGCTGTATAAAATCCACATTGAACTGGATTCTATAGCAGTGTGGACTCAGATAACCAGTTCAAAGCAGATATCGTGGATCATCTGCCTTGATATTCTGGTTTATATGGCTGTGTGGAAGGGCCCTGAGAAGATAGTGCTTCTCTCCTTGCTGCTGTCCCTTAGTTGTGTGAATGCTTGTGACACAAGATGCTGTTTATAAGGGAAAGGTTTTACAACCTGCTGTTGTAAACATTTTTTGTCTTCTTAATGGATATGATTTATATTATTTCTATCTTCTATCAGACAAGACCAAATGTTGGCAATCTTTAGGAAGAGCCTGAAGACCTGGCTGTTCCAGTGTGCCCTTCCAGATTAGGAAACTCCTGGCATCGTGTCCCAAATGCCAGGATTGTCTGCACATTGCACCTACCTCCAAAAAACCTCTACATACCTCCTGTCAAGTTCAGCACTTTTAAATTCTGTCCATTACATTTGGCCCGGTCTTTAGGTTTTAAATGTGTCATGGTGTCATTGTTTTTAGTGTTTTATTGTTTTCGCTTGATGTTTTATTATTTCTTTATGAGTTTTACTGTTATATTTGTATGTTGTTGTTGTTGGCGGCCTTGGCCTTTGTAAGCCGCATTGAGTCCTTCAGGAGATTTTGCGGGGTATAAATAAAGTTAATAATAATAATAATAATAATAATAATAATAATAATCTTATTTTTTTAAAAAACTACCAATATGTTTTTAATCTATATGCTTTTGCTTCCATTTTTTGTAAGCTGCTCCCGAGTCTTGGTTTAGGGGAAAAACCCGACGGATAGATAGACAAACAGATCTGAATATGAACCATATGCAGGAGAGAGTCAGGGCTGGCATTTTTCACTTTTGCAACATGAAACGTGCCAATTCTTGTTCGGGCACTACTCCCATCTACATAGCTGTACGTATGTGGAAGAAAAGCTCGCTTTTATGAAGAAGGCAGGCTCTCCTCATTGCTCTTCTTTCCCAAAGAGATAGGTGAGTTTGTGAAAGCAGAAGTCAGACTTTCCAGCTGGGGGGAGGCTGAAAGGAGCTTGGGTTTAGGGAGGCTGTCAAGCCTTTGCAAGCAAAGAGAAAGAGAGAAGAAAAACAAGTCGGCCACATGACACAGCAGCAGAGCAAGGAGGAGCAGCAGTAAGTCTGGCTCTGGGAGGAGGAGCCTGGCACCCGCCAGTCCATTGCATGACTCAGCCGAAGAGCTCAGGAAAACCAGGCGGGAGAGGCGGCCAAGAGAAGACCCAGAGAAGAGACACTTCTCTTGCTGACCAATGGCAGCTCCTCCACCAACATTTGGTTTGCTTCAAAACCCTCCCACAATGGTTGCCTCTCTCCCGCAACCCCTATGCTCCCCTCACTACTGGATTTAGGGAGGAGGAGGAGGAGGAGGAGGAGGAGGAAGGGCTCAACCTGGAAGAGCTCCAAGCCCTTGTCTCAACAAAACACCAAAGATCTGCCCCAGGCTGCATCAGGGAGAGAGAATTTCTAAAATATGTTCTTGGCCTCCGCTTCCTTGTTCCATTCTCTCTTTGGAAGCAGCAGGCATAATTATGTGCAGAATAGATCTGTACTAAACAGGGCGGGGAAGGAGGATGAGGCCAATGTCTCTAGCACGTTTTGGGCAAAGGAATAGTACCACGTGGGCATTAACAGTGTCTCTGTGTTAGTCAGGGGTGGATAATTTATGCTGCTTCCTCTCAATGCGGTCATAAATGCCCCAAACAGCTCGGGTGACTTG
The DNA here is from genome assembly GCF_025583915.1 of Anolis sagrei ordinatus. Lineage (NCBI taxonomy): Eukaryota > Metazoa > Chordata > Lepidosauria > Squamata > Anolidae > Anolis > Anolis sagrei. Next base: position 28,171,314 of record NW_026847993.1, read on the forward strand.
TTATATAGACCCAGGCAGGAAACCAGTTTCGAAGTTCCATGCACTAGGCCCCAATAAAAGGGCACGGTTTGCCTCATTCTGGACAACACCTGCCTCTCTTTTATGCAAACAAATGCATAAACTCCTGAGTTTGCAAGACCCTTTCAGATGCTTGAAGAAACTAAGAAACCAGAAAGGGCCTTGGTTTTCTCCAAGAAGTCCTGCAAGCAAGATTTGTAGCCTGCAATCCATGCAGAGATATTGGCTGGGGGGTTAAAGGCATGCATGACCTGGTTTTCTTTTTCTTCTAGGGATCCCTTCTCTGAATCGAGGGAACATCTCTGCTTAGCACTTCAAGGCCCACAACGAAGAGGAAAGTGTTGCAGCCATTTCTCAACACACCTAGGCCCCTCCTGAGCTCCTTCAATTTAAGGCACTTGTTCTCAACCTTCCTAATGTCATGACCCCTTAATACAGTTTCTCATGTTGTGGTGACCCCCAACCATAACATTATTTTCGTTGCTACGTCATAACTGTAATTTTGCTACTTTTATGAATCGCAATGTAAATGTCTGATAGGCAGGATGTATTTTCGTTCGCTGGACCAAATTTGGCACAAATGCCCAATACGCCCAAATTTGAATATTGGTGGGGTTGGGGGATTGTTATTTGGGAATTGTAGTTGCTGTCATTTATAGTGAACCTACAATCAAAGAGCATTCTGAATACCACCAACAATGGAACTGAACCAAACTTGGAACACTGGAAGGGTTTCGTGGGTACTGACCTTCAGTTTAGGAGTTGTCATTCACCTACATACTGAGAACACTGTGGACTCTTAAAAAATCATGGATCTGGACCAAACTTGGCACGAACATTCAATATGCCCAAATGTGAACACTGGTGGAGTTTGGGGAAAATAGACTTGATATTTGGCAGTTGTGGCTTCTGGGATTTACAGTTCACCTACAATCAGAGAGCATTCTGAAACCCACCAGCAATAGAATTGGGCCAAACTTCCCATAGAAAACCCCCATGACCAATAGAAAATACTGTGTTTTCTGGTGGTCTTTGGCGACCCCACTGACACTCCTTGTGACCCCTCACCCAGGGGTCCCAACCCCCAGGCTGAGAAACGCTGATTTAAGGAGTATTTTCCAGGAAGAAAAGAAAAGACTAGCATTCTTTGGCAGAGAAAGTTCAAGACCTTGTAAAACTACAGCCCCTATGACTCCATAGCATTGAGCCAAGGCAATTAAAGTGGATTCATTCAACAGCATAGATGTACCTCAAGATTTTCTTTTCCATTCATTGCTGGAGGTTTGATGTTCTAACTAATTTTTTTTTTAAAAAAAGAAGGAATTCCAAGCAGGTAGAAACTGTTATGCGCACCTTTTTTGACCAAATTACAAAGAGTGCACTTCTTGCTGCTGTGCACTACATTTGGCAGCAAATACTTTTTTTTTTGGTTTCAAGGTTTTGAAAATTGAGGTGCACATTAAGATTCCATGGTACATTACACGAAGAAATAAAAGAGCTGAAAGCCATATATGCCTGCATTCCTGGCTTCCAGAACACTCCATATACTACTACACCGTGGGTTTATCCAGCGCATCTATTATTATGGAGAGAGAGAGCCGACTGACATCAAGTGAGACATTCCAGTTCCCACTTCTGATATATTTAGAAGTGTGTTTTTACACTGGGGATGGGAATGAGTCCTCCTCAGAGACAACGAACCCCACAAGACGCATTCCAACAACGTGCAATGCATTATGGGAACTATCTTTACTTGCCGACTGTGGGACAGGCTTAACTCCTCTGGCAGCTATAGTCAATGGAGCCAGGGGGCAATTGTGGCTTCTCAGGGAAAGACGGGAGGCTGTAACATCTGACCATCCACAAAAACACACTAACGCTTCATGGATATTTCCACCCTCCATGCCTTTCATACCGCTTATGTAAGTACACTCTACATATGAGGGCAAAGGGAAAGGTAGCAAAGGTAATGCTCTGTGATCAAAGAACAGAATAGCTAACACAGTTTTTATGACTGTAAAGCTTAATTGTTCAGCAAACTGACAGATAACAGAAAAGGTTCACTTCCAAGCTGCATCAAACACTAACATTTGGTCCAAAGTGCTCTGCCAGCAGTGGGTGTCGTTGCTGGGAGTCATTAAGAGGTTTCAGGGCTCCAGTATCAAGAAAAGGCAACTATCCTCCTAACTTTGAGGATAAGGAGCCCAGACAAAGGCAGCTGCCCTGTACCAAACTTAAGAGGAAAATGCTGTAAATCAGTAATTTCATTCTCAGTCATCTTCCTCTGCTAAAAACTCTTAAGTAACAATCAGCAAAAAAAATATTAAAATAAATGTGACTCACAGAAGCCCAACCTTTGACTTGTGTCACGACAAAATATACCAAATGCAAAATGTGCACCGCTTCCCTCCTCGTGTAAACTTCCAGCCACAGCCCACAAAACAAACAGTCATCACCTTTGCAGCTACATTGAATGTTCAACAGCTACTGAGCGGATATCTCTGGAACACAACAGCCAGTTGCATATCGAGTATAAATAGCAACCAACAGTTGCTTTTGGGAGCAGCACGTTTTCTGAAAGACTTCTAACTCATTTCAGAAGATATTCGACCTGAGACAGGTAGCCCAGTGTCCTCCAAGTACACAATAAGAGGCCCAAAAAATACAGAAAACACTATTCCGATTTTAGGCAATGAGACAAGAACAGAGAAGAATAGATGCAATAAATCTGCTATTAAAATGTATTGAACGCCAACACTATAACATACCAACCTATTATACTGCCCATTCAGTCCAAAAGCAATGCAAATAGAACTGAGAGAAGAAACCTAAAATTAGCAGAGTGCTTCACTTGCTAATAGGTCACTCTTCATATACAGTTAGTTAAACAACAAATGATATTGATGGCACCAAAAACCTTAGGCTGACCTTACGATGATTTTGTTCCAAAATCAATGCCGCCCTTCAATATAAATATTCTAAGGGCATATCACACAACAGAAGAACGAGCTTAACGATACAAAGAAGCATGAAACAGCTGATGAAAACAGGCAATAATAAAATAACCAGAGCCACCATTAAAAACATGTGCAAAATGAAACAGTCTTCGCCCAGCAGCAAAACGAAATCAAAATAGGCACTGGACAACCTGAAGGCATGGCACAAACATAATGCTACCACCAAGAACCAACCATTAATTACTTCAGGCCATGGCCTTTCCTTCATTCCTTTCCTTCCTTCCTTCAGTCCCATCAAGCAGGAAATGGCTTCCATATGATATCTCTCTGTTCCTTTACCTGTATCCGAATCTTTCTGATCTCCATTTGTTCCAACAGTGAAAGGCAACTTCCTCTTTGTGGCTCGCTCCTTCACCTCTTTGCCCCCATCACTCCGGTCCAATTTTGGAGTCTTGGTTAGAGAAACTTTATCTTTATCCTAGAAAGTAGACAGAAAAACATGGATTATTCAAAAAAGGTATAACATCTGCAACTGGCATGGCTGAATTTACTGTCTAAATATTTAACACTTCTAGTTGGAACACTTCTAGAAAACAAAATGGCACCTCTAAGATTTTTCTGTTTAGGGATTGTTCAGACTAAGATTTCAGAGAGAAAATTTTGAAAGTAGATGGCTGTGGAACACCCAATCCCTGAGCTAATAGCTGGCAAATGGGAGTCAAACTGTCTGAACCATTAGTGAGTTCTGTTACAGGGATGTTCTGTAGTGTTTTTTTTCAAGTCTTAAACGTATATTGTATCTTTTGCTCTATCCTCTGAAACTGTATTTGGAGTTTGCAGGGAGCAAACATGCCTTCCATTTAATAAATGTGAAATATCTCCTCCAAAATGGAAGAAAGATTTTCCTTGTGACACATAATGCTGTCAGCAAAAGCTGTTAGAAGAGTCTGCCTGGCAACTGACCAACCTGTTGCAAGTTGTTTATAGGATCACTACTCCAGCCAGGGAAGAAACAAATGTACTAAGGCTTTTTCTATCCTCTTCAGGATCTAATCTTTGTGAATCGAAGGGTGGAGAATGGCCAGCTCTACAATCATGGAGGGAAATACAACAACCATCTGCTTTGGGACCCATGCTTTAATGTGCCTCTGGATACTTTGAATAATAGAATCATAGCGTTGGAAGAGACCTCGTGGGCTATCCAATCCAACCCCCTGCCAAGAAGCAGGAAAATCGCATTCAGAATCACATACTAGCTCACTGTAGGATCCCAGTAAACAACAGCAAAGCCCATCTACATCTGGGTGCAGAGAAGAAAGGGGCTCCAGAGAAGGAGATCATCTCCAAAACCCCATCTGCTTGAAGCATCCACTGTGCTCTTAGGCAGCTCCATGGCAGAATCCAGTAACTTGGAGCCTTTTATGGAAAACCTCCGACACAAAGAGAGGAGGAATATACTTCTTCCTGAGACACATAGTGAATGCTTTGAGATTAAGCGGCACCACAGATCTCTGCCCAGAATGGATTTCATTTGCAAAAGGAGCCAAGACTGTGGAGTGATTGCCTGTATCTTTCCCCCAGCTCTGTGTACCTTTGTAGACACCAGGGTTTAAGGAAATCAAGCATTCCAGCATCCCATCAATCAAAGTACTTAACTTATTGTAAAGTGTCTACTAGAACCACATTGTGTTTTGTATGGAGTGGGCTTGTCTTGCTAACCACAAATCTGATCAGCCAGGGACAAGCGAAACCCCTGAAGTGACCCTGCTTTGAGACTGAGCTCATTTGTTGTTGTGAACCGCTGTGAGTCGCCTTCGGGCTGAGAACAGCGGTATATAAGCAAGGTAAATAAATAAATAAATTTAGAGGGTCCTTGGCTGATCAGAACTATCTAAATGGAGTCAACTTCACAGACGAGCCAATCTAACTCAGCTACTTTTTTCAGCTAACAACTTAACATATGGTTTACTCTACAAATTTATCTACTATCATACATACTTTATTTATGTACTTCTCTCTCACTCTCACTCTCACTCTGTGTGTTCCTCTATTTCTCTCTTCATCCACCCAGATGTACATATTTTGGTCCTGGGTTAAATGTCTCCTTCCAAGATAGCAGAGCATAACCTGTTCCTGTTCATGGAGTTGTGAGGGACTCCCACTCCATGTTCAACATGAGCCCTAAACCCTTGTATATTTCTGTACAGACACCACAGTGAGCCTGTGCGCCTTCAGACTCTTCTTGCTCTTGGTTGGCTTGCTTGCTTGCTTATTCATCTTGCCAAGCAAAAGGGCTGCCGTTTAGATTTCCTTTTAAGTAAACACATCCAGTGGTGTTAACACATTAGCCAACCTAATCCCTTCCTTGCCCAGGATGTAGATAGAAAAGTAATTATTGTGCCACATGCAAAACTACTCTTGGATGAGGAAAACTCATGCAGCTCCTACGGAACAAAAAATCTCTTGGGGGGGGGGGGGGATAAATCCCAAAGAAATACCAGTTGCCTCGCTCATAAGAGGGTGGCACATGGCTCAGAGCACCAGCACAGTCATAAAACTATGGTATCACTTTGCGTGTGCAACCTTCCTTCCTCTTTCTCAGTTTGTCTGTTGCAAACTGAGAAGTGTTTACTTCTAGTGGACCACTTATGTTTTGCTACTGGTTCCACAGTCCTACAGCAATGCATCAAGAGATACATCTTTGCTAAATAGGTTCAAAGGTTTGAGTTTACCTCAATGTGTTTCAATTGTGTTTCCAACATTTAGTACCAGAGGCAGAAAGATCATGGAAGAATAAGGGATACATTCTTAAGACATACAAAAAGAAAAGCACACCATGATTTTTGTGTTAGCAAGAACATAATTTCATCTCATCTTCTGGTCTGGAAAGATTTGTGTGTAAGGTATATCAATGTCAAGGAACTGATGGAGAAACCTATGCACTGCACACACTTCCATGTTTGAAGTTAATTCTGTCTCCACGTTTTAAAATAATTTGAACAGAAAGAGCTTTGTAAAGCACTGATGAGCTCTCTCAGACCACCTCCAGATTTATCAGTGACTGACTCACAGGACAAATCTCTAAGCAACAAATGGGCCAGAAATGCCATGGCCAACATCCACTGCCTAGCTCCAGATTGGGTGCTTTATGATGGGAAAACAATGCCTTGTCCTTTCCTGGTTAAGAAGGCAGGGAAAAGGTAACAAAAGTATGCTAGGATAGGCAATTCTTTCTCCAGCCTAGTTGAATACAGGCACTCCAGTTACAATTTACTCAGTCACACCAATACGATGCTGTTTTCGCCTCTAACATTGTTGTAAACGTCTTTTCCCACACGTTTATGAAGGGCAATCTTGAGATCTGCACATCAGTCAATTGCCTTTGAAAAGTCATTTGTCTGCTTCCCAAAATAATATCATCACTCACCAAGACAAGACTGTGCATCTTTCAGAAACAACATACACACACACACACATCCCATTTCTATCGCACAGAATTAATATCAAGCTCATAATACAATCCTAGGGACAGTTCTTGCTGTATCTCAAACTTCCAGAGGATCACATGAGAACACAGACAACGTATCAAAGCACATAATAAGCATGGGCAAGTCTTCCAAGATGAGAGCCAGAGCTCCTGCTAAACCCTCGAAACTTGGATTTCCCAAACAATAACAGACTTATGCAGACACATTCACTCTGAGCATCTCAGAAGGCTGTGAACAAGGGGTCAATTGTGCCAAAAATACACACTGAAACCCACAATTCTTACATTGTTTGCTGTTTTTTTGTTTTGTTTTTTTCAATTTTACCCCCCCCCCCCCATATTCCAGTGGGTTAAAATTCCTGGTGCTTATGAAGGCAATTCCAACAAATCCCCTCTGAAGACCAAAACTGGCTACATCCCCTGCTTTCCATTTTTCCAGGCCAAGTTTTAAAGATCAACAGTTACAAGTTGTCAGAACAACTTTCCTAAGGTCCATTTCAAAAGGATGCACCAGCAAGGAAACCTCCTCGTTTTATATCCTGACAAATTAAGATTTATTACATCTGGTCTCCCTTTTAATGTCTTTAACTGCTGTGTTTCGTTGACGGTTACTCTGTATTTATTGTGTATAGCTTTTTTTATTACTGTAAGCCACCTTGCAGAAAAGCACAGGCAAAAACTGTTGCAATAAATAGATAACTATCAAGATATGACTCAACAATCAACCATTTCTCAGAACTGCGTAGAGGACAGATTCTTCTCAATGGGTCTGCATTTGAAAGCATTAACTTATGAGTTAAACAGAATTACATAACTCAAAGATTTCAGAACTGTCTTGATAACAACAGATATGGGGGTAAAGTCTGTATACCAGCATTTCTCAACCTAGGAGTCAGGGGGGTTGTAAGGGGGTTCACTCAAGACCATCAGAAAAAATGTATTTCTGATAGTCTTAGGAACCCCTTTGGCAGAGAAGGCTGAAGATCTCTCCAACTGTCCTTCTCTTCCTTTTTGGAAACAGAGAGCGAATCCTCCCACCAAAAGCCCTCCTCCGCTGTGATTGGCCGGCCTCTCAGCCAAGGGGAGGGCTGTTTCTGAGACTCCAAGTGGGGAGAACAGGCATGCACAGTGTATGAAAGCATGGTGCACATGTGCGGGGCAAGGGAGAGTGTGCGAAGCTGGGGGGAGGCTCAAAACAGCAAGTTCCTTCAAGGCATGGGGGTTCTGTGTTGGAAGTTTGGCCCAATTCTATCGTTGGTGGGGTGCAGAATGCTTTTTGATTGTAGGTAAACTATAAATCCCAGCAACTACAACTCCTAAATGTCAATGTCTATTTTCTCCAAACTCTGCCAGTGTTCACATTTGGGTATATTGAGGATTTGTGCCATGTTTGGTCCAGCTCCATCATTGTTTGAGTCCACAGTGCTCTCTGGATGTAGGTGAACTACTACTCCAATACTCAAGGTCAATGCCCACCAAACCCTTCCAGTATTTTCTGTTGGTCATGGGAGTTCTATGTGGCAAATTTGGTTCAATTCCATCATTGGTGGAGTTCAGAATGCTCTTTGCTTGTAGGTAAACTATAAATTCCAGCAACTACACCTCCCAAATGACAAAATCAATCTCCCCCCCCCCCGAACCCCACCAGTATTCAAATGTGGGCGTATCAGGTATTTATGCCAAATTTGGTCCAGTGAATGAAAATACATCCTGCATATCAGATATTTACATTATGATTCATAACTGTAATTTTCTACTGAATTACAATTATGAAGCAGCAATGAAAATAGTTACGGTTGGGGGTCAGCACAACATGAGGAATGGTATTAAGGGGTTCTGGCATTAGGATGGTTGAGAAACACTACTGTATACAGTACCAACTCTGAGCTCCTTGGAGAAAAGGCAGCATTAGAATGGAATTAATGCATGAATTTGTTTGGGTACTATAGAAAGTAGAGGACTAGTCCAGACAGACCCTGTAGTTGATCTCACTGGACATTTATGATGAAGTCATGAATGTAGGCAGCATAATTCTCTGCAATGTAAAAGTTTCATTTTCAAGCTGGAAATGTAGGGGTGGGAGAAAGAGAATTGTGATTTTTTAAAAATTTTATACAAAACTTTACATAGCAAAGTGAAGGCAATCCAGGTTTTCAGCATTATGAAGGGTGGCAACTTCTGGGGATTAAAGGGGACAAGGAAAGGAATGCAAAAAACAAAGAGACATCCAGCATAGAAACATATGCCATGAGTTCTACACCACCAAAATTCAGAGACATTGGGAAGCCTTCCAAAAGAGCAGCAGTTGGGGCTACTGCTTAAGAAAATCCTAAACCAACACTGGCTGGAAGAACCAGATTAGAGTTTCTTGCAGGTTGATACGCATCCTATAGAAGTGTTTACAGCCCCTGACAGCAGCACTATATGCTGCGTGCATGTAGTGACTAGCCTTGATGAGTGGTTTCATACACAAGAGTGGATTAACTCCTACGGCTTGGAGACATTGGAATAGTCCTTCCCTGCAAGGCAGCAAAGTGGTGCAACCATTTGGAAGTGCACCTATACCGAAGAATTCATGCATCACTTTAACCGCCATGGCTCAGTGCTATGGCATCATGGAAGCTGGCATTGTACAAGGTCTTTACCCTTCTCTGCTCAAAAGGGATGGAGTTTTACCAAACCACAACTCCAAGGATTCCACACCACTGAACCCTAACAGTTAGGGTGGTGTCAAAAATTGCATTACTTCTACAGTCTAGATCAGGAATAGGCAAACCCAGGCCCGGGGGCCAGGTGTGGCCCCTTGGGCTCTTTTCTCAGGCCCACTACTCTCTCACCATCATATCCTTCCTTTCTTCTCTTCCCTCCCTCCATCCCTTCCCTCCTCCTTTCTTCTTACATCCTTCCTTCCCTTCCACCCTTTCATCCTTCTTTTCTTTCCTACCTCCTTCCCCCTCTCCCTCTTTCTCCTTCCTCCCTTCGCTTTTGCCTTTCCTTCCTTCTCTCTTTCCTTCCTTCTTCCCTTCCCCCTCTTTCTCCCTCTCTCCATTGCCTTCCACTCTTTCAGCCCTTCTTCTCTTTTTCCTTCCTCCTTCTCTTCCTTCCATCCTTCCCTCTTCCCCCTCTCCTTCTTTCTCTCCCTCTTTCTCCTTCCTTCCTTCCCTTTTGTCTTTCCTTCCTTCTCTCTTTCCTCCCTCTCCCTTGTATTTTCCTCTTGCTCCCTTCCTCCCTTCCTTCTTTCCTTCCTTCTCTTTTTCCTTCCTCCTTTCCTCCTGGGGATATTTAGGTGGGAGAAGAGAAGTAGAGAGGGACCATGAGAACCATGTTTCAAGATCTGAAAGGGTGTCCCATTGAGGAGGAGGAGAGGGAAAACTAGCGTTCTGTTGCTCTAGAGACCAGGGCATAAGGGAGCAATGATTCCAAATGGCAGGGAAAGGGATTTGTCTGAAAAGATTAGGAAGAACTTCCTGGAGAGTGGCATAGGAGGCTTGGAGTGTGGTGGAGTTTCCTTCTCTGGAGGCTTTTCTGCAGAGGCTGTCTATCGGGGAGTGCTTTGATTATGCCTTCTTGCATGGCAGGGGGTTGGACTGGATGGCCCTTGGGGTTCTCTTCCAGCTCTAGGATTCTATATCAGGAGTAGGCAATATGGGGTCTCATGGATACTTTTTCTCTCCCGACCAGCATCTCATCCTGAAGAAGGCTAACCCTTTTGGGATCTAAATGTTTCCTGCCTTTCCTTCACATTCTGCCTTCAAAAGAGAAAAGGAAGGGGAGGAAAGGGCAGTGAGGGAGCTTAGGAAGAACCCCCTTCCACCCGGCCTGCCCCAAGTTAGAAAGCTTGTCCATGCCTGGTCTAGATGCACGCCCAGACTCTGAGGGTCACAAAAGTAATGAAACCCATGGTCCTTTATTTATTTTTATACTAATTGCTCATTTTCCTCCCAATGCTGGGACTCAAGAATGGTCTCAACATCATTAGGAGACAGAAAGAGCTAAAACCAGAGTAAACTACAATACACGGTTAGAGAGCTTATTGCACTAAAAATGTGATCATATTAAACGAAGTACAAAAGTACTTCCAAACAAATTCAGTTACAGCATACCATTATTAAAAAGCTTTTTCCTCAACAGGCAATCCTTGCAGAAAGCCTGCACATACCAAACCCATGTAAACATGGGGAGAAATAGGACGCATTGTCAAACATCTACACCATGCACTCGGAGCCTGAAGGCCCTCATTATCTCTGCCTCTCTGAAATGTGAGCTTTTAGTGTTATTCTATAAAAGGCTATACATTACCTGAGGCTGAGTGCTAGCGTTATCGCCCCTCTCTCTGCCCCCTTTAACACCATAATACAGCTGTGCAGGAAAAGACCTGTTCCCTTTCCTGGCTTAATGCAGTTGCCAATGAAGAACAAGACAAACGGTGTGAATTACAAACCAAAACTTGCATGGCCGTAGTAGCATTTTACTGCCAGGGCACCAGATTGAGGAGAAAGGAGATTGAGGTAGGGGTTGTGACAGTGCTTCTGCCAATAGGCCATGTGGCTCGGGCCTCCTAATCCATTTCTATTAGCGTCCGCGTCCTCCAATGAAGCCAGGGTCACCCAAGTCCCAGCAAAAGGACAAAACACACAACACCCACTTGGAAATTACAGCCCTGTCACTGGTTTTAGACCATGGCCGGAAATAGATTCCACTCCAAAGGCCCCTCCCAAGTTGATGAACCTGAGCCCGCTGAAGGAGGCATGCTGGCAAGAAAAGGCCTTTGGGGAGTGTTGACAAACACAAGATAGATTAGAACCAGTAGAAGTGCACACAGGCAGCAATGCCCAGACGTCGAGGTCTAATGGCCAACTGCCTTTCGCCTTAGTCACTGTTTCTGCAATGTTATGTTGGTGTAGGCTCCTTCAGCCAGTTCACTAGATCTAGATCTTTGTGAATAAGAAACTGCACCTTCTTATACACAACAGGCAGATCTGAAATGAGCAAGGAGGGATACCTTCAAACTCTCTGAGAAGCGTCATAGGGAGCTGGGGATGTTTAACTTGGAAAAGAGAAGACTAGGAGAAGGGGACATGAGAGCTATGTTTAAATACCCAAAAGGATGTCACGCTGAGAAAGAGGCAAACTTGATTTCTGCAGCTCCAGAGACTGGGACGAAATGGAACAATGGATGCAAAGTGCAAGAAAAGAGATTTCACCTATACAGTAAGCACAATTCAAAAGTGGACTGTGCTGCCTGAAAAAAAAAGGTAGAGTCTCCTTCTCTGCCTGGGAGGGCTTTGATTGTGCCTTCCTGACTGGCAGAAGGGGATTCAACTGGGTACCCCTTGGGGGTCTCTCCTAACTCTATGATTCAATACTTCTTGTTATTGTGCCTTCAAGTTGTTTCCAACTTATGGTAACTCTTTCATGAGGTTTTCTAGGCAAATATCTATTCCAAGAGGGCTTGGCATTGCAGTGAGAGTGTGATTTGCCCAAGGCGGACCCAGTGTGTGCTCAACGTCCGAGTGAGGATTCGAACCCTGATCATACGCTCCAAATAATCCATCGTAATGGGCAGAGATAAGCAAAAAGACACACCTACTCTGCTTTGCTAAACCCAGCTTGGTCTGCACAGCTGTATCTGGTGGAGAGGCAGCTGCAATCAGATCCCACTCATTTGGTGATAAAGGGAGCCTTGTTCCCAATACAGCTACTCACTTTAAAGCTTCATCTCAGAGCTCTTTCACACAGGACATTTGATTAACATAGGCAGAGGAGGGGAAAGGAACTCCCACAAAGACCTCACATATGTCTTTCTTTTTACTACACTTCAAAATTATGCCTGAAAACCTGGTTTTTGCTCAATGCATGCAAGTCTCCTGCATGATCAGTTATCTACAGTGTGCATGGAGGTCGCTCCCCACAGAGGGCAGAGGAGTGGGATGGGAAGTGGCCAAGGCCCTTGAGAACATGACATTGAGAGTAGGTGTAATGCTCAGCCTTACAATTAAATTATCCAGAGGTGAGATGGGGCTACTAGTCACATACAGATGCAACTATGGATTTGCCAGTGGTGCAATCTGACATAAGATTGCTTACGAATGGGTTGCAGAAGGACCTATTAAAGAGTGCCTCTTCCACCTCTCTCTTGTTGCATTCTTACTGCCAGATATTCGATGGACCATGATAGAAGGTGTTGCAGGGGGATCAATCAGCTTAGAGAAAAGACTACCAAATTCACAGAAGAGGAAGCGGGGAACCTGCAAGAGAACTATTGGCTCCAAGGAAGGCACACACTGCTCTTCCCGACAGTAGAAAGAGCTTATGCCAGCAGCTGCTCTGTGGCAAGAAAAATTGCACTCGGTTAAAATCTAATTTGCAGACATCTGATTGGCAAAGTATACCTTTTAAAAGAGTATAAATGAGAAACAGAGAACAAACAGCCTGTGAGAAATGAAGTTAAGGAAACATCCCGTTTTAATAAACGGCACAAGGTATATGTTCTAACAATGACCCATGCTGTAATAAATGGTACCAAGTAATTGCCTGGCCCCGCAAACACAGCAGTCTGAGAACAAAGATTCCCACATGTCTCCTCTTGCTACAAAATGGGAGTCGTTAGGACAAAGAAGGGAGTAAGGGAAAGACAGTACCTTTTTCCCAGTTTGTTTCTCCACCATGTCGTTGCTGAGAGAAAAATCTTCCGATTGTGGTGTTTTAGAACACCCACCCTTGGGCATCGTTCTGCCTTCCTTACTTGGCCTTCATTTATGCTGCCATCGCTTCATCATCAACCGTCTGCAAGGAGAAAGAAGACACACAGAGGTTCAGCTATGACCTGACCAAACATAGGAGAAGTTAAGTATAACTGAGATACTACACAAGGAGAGCCACTTTAAATCTCTCCCAAGACACAAAAATGGGATATAAATACTAATAACAGAAAAAAACAGAGATGTAAATTCCCTTGGGTAGATTAAATGAAACCTTGGTTTAGAATGCCAGCTGTAGAGAGTCAAGGAGAGAAAAACCTTTCCTTTTGTGCATAATTTCATGTCTGAGAAATGCATTCTCTTCTGAATAGCAACCCCCAAAAGGAACCCTTAGGTCTCCCTTCAGTGGTCCAAGCTTTTAGTGATCCAATATGGTCTCCTCTCTGTACTTGTGAGTATTGAAACGTGTGTATACATAAACATGTACAAACAAGTACACAAACTTTGATGCCTTATGCTATAAATGATGGATGCAATGAAACTGAATACTTTTGACACTCAAGACAATATCACATGAAGCAATGTATTGTTGAAGGCTGGAATCACTGGGTTGTGTATGTTTTCCGGGCTGTTTGGACATGTTCCAGAAGCATTCGCTCCCGTTGTTTCGCTTGCATCTATGACAGGCATACTCAGAAGTTATAAGGTCTGACCGGAAAACACAAAACAACCCAGTCACATGAAGCAATTTGCGACTAAGAATTATGTCACTTAGACAGAAATATTTCCAAGCGTGTGCACAGATGGTAAATGAGGAAGGCAATCTCTCATGTTCTCAGTACAGTTTATACAGCGGTCCCCACCATTCCAGCTCAGCAATGGCTTTGTACGTGGGTCTAAGGAAAGGCGCAATTCAGAACCACAGCAACGAAGCTCTACGTTGCCCATGCCTTGAGTTGCCTGGTTACAGGGCTGAAAAGGGAACTGACATCTGCAAGGCAAAAACAGAAGCAGTGTGCCTTGTGACATCCCTGCAGCATAGTATCAGCCATCCCTTATCGGTCTGAGCTAGGAGACCCCTGTTACTCCACCAAAGTTACTCCACTCCACTCCACAGGAAAACAGAAAGCAAGGTGGTCATAATCTATGTGGCAGGAAGGAGCTGAAAAGGAAGAGCTGCCGGAAATTCTTCCCCCTGCGAATCTGCCTCTTGATGAGACAGACATCAGGCCCAAAACACACACAAAAAGCAGGCCTCTACAAGCAACAATTGCAGGAAGCCATCCTGGAACAGGGAAACTCCTGATTTCACAGTTAGGGGTGGGTAAGTGGGTAAGAGGAAGGAGGCAGATCATTTATATAAAGTCCAGAACCTTTGCCTTTCCCCCAAAAAAGTTGGACAGGAGTTTTGCAAAGTAATACAAACCTAAAGGGCACCGGATGCTCATCAATAATAATAATAATAATAATAATTATTATTATTATTATTATTATTATTATTATTATTATTTATTTGGACCCTGCTACCATCTCCCCAAGGGACTCGGTGCGGCTTACATGAGACCAAGCCCACAATACATCAATAAACAATCAATAGTTTCTACTGTTCCTAGACACTGGTACATGAGAGGCACACAGGCTGTTAGCAATCCCATGGAAAATTCATCTCATGAGGGATATCAGAAAGTCTTTTGTTTTCAACCTGTCCTAAGGGTTGCACTCGCCTATATGTTATGCATTTGGAAATACTTCATGCTCTCTACTGTGTGTGAGAGCATGAGAAATCACCAAACAAAAAGGCTACCTTCATGAACAAGCTTTTCTGGTCAGGAGAGAAGGACAGAAAGAGCACGCATGCACCCATGTCAGGGACACAACAACAATCTTGGTCTCACTTCCTCTTCTCACAAAAAAGGGGATGCCACTATGTTCACACTGGAAAATGTATCTGTATTACCAAATAGTAAAAACAACAACAACACAACAACAACACTGGTGAACTGGAGAAACTCAGGCTTTCAATGACAAATTGCAGGAGCATGTCTGTAGTAAACACTGCAGTAGAGCACCGGCTCAAAGACTGTGTTTATGATCTTGCCAATCCTACTATAACCTTGTCTGTCTGCCTGCAACAAGTAAAGTAAATGGCGGTTGCCTCCTGAATCACTTCCTGAGCAGATGGGGACAGCAAAACACACACAAAGAAAAGTCTGCATCGTCAGCTATCCTCCAGTATGTTAAAAGAGCACAGATCTATAGAACAAAATTGAAATCATAAGAAAAATAGAGATTGGTGAAAGAAAAAAACATCCCTGGCCAAGTTACCTCTAGAAGGCTCGAAATCACTGTGTCCTAGTTTATGTGACCTAGCTATTTTATTTCATATGTGCATACCATTAGTTTTGAGTAAAATGTTTATTGAAGCACGTTGAATTGCTCTTTTCAACACAGGAACATATC
Organism: Anolis sagrei ordinatus; assembly: GCF_025583915.1. Classification (NCBI taxonomy): domain Eukaryota; kingdom Metazoa; phylum Chordata; class Lepidosauria; order Squamata; family Anolidae; genus Anolis; species Anolis sagrei. The sequence goes on from NW_026847993.1 coordinate 28,186,937, forward strand.
CGTATTCTTCCCATTGCATTTTTTATCTTTTACTGCCTAGGAGTACATCTACTTTCTTAAATGTGGTGTTGTCAGACAAAAAGTCAGGACATATATATATGTGTGTGTGTGTGTGTGTGTGTGTGTGTGCATGAATATTTCCAATGTATTCATTTCCAGCCACCCAAAGTCAAGTGAACCACAAACACATTACAATTATTAGAGAAGCCATTCAGACAACCAAGTGCCCTGCTTTCCATGGGTCTGAAGTATCGATTTGGAATTCACCTAGAACAGTAAAAGGACAAACTATGAACCACTGTCCGCTTGCACTTTGAAAAGTGTGTACATTGATGATGCCATGTAAATAAATAATGATGATGTTACAATATCAACACAGAAAAGACAATGACACAATCTGTTTGGAAACAAAAAGGATCAAGACTGTTGCCCCTCAAAAATTTCATCAAATAATCAACAACAATTGCACGGAGAATCTCATTCTCAATACATTCCAAGTAAGACCCTCCTAAAGAAGATGATGCCTACATATAAGTATGGCATACATATCTACTCAAACCCCCAATGCTTATAACCATAACCATTTATTTGATATAACACTGAAGTGAAAACTTCGGGCCTCATAAGGTGTGTTTCCAAAACCTTCTTCAAACATTACTGCTGCTATCTTGTCATCTAGGCTTATGTCCAGAACATCTGCCAAAAACAAGTAGAACCCATTGACAAAGGCCCAGGAAATCTGGCTGGAATCAAAGTAGAATAAGAACAAAAGAATCAGCAAGAACTGGAGAAAGGGAAGGAATTGGGGAGAAGTCACTGTGTGCTGCACCAGAAAAATCACTGAAAGGTCAGGTATAGACTGTCACCAAAACATAATTAGTTGCTTGATGCCTGTCATCAGGTTAAGTTAAATTTAGGGCTCCCTTTGCTATATCATCTCTCTCTGTCTCCTCTTCAAACTGCTGAGCTGCCTGTCTTCACAACCAAATCATATCCTGACATTAACCTAAAGAGGAGGCTTCACCAAGTTCCCTGGGGCAGGGAGATGAAGCTAAATTCTACACCAGCCCATAATCTCAGCTATAATCAAGGATTTATAGTAAATGAACAAACATTTGTGGGGGGGGGGGGGGGGGGGGGGGGGAGGTTGCTGGCAGGCTGGTGGCAGCAGTAAATGTGGGGAAGAAGTTGCACCAATCTCATAACACATAAGAAACACTCCACATTGTGCGGTCAGAACCTGCACCAATATAGCTGCTCTCTATGGAAGATATTCATATACCTACAAAGTTCCTTTGGCCACACAGTTAAGGTGACATTTTGAAAGAAAAAAACGTGGGGTGAAATGGGAGCCAGGATATCCAATCCAGGTCCCACTGGTAACTGGTTTCGACTGAACTGAAATTCATGGATTTATTCCTGGAACATTCTGTTTGCTCTGGAGAACGACAACACAGCCACCATTTGTAACCCGGGTCCACACCTATTTTACACCGAACTCTGCGAGAAAGCCAGACGGATGCCAGATTAATTCCGCACCCCTTCTGTTCGTGTCGCTGACTCATTACACTTGGAAAGCTGGCTGCCTCTCCATGTAAACAGAGCCCTGGCCTATTTAGCGGCTTGGAGGGAGCATTGTATTTGCACAACAATTACCAGCCGTGCCTGCAAGCCCCATTTTGTTTCACAGGACATTGTTCAGGAGCTTGGGAAGGAGAGCATGAGGGACACAAACACACACTTTGTATGAACTGCCCTCCGGCTCATAAAGGAGGAGAGGGGCTCCATGTGATGCAAAATCTGATCCAAATCCCTCCTGATTTGAAGAACGGATAGGTCTACTATGACTGGCTGTCTCAAAGTTTCATGTCCCTCAACACTCCTGTTTGGTAAATAGCTACCTAGACAACCCTATGCCCACTTCACAATAAGGAAGCGGGAGAGCAAGGCGACTGAGGAACATAATATAATTCCCCGGACACGTCTCTGCAAGGACAAAAGAAAACTGTTTACATGGGGCAGGCAGCCAGGCATGTTGCAACGGCGCTCCACCAAAGCCATGCACAAATACACACTCCTAGTCCACTCAAGCTGAAAGGGCAGCCATTTCCCTCTGTGAATCATTTTTAACACACTGATTGCAATGAGGGCACTACTTATGAGTCACAGATCACTTGCTAACCTATGGCCAGGGTGATAGGCACAGAGAAAGAAGGGACTTGCATCTTACTTAGGGTACCCAAGCCAATTCTTTTCCTCCTCTTTCTTGAGCTCCCTCTGTTAGCCACAACATCTGCCAACCTAGCAGTTCGAAAACATGCAAATATGAATAGATCAATAGGTACTGCTTCTACGGGAAGGTAACGGAGTTCCATGCAGTCATGCTGGCCACATGACCTTGGAGCTGTGTATGGAAAATGCCGACTCTTCGGCTTAGAAATGGAGATGAGCACCAAGCCCAAGAGTCGGACATGACTATACTTACAGTCAGGGGAAACCTTTACCTTTACTATATTATCAAAAGACAGCAATGAGCAATCTAAGGACCCATTTACTAAGTTTGGTTTACTAAGATTTATTTCAGATTTCAATCCAATTCCTAGGGAGACCCCGGTAGTGCAGTGGGTTAAACCCTTGTGACAATAGGACCGAAGACCGACAGGTTAGAGCAGGGGTCCTCAAACTAAGGCCCGGGGGTCCGATGCAGCCCTCCAAGGTAATTTACCCGGCCCTCGCACAAGGTCAACCTAAGTCTGAAACGACTTGAAAGCACACAACAACAACCAAGCAGGTCCACACTTTCCCATTGAAATACTAATAACTTTATATTTGTTAAAATTGTTCTTCATTTTAATTATTGTATTGTTTAAAGTGTTTATTGCACTACAAATAAGATATGTGCAGTGTGCATAGGAATTCATTCATGTTTTTTTCAAATTATAATCCGGTCCTCCAACAGTTTGAAAGACTGTGACCTGGCTCTCTGTTTAAAAAGTTTAAGGACCCCTGGGTTAGAGGTTCAAATCTGGGGAGAGAGCGGATGAGCTCCCTCTGTCCGCTCCAGCTCCCCATGCGGGGGACATGAGAGAAGCCTCCCATAAGGATGCTAAAACATCAACATGTCCAGGTATCCCTTGGGCTACATCCTTGCAAACGGCCAATTCTTTCACACCAGAAGCAACCTGCAACGTCGCAAGTTGCTCTTGACGTGAAAAAAAATCCACATCCTCAGCTGCACTGATGGAATAGCTAAAACATGTTTACGATCTTTAAGTATCTTTCACAAGTGGTCTTCATTATCTCCCATTTGAACGATGCCATGTTTTCAGTGGAGAGTCAATGTTACCAGGGTTCGAATCGCCTGGAAACCACTGGGACAATTCAGGAAAGGCACATTCTCTCAGCCTCAGAGGAAGGCAAAGGAAAGCTCCCTCTGAACAAATTGTGCCAAGAAAACCCCATGACAGTGTCACCACAAATTGAAACAAATTGAAGGCAAACAGCAGCAGCAATTTTATTTGTTATAATGCCACCAGGGGTGTGTTTAAATGCCTTCTTATATAACTAAGTTACAAAAACTGCTCCAACAAGTAGTAAGTAATAAGATGTGCCTGCAAAAGGTAGTTCCTCTTTGTGATCTACAAGCATTTATGCTGTATGCCTTGCGTATTAGCTTGGCCTTCCAGAGAACAGTATTTTCATTACCATTTCAGACATGGATCTGATTATTCTCAAATTACAAAGCAAGTGTCTTAAACATGATGTGACTTTTACAGGAAGTTTGGTAATTGAGGCTGTCGGCTTCATCTCCGTAAAGGCATGAGGAAAAGCTGGTTTCAAAATACTTACAGAGAGGCAACTCTTTAAAAAAAAAGTATCTGGAGAGAGTCAGGAATCGAAAGAAACCAAAGGTAAAGTCACTTTGGGCAGCTCCCTGAGCATTTTGGATGTAAAGAAGAGAAAACTTCAGCAAACTGTACATAGGGTTTTATCCTGCTTCAGAGCTACACATTTACATTTAGAGGTTCTGCTGACACCAGGCAGAGAAAGTGCAGCTCCAGCAGTTTAGGAGCAGAGCACGGCCAATGAACTCAGAGCCCTACATTCATTTCATTGCTGCCAACTCATGCCACTGTGGGCTGCCTGCTGAAGACTTTTACAAAAAGTGCCTCTTTTTGCCTGGTCTTTATGAGTAAAAGGGCAGAGCAGGGCAGAACAGACTCCTTCCACTATAATCCAACATGTCTATGAAAATAAAAAAAGAGGGGGGGGGGAGAGAAGATACGGGGGAAACAATAATTCTGTGCCAAACACAATAGCGCTAAAACTGCAAAGAGATTGGCCCACATTGAGCACAAAATGAGTCATGCTGAATTTTAGAGTGCATTTCGTATTCCTGATTTTAGCAAGCTGGAAACTCAAGGTATCTGCTTTTCCCTTCTTTTTGCTCAAGTATTCAGTACTTACAGGCTGGAAACCCATCGGGGAAGACAATGAATTATCCATACATTAATGGTTCTATAAATGTACCAAACAGCCCCTCATACTTTGCCCAGAATGAATTCTTAAACCAGTTGCTTGTAACACATACTGTATATAATTGAGGATAAGTCTAGTTTTTCAACCCATTTTAGGCTCCCCTCGGCTAATAATCGTGTCAAGGTTATTTATAACTTTATTATTAGTATTATTTTACTCTATTATTACTGTTATTACTACATTTCCATTATTTTACTCTATTATTATTATTGTTGTTGTTATTTGAAACACAACAGGATGAGTCCACAGCAGACTCTGCTGCCTGTTGAATTGGATCACACGTTGGACACTTCCCAAGTGTCTAGGACTGTGTGATGTATCGGCAAATAATGCGTGCAGATCCCAGTAAGGTGGCCTTCTGCAGCTGGCAGATGGTAATTTTGTCAGCGCCTATTGTGTTTAAGTGCAGGCCAAGGTCTTTAGGCACTGCACCCAGTGTGCCGATCACCACTGGGACCACTTTTACTGGCTTGTGCCAGAGTCTTTGCAGTTCAATCTTTAAATCCTCATATCATGTCAGCTTTTCCAGTTTCTCTGCAATCCTGCTGTCACCTGGGATTGCGACAACGATGATCCATACCTTGTTTTTTAACATGATTGTGAGGTCAGGAGTATTATGCTCCAAAACTCTGTCTCTCTGAATCCGAAAGTCCCAGAGGAGTTTGGCGTGTTCATTCTCTGTAACTTTTTCCGGCTTGTGATCCCACCAGTTAGTTGTCACACGCAGATGGTATTTGTGGCACAAGTTCCAATGAATCATTTGAGTAATGGTGTTATGTCTCTGCTTGTAGTCTGTCTGCACGATCTTCTTGCACCAGCTTAGGATGTGATCTATTTATTATTATTATTATTATTATTATTATTATTATTATTATTACATTTATTATTTTACTCTATTATTATTGGAAGGATACACAAGCACATTGACATTGAAGAAGGTTAGAATAATGGTTTGATCACAGTTAGGTAGTTCTATCTTAAATTACATTCATGTAAATATTCAAAAACATAGAACCTACTGATGCCTCAATCAATGTGATTTTATTGGTATCTATTTTTATTTTGAAATTTACCAATAGTCTGCATTTCCCACCCACGGCTTATACTCGAGTCAATAAGTTTTCCCAGTTTTTTGTGGTAAAATTAGGTGCCCCAGCTTATATTTGGGTGGCTTATACTTGAGTTATTCAGTAATTGTGTTTAATATACCAGGTGATGAAATATGATGAATCCTAATGTGGTAACTGAACAAAAGAAGGGGGAGCATAGTTAGCATGCTCAAGCTGGTATTTTTCCCCCAAGTGCCTTTCTTCCCCCAAAGGAATGCATAGTTGTATTTCTTTGGGGAATACAACTGCATAGTTGTAGACCACAAGAAACGTTAAGTAGGATGCTCTTTACAAACAAGCTTAAGAAAAGGAGTCAAATAGGTCCCTGTCAACTGTGAAGAGACAGGCATGATCCCTTGAGTCAGCAATGCCACACTGTCGTCATCATCTGGTTTTCCAAGATAAAAGTCAAGGAAGTCTGGGAAAAGCACACCTCAAAAATGTGAATCCTGTAAATATGTAAGAAACTTCCCTTTGGTAGAACAATGAAGATCCTGTGGCACTCAAAAAGCTAGCCATCTTTATGCAACTCATCCCATGAAGTTCACAAAAGTTTACGCAAAATAAAATGTGCTGACTATGAAATGACGTAACACTCGTTTTGGCTTGTATTGTCTTTTTAAAAATGAAATTGCGCCACAAAAGGCCTGATCCTGGAATCTAAGCAGAGCTAGCTCTGGTTAGGACCTGAACAGAACACCACCAATGCTTAGCAGGGACTGCAGGCTCTATTTCAGAGGAAGGGACTCTTAAAAACCAGCTCTGAGTATACATTGCCAAAGAAGATCCAATGAAAATTCAAGGGGTTGCTATTGTTGACATGTAACTTGAAGGCACATACCCACATCTGGGAGAATGGTTGGTGAGGTTCATATACATTTTTCCACTCATGTTTAGTATAAGTATGCAGAAAAATGCCACTACTAGAAGCCTGTTATGCAGATTTCAGATAATGCAGACATAACACACACACACACACACACACACACACAAACACACACACAACTGCTCTGTATATACATAGGGTTTGTACTGTCCTATTCTGATACTCTTCTTGCACCTAAAAAGCTGCCTCTCATATTACTTGCAGAGATAAGGAGGATCACATGTCGTCTGAAATGGACTGAAAGGCAGCTTGGAATCTCAATGAGCCTGTTTCATCCCTGAGAAGAGATAGGGATCTCTGTGGAGCAGCAGCCTTGCAAGAGAGAGATCCCTCCCCTCAATGTGAAACCAGGCAATGAGACAGCAAAAGAGCCCTCTGCGACAGCAGGATTTTGGCAAAGAGGCGGCACATTTCTGAGCACTATGCTGTGGAAACACCGCCCCATATTTCATCACCCTCTCTTTCCACCAGTTCTCCTAAAAAGGTAGCCGTCTTAATGTAGTTTATGAGCCCCCGCGGTAGCTTTTGCAACAGAAAGCCCAAATGTTCTACTTCCGGTACTGGGACAACTGCCCGTGCTAACATTCTGAAGAATTTGAATGATAACGATAGAATGAAACAGATTTTACATCATACTTCTTCCTTCAAGTATTTGAGGGAGCTTCCAGATAATCATTTCAAAGCATTATTATTACCAAAGCTAAAATACAATTCTTTGGTCTGGGCTTTGTACATCAGATCAATGCATGTTAATATCACCACCACTTAGTGTGGCATTCCTTTTTGTCTATTCAATATTGGTAGACTCTCCCGAAATCTAGTGGTGGAATGCTCGATTTTTCTAATCTCTCGAGTCCATTCCTTCATTTGTACACAATTCAAAGCAAAAAACATTTCATCTTCCTTCAAAATCCCCAACAGACTAAAAAAAGGGGGGCGCAACACCAGGGTGCATATTCTGTGCATTCACAGTGTTACGCTCTCAGAAATGCTCACAATTCCAAGAATGGATTTCTGAACTCTTTTGGTTTCTTGTCTGGAAGAATTGTGCAATCCCTGCCCAGAAGAGGGTTTTGAGAGTGTTCTACATGTAAGAATTATTATTCTCCAAATTGGGTTGAAACTCATACAAGTTTTGGGAGGAAGAACGATAGATGCGACTGTGATCAGACCTAAATAATGTAGGAACATTAGGCATCTAAGCAGAGTAGAGAGCAGCATAGCCAGTGCTAGATATAATAAAAATAATAAACAACTGGAAAAGATGACACAATATGAGGATTTAAAGATCAAACTGCAAAGACTCTGGCACAAGCCAGTAAAAGTGGTCCCAGTGGTGATGGGCACACTGGGTGCAGTGCCTAAAGACTTTGGCCTGCACTTAAACACAATCGGCGCTGACAAAATTATCATCTGCCAGCTGCAAAAGGCCACCTTACTGGGATCTGCACGCATTATTCGCAGATACATCACACAGTCCTAGACACTTGGGAAGTGTCCAACGTGTGATCCAATTCAACAGGCAGCAGAGTATCTGCTGTGGACTCATCTTGTTGTGTTTCAAATAATAATAATAACAACAAGAACAACAACAATAAACAACCTTATTTGTATTCCACCTTATCTCCCCCAAGGGGACACAGCGTGGATTCCAACATAGAATGGCAAACATTCAATGCCTCCATAAAAACAGACCTAAAATCCTGGTAATGAAAGTAACATTAAGACCTAACATCATATTGAAACCTAACATAAGTAAATTAAACCTAACATCAATAAATTAAACTACATGTAGACAGCAAAATTATATAATGACATGAAATCTGAATATATAAGCTTATGGTAGTAAACAGGAGAGAAAATACTCTAGTTTTCAAAAAAGGCAAAAACCTACTTTTATTTTTGCAGGTAATATATCTCGGCTAAAAGGGTAGATAGACGAAAGAAAGTTGTCCGACTTTGTTAGAAGAGCCCCTAATGCTGTGTTAGCCTTCTTGAGACAGAAAAGCTTCATGAGGGTTGCTTCTCAAACAAAGGATCATCACACACTTCTTTATTTCCAACACATTATTCTAGGCAAGGTATGGGCAAACCCAGCCCAGGGTCAAGAGGCAGCCCCTTGGGTTCTGTTCTCAGGTCCTCCTCTTTCACCATTCTTTCCTTCCTTCCTTCTCTCTTTCCTTCCTTCTTCCCTCCCTCCCTTCTTTACCTCCCTCTTTCTCCCTCCTTCCTTCCCTTCCATCCTTTCGTTCTTCCTTCCTTCACTCTTCCCCCTCTCCCACTTTCTCCTTCCTTCTCTTCTTTTCTTTCTTTCCTTCCTTCCCTCCCCTCCAACCCTTCCCTCCATCCATTTCTTTCCACCTTTCTCTTCCTCCCTCCCTCCTTTTTCTTTTTCCTTCCTCCTTTCCTTCTGGGGGATATTTATCTGGGAGAAGTAAATGTAGAGGGAACATGAGAACCATGTTTCAAGATTTTAAAGGGTGTCCCATTTGGGGGTGGGGGGGCAACTGACTTTCTGCTTACTCTAGAGACCAAGGCACAAGGAAAAAATTGTTTCAAATGGCAGGGAAAGAGATTCAACTGAAAAAAATTAGGGAGAATTTCCTGAAGAGTACCCTAGGGCTGCTTGGGAGTGCGGTGGAGTCTCCTTCTCTGGAGCCTTTTATGCACAGGCTGTCTATTGGGAGTGCTTTGATTGTGTCTTCTTGCATGGCAGGGGGCTGCACTGGTTAGCCCTTGGGGGGGGGGGTCTCTTCCAGCTCTAGGATTCTAAGATTATATATTAGGAGTAGGCAATACGGAGTCTAATTGGTACACTTTTCTCTCCCATCCAATATCTCATCCTGACCATGGCCAACCTTTTTGGGATCCAAAAGGGAGGAAATAGCAGACCACCCATCCCACTCCAGCCCATCATATGGCCCCCAAGTTAGAAAGTTTGCCCATACCTGATCTAGACAGTATTATCATGGGCAGCCTTTGGTCAAATCCACTGGCAATGAGGTTACTTCAGAGTACTTTCCAAATGCACTGGATGAGAGGTAGCTACAGAGATTACTATGATGCTACCTATTACTTCCCAGTTGAAGCCACTTTAGGAAAATTTTTAATTTGAAAACTGGACTAGAATTGTGAACAATAAAAACCTAGAAGTGTTAGTCACAAATTAGAAATGAATACTGTGTTTAGTGGCTAGAGAAGATGTGTTTAAACTGCCAGGTAAACGTATGAACCTACAGTTTCCTGGTAACGCGGCCAAAGCCTACTTCATGCCTCTCTGAAGTGAGCAAACCGATTACGTTATCTCCTTTTGCACCTCGTGAGAAAGGCCAACAAAGACCTGGCAAAAGGGTACAGTCCAGCAATGATTAACCAGAAAGGGAGGTTAAATGCATGGAAATAGCAGTCCCAGCAAAGAGGTACAGGCACAAGTCCTGCGCCAAAGCCATGTCAGCCACGTAGGCCCTTTGCCTATCTTCCTTCTCAGGTTTGCTGTTTACTTATCCAAGAATTACTGCAGAACATTTACACTTATCAGATATTGCTAAATATTCTTCAAATTAAAAACAATCCTTTAAACATTATGAAATAATATTATTTCTTCTTCTCATTACAGATAGACCTGTTTCATCAATGAGTACAAACACATGGATGATTTGCATTACTCTAAGAGAGTGGTTCTCAACCTTTCTAATGCCACGACCCCTTAATACAGTTCCTCATGTTGTAGTGACCCCAAACCATTAAATTATTTTTGTTGTTACTTCATAACTGTAATTTTGCTACTGTTATGAATAGTAATGCAAATATCTGATATGCAGAATGTATTTTCGTTCACTGGACCAAATTTAGCACAAATACGCCCAAGTTTGAATCCTGGTGGAGTTGGGGGGGTTGATTTTGTCATTTGGGAGTTGGAGTTGCTGGGATTTATAGTTCACCTACAATCAAAGACTATTTTGAACTCCACCAACAATGGACTTGAACCAAACTTGGCACACAGGACTCCCATATTGGAAGGGTTTGATGGGCATTCACCATGAGTTTGGGAGTTGTAGTTCACCTACATCCAGAGAGCACTGTAGACTCAAGCAATGATGGATCTGTACCAAATTTGGCATGAATACTCAACATGCCCAAATGTGAACACCAGTGTAGTTTGGGGATACAGACCTTGACATTTGGGAGTTGTAGTTGTTGGGCTTTATAGTTCACCTACAATCAAAGAGATTCTGAACAGAACCAAGGACAGAACTGGGCCAAACTTCCCACACTTCCCATGACCAAAAAACCCCCAGTGTTTTCTGATGGTTTTTGGCGACCCCTCTGACACCGCCTCGCGACCCCCACAGAGGTCCTGACCCCCAGGTTGAGAAATGCTGCACTAAGACAATGTTTTTCAACCTCCCAAATGCTGCGACCCCTTAATATAGTTCCTCTTCTTGTGGTGACCCCCATCCATAACATTATTTTTGTTGCTACTTCATAACTGTCATTTTGCTACTGTTATGAATCTCAAAGTAAATATCTGATATACAGGATGTATTTTCATTCACTGGACCAAATTTGGCACAAATACCCGATACACTCAAATCTGAATACTGGTGGGGTTGGAGGGAAGATAGATTTTGTCATTTGGGAGTTTTAGTTGTTGGGATTTATAGTTCACTTACAGTCAAAGAGCATTCTGAACTCCACCAACGACGGAATTGAACTAAACTTGGCACAACTCTCAAGGCAGAACTCCCATGACCAAGAGAAAATACTGGAAAGGTTTGGTGGGCACTGACTTTGAGTTTTGGAATTGCAGTTCACCTACATCCAGAGAGAACTGTGGACTCAAACAATGATGGATCTGGACCAAACTTGACACAGATACTCAATATGCCTGAATGTGAACACTGGAAGACTTTGGGGGAAATTGACATTGACATTTAGGAGTTGTAGTTGCTGGGATTTATAGTTCACCTAGAATCAAAGAGCATTCTGAACCCCACCAACGATAGAATTGGGCCAAACTTCCTACTCCCATGACCAACAGAAAATACTGTGTTTTCTGATGGTCTTTGGAGACCCCTCTGACACCTCCTCGCGACCTCTCCCAGGGGCCCCGACCTCCAGGTTCAGAAATACTGCTCTAAGAGAATGAACAACTTTTCTTAGAGGCATGACCCTTCCCTTAAAAGAATCAAATGCAAATATGGCGGGGCTACAGCAGGCTGTCATTCAACCAGACTCTCTCTCTGAAGGAAAGAAAATAAGAAAAAAAGCTAGTGTACCCCCCCCCCCCAAAAGGAAACTACCAAGCTGCATGGATTTTGCATCACAAAAGTGGTAACTATTTAAGCTGGCCGCTATATCTAGCCTGTATCAAAATAAGGCTGCTGGCAGTGCATTTTCTCTTCTTTTTCATTAACAGCAAAGCCCACTTCTAGCCCATGAGTTCTGTTTCTGCTGCTTACAGCCTTAACACACCCACGCAAGGAAGGGGAAAAATAAAATGTATTACTGCTTGCTGCAGAGTGCTCTTATCTACTCGCTGGAACTCTAATAATTCTGAACAAAACACACTGGTGACCAGGCTCGCTGAAAGGCTGGTGTAACCAGTTATGGTATTTCATTTTTACTAATCTAAGAAGGGAATGCAATCACATTTCCATTGGATGTTGAGTGAAGTAATTTCATGTATGGATTCAGTATTCAGTACTACACCGTGACTATTTCGGCATCACTAGATGCTGTTTTTGGCAGGAAGGGACTTTGGGGAAACATTAAAATGAGTCTCATCAGTAAAATTATGCAGAATCAGCCCTGGTTACTACTTGGATAAGAGACTGCCAATGAATTCCAGGTACAGTAGGTGATATTTCAGACGAAGGAGCTGGCAGAACACCTCTGAGGATTCCCTGCCTAAGAAAACCCTCTGAAATTCTTAAGCTGACAGACATCTTGAAGACATGTGCAAGAAATGAAATGAAAATGCCCCTGCTTCCTAGTCCGTCTTCCCCAAGCTGACATGATCCAGACTGAGAGTGATGGGAAGCACAGTCCAAAATACCGAGAAGATGCCATGTTGGGGACAGCAGAACTAAGCAGCATGTTTTCGGATTTCAAGGCTAGGACATTCCTCCAGAGAGGTGAAGACTCCAATATTATTCATCTTATTTAAAACATTTATGCCCTGCCTCAGTATGAGGCAGACGAAGCAGCTCACAGTAAGACAAGAAAAAAGGGCACCAATCAATAAAATATGCAAGATGAAACTCCAAAGAATGAGGCCACAGATAACATGCACCAAATAACTGCAATGAAAACAGGGCTTTGCAAAGAGCATGGCAACAGAGAAGACACTACTACTGTCCTACCTCTAGCCTATGAGAGTAGGCAGGGCTCTGATTTTGGGAAGCTGCACAGTAGGTACATGACCCTTAAAAGATATCTATATGGCTTGAAAGGAAATGATCAGGTCTTGAATAGTACCCCAAACAGAAGTCCAGGATTATAAGACAACACATAATCTTGGGTTTCAATTAACTGGCTCTGGTCTTTTTTTTTTAACCGGGGAGGCCATTTTTCAAACAAAAGAGCTTTTAAAAGACATCTATATGGCTTGAAAGGAAATGACCAGGTCTTGAACAGCGCCCCAAACAGAAGACTAGGATTATAAAACAACACATAATCTTTGGTTTCAAATAACTGGCTCTGGTCATTTTTTTGAACTGGGGAAACCATTTTTCAAACAAAAGAGCAAAAGCCAAGATATAAACAAACAGATCTCCCATTGAAGTCTCACTTGCGAAACAAATGTGGTGGTGTTTTGTCTGGAAGTGTGATGGGATGGAGGAGAAACAATGCCATGATGCTCCCTGGGTGGCCCTGGACCAGTCCCAGTCTGAAAATACTTATGGGGTTATGAGAGGATATGCTGGGATCGCATCATGCATGTTGCCCCAACACGTACAGCTACAAAACATGTTGAGATCTGTTGGGAGATAAGGAAGGGCTCCACTTCTTTGTGTTTATTTCTCCCCAATGCTCCAGTGACGAACATCTGCATGTCAATTATCTCCGATCCTTTCACCCTTTCACCCTTCCACGAGAGGCCACCATTTTTGTTTTGTTCCTTGCCTTCAGAGGAGAACAAAGCCCTGCTGCTGCTTCGCACCCCCTATTCATGCTCCCTAAGCCATGAGAACATCTTTGTAGTGTGTGACAGGAGAAGTGAGGAAGGGGGCAGGGAGGCAGGCAGAGAGAGAATAGAGAAAAGAGAAGAAGAAGAGCAGGGAGAAAAAGTGCGAGGGAGGTTCAGCATCAGCCTGGCAAGGAAGGGATGACACAGTGCACTGACCTATTTTTCTGCCTTCGCTCCTGTCTCTAAGGTGATCTCTGCTGATCAACAACAGGCATTTAAACAATGGAGGATACCAGGTACGCACCGTGATCTAATCTGAAACACTGCCAGCTCTGTCCTGAAGAAACACCATTTTCCTTTTGCAACAGTAAGTGCTGGAAAATAACTATTTTTCTGAGCTCATAACAGACAACTATGAAGACAATGAAGTGTAATTATCAAAGGAAACTGGTCCATCCCAAGACTGTCTCAAAAGCTTATGGTGGCTGCTGTCCCATCCTTTAACAAGTTTAGCCTCCTTGGTTCTAAAAGGAGCAAATTCACATTTTTAGTGAAGGGTCTTGGAATAAAAATCATTGCCAACATTGTCCTGAACTCTGCTTAGCTGACACTGGCCTCTGAACATACCTAAAACCAAACACAATCAGCCGCTTTGTTGGAACCTCCCTCCCTTTAGAAAATCAGTTTTCTAAGAGAAGAAAGCCAATTTTCAATGCAGTCCTGATCTTGCCCTCTTTAGGTAGGTTCTGACACCTGATACTGCTCCATCTGCTTTTGCTTCTTGCAAATGACATCAGCTTCTTCCCTGCTAAAATATCAGGGTCTAGACACACAGTATGGACTCTCTAGAGACCCCAGTCGTGTCCATTAGAAACCTCAGCAGACGCTTAATAGCCCAACAGACTCTAAATCACACTTTATGCGGAAGTAAGCACATGTCCTTTCCACCTGCAAATAAATGTGGCTCTGTTTAGAGAAATCCTATGGAGACTTTTAAGTAAAGGCCAAGAGTTGGGGTGGGTTCAAAGAGCAGGGGGTGCCACTGCCCTGGATGTTTATCATGATGAAAAGGATTCAATGAGCTCCTTTTACATACAAGACACACAACCACATGGGTCTTCTATAACATGGACTGTAATGCAGGAAAAACAATGCCTAGTACAGGAAGGCACCTGTTACATCACCAGCAGAGCCTATGAATTTAATCCTGTTCAATTAAACCTTGAATGGACTCTTGACTGGATGAATTCAGTGAATGCTGAAGCAGCACGTAATCTGGAGGATCCCATTTTCTCCTCTAGCTAATCTCACTTGCATCAATCACTGGGGTGCAGAAGTCGAGCTCTGCTTTGGGGGAGTTAGAGGAAGATGAAAGAGGACAGTTGGCCTTCAACCCAATCAACTCTCTTGATTTGCAGAGTCTGCTGAATCAGCCAAAAGAACCCATTTGCTCTCAGGAACCAACATACAGTCCTGAAGCAAATGGGCAAATGGCTTCATTACTTCTCTGTAGGAGAGAAACTGGGATCCCTCTCTTAGTTTCATTCCTCCTTTTCATGTCACTTTAGCACTTTTTGTCAACCTCTCCTCCCAAGATGCTCATTTGCCCTTTCCCCACTCACATATCTCCCTTTTGTCCTCTTAATTTGGAGTTTCTTCCCACTCCTGTATTCTCATTTTCCTTTCTTCAATTTAAGATTTTTTTACAGATCACTCTCCCCTTTCCATTCCTTTCATTATATTCACCTTGACATTGTTTTGATGATTTCTGTTGTCAGTGCGAGACAAACCTGATGGAAGAAGTCAAAACCACCTAAGTCTGGCTCATACAGGTGAAGATATCTTGGGGACATCCTCAACCCAACCTGTACACTGCCCATTGCTATTGGAGTCATGAGAAGAAATGCTCAACTCTACCTTTCTAGTTATGGAAGAGATTCAACTGACGAGAGAAGGGGACATAATGACTGATGGAGTTCTGTGCAGTAATATGGATTTTACTTGGAGTAGGACTGGACCCAGAGAAGATCACAAAGGAGGAAAGAAAACAGTTCAGCCGTGTCCAGAAAGTCTAACTGGATGCTAAACCTAGTCTTACCACATGGGACGTTGATAACAAACCTGCTTCAGCTTTATCTGATTATGAATGAAGGCGGAGGTTGCCAAACAGGCCACTGCCATCCTCAAATGTAGTAACTTAACACATATATGTTTGTGAAAACAAAATCCCTTGTGTTGTATGGAGAGGGAAAGAGTCTCTTCTTAAATGAAGCTAATGATTACCCAGGTCTTGAAGGAAATCTTGTTGTAGTTTGCTTACCTCAAGAGGGAGGCCTGCCTATGGTGCTGTCAAAGAGTAATTTGTTTGCCAAAGCTCAGTGGAGGCTGTGGGTTGGGTTTATTGTATTTCACGGCTTCCTTGTTATGAATAAAAGCCATTCTCTTCCTTTACTAAAAAGTCTGGAGGGTGCGCGTTAATAGAATCTCAGCTGCGGTGTAAAAAAGCAATTGGATACAGCTCCATATTTTAAAAGGGAGGGTGGTGAAAGATAAATAGCTTTCGTTCCTGCCAGAAAGGAGCAGGCTTGCAGAACACAGACCAGGATTCCTTTTAACAGAACAAGACACGCCAGAATCCGCAAGCCCAAGCGGCAAAACGACTATGATTGGGCAGGCAACCGTCCGGGGGAGGCTGGCTTTCAGCTCAGCGCTGAGAAACCCTGGTATATAGTAGTGTCCAAATAAAAGCAATATAATAAGCCATAGAACATGCTGTCTTGAGGTCAAGCCCTGTGCTTCATTGCCAACGTTTCACTTACTTCAACAATCCGTCTCTGATACAGAAACAATAGCAACACTATGCTTTTGAATCCCCAGAGCACTACACTGATATTTAATAGCTGAGGGACACCATTTGGCGCAATGCTTTTAGCCAATGGTTTCAAAACTTTAGTCCTCCAGGTGTTTTGGACTTCAACTCCCAGAAGGCTGGCCAACTAGCCAACTGTCAGGGATTCTGGAAGCATTCTGAAGAACCGAAGTTTGGGAAACACTGCTTTCAGCTCAAAACATGCAGAGATGTTGACAGCAGGCAGAAATGCAAAAGAAGGCTTGCAATTGTGAAACAGGGAGCAACTAGAGCCACTTCCACTGAAAGATATGGGGCCTAACAAAAAGGGGGGTTTGCTTTCTCTCTTCCTTCCTTCCTTCCTTAGTTATTATATGGTCTGAGAGGCCCACTGGTGTGGGAACCGTTGCTGCCGCCACGCCAAATAGGGCCTTCTCCCCTCCACCTGCCTTTTCAGAGGCTGCGTAGGTGATGCGTTCTGCAACAAATCACCTTAGCAACCGCTCCAACCATCTGCGCAGCCGAGGAGGCATCAGCTGATTCCCAAAGAACGCTGTAAACAGAGGAGAATGGCATGGAGGTGGAGCCCAGAGTCTGGCCAAGACCACAAACCCACGCGGTGAAGATGCACCCAGCAATTCAACGCTGCGCTTGAGTGCCCCTCTTCCCCCAACCCATCCAGCACCCTTTGGTGTATAATAACAGAATAAAGCAGCTTGGGCTCAGAAGATTCTTGTGCAAATTACATGCAGCTTTAAAAATAGCAAGCTCGCCTCAAGCAGACCAAGAGTTTCAAGCAAACAAACAAAGCAGAACACAAGGAAAACCAGTAAGAGAGATCACTGCACATCATCCCACGCTCCAGAACCTAAAGATTCTGGCCAAGATTTCAAAGTAATTCAATACTTCAGAAGATTATTATTATTATTATTATTATTATTATTATTATTATTATTATTATCTAGCTTGGGGACCTGGTGGTGCCTGGGTTATTTGAAAAAGGCATTGTTTGTTTTGGGATGTTTGGTAATACCGTTTGGTAAAATGTAACATCATCATCATCATCATCATCATCATCATCATCATCATCATCAATTATCTTTCTTCTGACATAAAACCAAGCTTACAAAGGCTAAAAACAAGACTAGCCTTTTATAAAATGTTAAAACACAATTAAGCATTACTTTAAAATATAGGCTAGACATTTGGCCTCATCATTTTAGCCATAAAGCTCAAATGTAGACATCTCTCTGAATCTACTGGTCCTGCATCCACAGATTCAACTAACAAACTCAATGCTCACATTCAATACTATTTGTATTTTTGGAAATTTAGAAATAAATACATGGAATTTCTCTGATCTGAGAAGACATAGGGCCAGACCCACCCCTTTCCATTTTCACACACCTTTTCCTATAATGAAGCTTCTGCTAGTAATAAATACATCTGCTAAGTCTCCAGCAAAGGATCACCGCCTTGTCGGGGCGCTGGAGCTTGAGCACCTCAATGATGTCATGAGCGAAACCGTGAAGGGCCACCAAAGACGGGACGGTTGTGGCAGAGAGGTCAGACCAAGCGTGATCCCTGGGGAAGGCAATGGCAAACCACTCCAGTATCCTTGCCAAGAAAACTAAATGGACCAGTACAACCAGAGATATGTCGGTATGCCATTGGAAGATGGGACTCCCAGGTCGGAAGCTGGCCAAAATGCTACTGGGGAGGAGCAGAGGATAAGTTCAACTAGCCCCAGATGTGATGACGCAGCTAGCTCAAAGCCGAAAGGAAGGCTAGCGGCCGACGGTACTGGAGGTGAACGACGAATCGATGCTCTAAAGATCAACACACCATAGGAACCTGGAATGTAAGATCTATGAGCCAGGGCAAATTGGATGTTGTTATTGGTGAGATGTCAAGACTAAAGATAGACATTCTGGGGTCAGCGAACTGAAATGGACTGGAATGGGCCACTTCACATCAGATGACCACCAGATCTACTACTGCGGACAAGAGGAACATCGAAGAAATGGAGTAGCCTTCATAATTAATAAGAAATTCGCTAAAGCAGTGCTTGGATACAATCCAAAAAAATGACAGAATGATCTCAATTCGAGTGCAAGGAAAGCCTTTCAACATTACAGTGATCCAAATATATGCCCCAACCACAGCTGCTGAAGAAGCAGAAGTAGATCAGTTCTATGAGGATCTGCAGGACCTACTGGATAATACACCAAAAAGAGACATTATTTTCATTACAGGAGACTGGAATGCCAAGGTGGGAAGTCAAATGACAACAGGGATCACAGGCAAGCATAGTCTGGGAGAACAAAATGAAGCGGGACGCAGGCTGATAGAATTTTGCCAGGAAAACTCGCTGTGTATAACGAATACTCTCTTCCAACAACCTAAAAGACGGCTTTATACATGGACTTCACCAGATGGTCAACACCGAAATCAGATTGACTACATCCTTTGCAGCCAAAGGTGGCGGACATCCATCCAGTCGGTGAAAACAAGACCTGGGGCTGACTGTAGCTCAGATCACGAACTTCTTATTGCCCAATTTAGAATAAAACTAAAGAGATCAGGGAAAATACACAGACTAGTTAGATATGATCTCACTAACATTCCTAGCGAATATACAGTGGAAGTGAAGAACAGATTTGAAGGACTAGATTTAGTAAACAGAGTCCCAGAGGAACTATGGACAGAAGTCCGCGACATTGTTCAGGAGGCGGCAACAAAGTACGTTCCAAAGAAAAAGAAAACCAAGAAGGCAAAATGGTTGTCTGCTGAGACACTGGAAGTAGCCCAAGAAAGGAGGAAAGCAAAAGGAAACAGGGATAAGGGGAGATATGCCCAGTTAAATGCACAATTCCAGAGGTTAGCCAGAAGAGATAAGGAACTATTTCTAAATAAGCAATGCATGGAAGTGGAAGAAGACAACAGAATAGGAAGGACAAGAGACCTCTTCCAGAAAATTAGAAACATTGGAGGTAAATTTCAGGCAAAAATTGGTATGATAAGAAACAAAGATGGCAGGGACCTAACAGAAGCTGAAGAGATCAAGAGAAGGTGGCGAGACTATACAGAAGATCTGTATAGGAAGGATAATAATATCGAGGATAGTTTTGACAGTGTGGTGAATGAATTAGAACCAGACATCCTGAGGAGTGAGGTTGAATGGGCCTTAAGAAGCATTGCTAACAACAAGTCAGCAGGAGACGACGGGATCCCAGCTGAACTGTTTAAAATCTTAAAAGATGATGCTGTCAAGGTGATGCATGCCATATGCCAGCAAATATGGAAAACACAAGAATGGCCATCAGACTGGAAAAAATCAACTTATACCCCTATACCAAAAAAGGGAAATGCGAAAGACTGCTCAAACTTCCGTACAGTGGCCCTTATTTCTCATGCCAGTAAGGTAATGCTCAAGATCCTGCAAGGAAGACTCCAGCAATACATGGAGCGAGAGTTGCCAGATGTTCAAGCTGGGTTTAGAAAAGGCAGAGGAACGAGAGACCAGATTGCCACTATCCGCTGGATAATGGAGAAAGGCAGGGAGTTTCAGAAAAACATCTATTTCTGCTTCATTGACTATTCTAAAGCCTTTGACTGTGTGGATCATAATAAATTGTGGCAATTTCTGGTGGTATGGGGATCCCAAGCCACCTTGTCTCTCTCCTGAGGAATCTGTATAAGGACCAAGTAGCAACAGTAAGAACTGACCACGGAACAACAGACTGGTTCAAGATTGGGAAAGGCGTACGGCAAGGCTGCATACTCTCACCCAACCTTTTTAACTTGTATGCAGTACACATCATGCGATGTGCGGGGCTGGATGAATGCAAAGCTGGGGTGAAAATTGCTGGAAGAAACATTAACAACCTCAGATATGCAGATGACACCACTCTGATGGACGAAAGCGAGGAGGAGCTGAGGAGCCTTCTAATCAAGGTGAAAGAAGAAAGCGCAAAAGCCGGGTTGCAGCTAAACGTCAAAAAAACCAAGATTATGGCAACAAGAATGATTGACAACTGGAAAATAGAGGGAGAAACCGTGGAGGCCGTGACAGACTTTATATTTCTAGGTGCAAAGATTACTGCAGATGCAGACTGTAGCCAGGAAATCAGAAGACGCTTACTTCTTGGGAGGAGAGCAATGTCTTCTCGATAAAATAATAAAGAGTAGAGACATCAGACTGGCAACAAAGATCCATTGCCTAGTCAAAGCCATGGTATTCCCTGTAGTCATCTACGGATGTGAGAGTTGGACCTTAGGGAAGGCTGAGCGAAGGAAGATCGATGCTTTTGAGCTGTGGTGTTGGAGGAAAGTTCTGAGAGTGCCTTGGACTGCGAGAAGATCCAACCAGTCCATCCTCCAGGAAATAAAGCCCGACTGCTCACTGGAGGGAAAGATACTAGAGACAAAGTTGGAAGTACTTTGGCCACATCATGAGGAGACAGCAAAGCCTAGAGAAGACAATTATGCTGGGGAAAGTGGAAGGCAAAAGGAAGAGGGGCCGACCAAGGGCAAGATGGATGGATGGCATCCTTGAATGACTGGACTGACCTTGAGGGAGCTGGGGGTGGTAACGGCCGACAGGGAGCTCTGGCGTGGGCTGGTCCATGAGGTCACGAAGAGTCGGAGACGACTGAACGAATGAACAACAACAACAAGTTTTAATACGCTGGTTAATACCTATGGATGACTATACTGAGGGAAGAAAGAGTTGTTGCCAATCTTCATTGACAGAGACATGTAGGCAAGAAGGTCAGCGGGAACATACAGGAAAACAGCCTAAAAAGACTTATGCCAACTTGACATCATGGATCTTATGCCCATTTAGAGAGCTTCCTAGCCAGCATCACCCACCAGAACACAACAGAACTATCGTACACTTCCTTTTGTTTTGTTTATTTAATTCCATTTCATTCTGACCTACATTTTCCTGAGTTTTTTTTCCTCCCTTTAAGTTATGCCACTGTTGGTCGAATAAGCTTCTGCTTTGCTTCATGTTTCTCTATACCAAATGTCTGAGGGGGTGAGGAAAGGAAAAGAGAAGGGGAATTCCTTAATAGGATTTTCAAGTGCTTAAAAACATATTTTAAGCAGCACCATACACCCAGAGTCTTGGCACTCAGTGGACTTGAAAGCTAAATCTGCTCTGCAAAGATGACAGTTTGCATACCAAAGAGATGTTGAAGGCAGTGTCGTTTTGCTGGAAGACATCCTTCACATACGTCCTTTCATTTATATCATATTAACCCCTAAAGAGTGTTTCGGGGCCTCATTTTTCCCCCATGATCTGAGAGAATACCAAGAAAGCTGCATTTTGACTCATGGAAAATAATCCATTGCAGAAACAGTAGCACATCATAATTTTCTGGTGCATCATGATAATGACTACACTGGAAAGTATAATAAGACTTTGTATGCTTGCAAGTATATGATTCTTGGATATATTTGAGGGAAGGGAAAGTGTCTGCTGCATAATCCCAGAACAGTAAGAACAGGAGCGCTTTTGACATTCACCATCTCCTGCTCAAAGATCAAAAGATTTCTAATGCTTTAACTGAGCATGGATATGTGTTTCATACATGTCAACTTCAAGAAAATGTGTTTTTGGAAATGCGCCCTGGCTTATATTCTGACACAGGCCTCACTTTCTTCTGGGCTCATTCTAAGATGGGATCTTGGGTTCAGGCACTACCTTGGAGCTTTTTTCTACAGGTAAGAAATGAAAGATAAACAGACCCTAAAACCAAGTCGCGGCTTGAATATTAAACCAGGACTTGGAAAAAAACCAAACCTCACCCAGTGAGTGATCTTATGGAAGTCACACTCTCTCAGTCACTGCCTCAGAGAAATGGCAAACCTCATCTGATTTTCCTGTCTGGCAGACCCTAGGATATGGTAAGCACAAGTTGGAATAAAAAACAAATATAGGTCGCAAAAACTGCCAGTCTTCACAAACACAAACCAGTTTTTTGTACAAAATATCCTACATCAAAGATGACTCATTGGGGCATTAAACAGAAGATAGTATGGAACAAGGCTATTCATTCTAAGACACTTCCAATTGGAAGATGCACACGGATGTCAGTAACACCCACAGGAAAAAAATACTGCATGTGTTTGTGTGTGTGTGTGTGTGTGTGTGTACACACACACACACACATACAAATATATATGCATCCATGATTCTAAGACACATCCAATTTTTAGAGATGTTAAATGGGGGGAAAGTGTATCTAATAACAACCACAGCAGCAGCAGCAGCAGCAGCAGCAACAACAACAATTTTATTTTTGTATCCCGCCACCATCTCCCCAAAGGGCCTCGGGGCAGCTTACTGGGGACAAGCCCAGTCAAACAGATTAAAATATAACACAGTAAAAATTCACAAATACAAATATCATAAAAACATAACCATCAACAACAACCAGCAGCCCAACATAGTGGCAGTATACTGAGATATTCCTTTGCTTATTTATCTACAGTATTTGTATACCGCTCTTCTCAACCCCAAAGGGGACCCAGGGCGGTTCACAGTGTTGGCAGTAATTCAATTCCATTGATAAAAGACCAGTATAAAACATCAAAATTGTCCCTCCCCTGATAAAACGTTAAACATTATTAAACACAGCACATAAAATCACATCTCACACAAAGCTACGGGGCGAGGCAGGGGCTCGTGCAATACAGTCACGAGAATGGGCTAGTGGGAAAGTGCAAAAGCCTGGTGATAAGTTTGGGCTAGAAGGGTCA
Source organism: Anolis sagrei ordinatus (assembly GCF_025583915.1). Taxonomy (NCBI): domain Eukaryota; kingdom Metazoa; phylum Chordata; class Lepidosauria; order Squamata; family Anolidae; genus Anolis; species Anolis sagrei. The sequence goes on from NW_026847993.1 coordinate 28,210,222, forward strand.
AGTCAATTTGAGCAGTACAGCTCTGGGACAGGGACAATGGTAAAATGCAAGAACCAGATACTGAATTATGACTAAAGGGGCCAGAATTATCTCGTGTACTAATGTAGTCAAAAGCATAATAGAACATCCACGTTTTTAGTTCTTTACAGAAAGTGGACAGGATGGGCGCCAATCTGATCTCTTTGAGGAGAGCGTTCCAGAGCGGGGGGGGGGGGGGCACCAAGAAGGCTCTCTCCCTCATCCCCACCAACCGTGCTTGTGATGAAGGCTGGAGCGAAAGAAGGGCTCCCCGGCAGATCTTAGAACTCACACAGGTTCATAGAGGAAGATGCGATCATAAAGATAGGCAGGACCTGAACTGTTTAGGGCTTTGTACGTAACACCCTGCACCTTGAATTGAGACCAGAAGCTTATCAGCAGCCAGTGGAACTGTTTTAGAATAGAAACGTATAGCAATAACAGAAACCTGTTTTCTGCTGCACAAACCCATCAAATCATTTTGGGCAGAAGTCACACCACAAACAAAACTTCTCTAGTTTAAGCTCTTAATAGTCAAAGCCACAATTGCACTGTTCAGCAAGAAGGATGAGCATAACCTCACTGAATCTGAGCAGGGTAACATATATTCCTTTCTGCCTCTGGATCCGGAGGATGCAGGGCTGCCTGGCTGGTGCTCTCTGCTGCTCTCCATCCCTCCAGAAACTTAGCATGCATATCCACTGCCCTGCATCTGATACTCAGTTAGCATAACAGTGAACCTCAGCAGTGCAGCTGCCTCCTTCTCTGGCCTTTCACTGAGGCATACTTAAATATGCAGACGCAAAACAAAAGACAAACTGCAGGTTTCAGCAACCCCTGATCAGAAATTTTGGTGAAGCTTGCTGCAAACAAAGCTGACAAAAATATATGTAGAGTATTGCCCCCCGGAATGAGATTAAAAATTATGAGTCTTTGACCATTAAGTGATGGACAACACTTCACAGAAGCCTTGCTTCCTTTTACATCACTCTCAAAGTGTATTAAATTAGGGAGCCGAGTGACAGCTGGGCAGGAGGCTGGGAACAATGAAGATAAAGTTAGCTTTCAGCGCTGTGACCCTCTCTAGGCCGAGTGCCAGAAGACTATAAATAATTGATCGGAGCAACCACCCTCTCGCCAACCCACTAATGTACAGAGAGGCTCTCACAGTCACCGGAGTGCGGACGCCCATTACATCATTGCTCCTCTCTACTTTGTGCTCTCCTTATCTGCAATGTAATTTCACTGCCTTTAAATAATAAATTGCATTGGGACTTCAAATACCCTGATGCCCACTCAGTGTCTAGCAGGGCGTGCAACTACACAAATGCATTTTACATATGGTAAAATACATTTTGCATTGAGATTTTTAAAAGGTCCTTGCTGCAATAGAAGCTGGATCTATACAGACTTTGAAAAAATGTATTAATAATCATTTTGTCAACACAGGCCTTTTCAAACAAAACCTTCTTCTCACATTCTATCTCTCAGCAACTTGTTTTATATATGATCTATTAATGCTGGTGCAGATTCACTGGAGTGTTGGAGGAAATGGTTAAAACCTAGTCTGTAGTAGTTTGAGGCCAGGAGGATAATCTCTGTGAACAGATTATGTGTTGCTACATACATAATCTTTCATTTATGTGGGAGAAAAGATGCCAGTGTGACTCTAAATGTTATGGTACCTTCCTGAATCCTCAGGCAGAAGAAGGCTTAACCATGAGCCTCCATCTTTCAGTAAAAGCTGACAAGGTGGTCAACAAGAAAGATTAATTCCTGCAATCTTAGGGGACCATTTGAGAAAGAACACATTAATACAATGCTTTCTTGAACAAAGTATTCAACAAGCTCACACACAGAAAGATTTTCTTTTGTGATACTGGAAAGTCCAAAATCAAAAGGAATAACCCAAAGTAGCCTTACTAGCTGAATCAAGAAGAAAAAGACAAAGAGGAACAGTCAATGAAGACAAAATGCAAGAGCTGAGATGGGCAGTTATGTCAAAAGGACAGACAGAAGACATTTAGACAAGACACTTTCTAATCACTCCAGATCAATTCAAAGAGAGAACCCAGGAAAGGCATTTGCACAGGGAATGTTTGCAAATTCACAGCTGATGCTGCAGAAAGGAACCTCTGGCCCTCTCTACTTGAAAACCACATTTACATTTTAGCCACTTAAAATAGTCAGTTTTAATCCAAAACACAAGCCCTACCCCTTTAGTGCCTTCACCCCTCAATATATGTGAGAAAGCATTCTCGGCCACTCTTAAATAAATGACCTCTGAATGAAATTTAACTGTTTGTTTCTGGATGAAAGATCATTTCATTCCTCGAAAAGAGTCTGAATTTGAATTCAGAACATGGGTAACTGCTTCTACCAAGTTGATCCATTTGTTTGCAGAGCTCAATACTACTGCCAGCAACTGGTGGTAATCCACCATTAGGACTCCTTCCTAACATGGATCTGGAGATAAAGAACAGACCATTTACAATCCTCTTAATCATTTGTTGTTGTTATCTGCCTTCAAGTTGACTTCGACTTATAGCAATCCCATGAAGGAGAGACCTCCCAGTCCCTCTCTCCTCAATCGCCCTGCTCAGGTTTTGTAGCTCATGGCAGCCATAGTTTCCTTGGCTGAGTCTAGATATCTATAATACAGTCTTCCTCTTTTGCTACTGCCTTCCACCTTTCAAAGTATGATCTTTTCTAATGAGTTCTGTCTTCTCATGATAAATCCAAATCTCAGTTCAATCATGTTGGCTTCTAGGGAAAGTTTAGACTTGATTTGCTTTAGGACCCATTCATTTGTCTTTTTAGGAAGCCACAATATCTGCAGAACATTTCTCCATCATTGGTTACATCCAATAGAGCGATGTTTGTTCTGCTACAGTTTCACATCACTATGCAACAACTTCACAAATGATCATTTGTGTGTGCGTGTGTGTATAAAAACATGGCAACAAGTTACCAGCGCCCTTTCCTCCATCAGTGCATTATCATACAAGCGTGCTGTAGAAATAAACAGCAGAATGGCCTCCCTCATTCCCCAGGCAGCAGTCTGGAAAGAGGTAACCAAACGTTGAAGGAAACGACACTGTGCTTAGCGGAATCTTAATTAGTCATTTATAAAGCATTTTCAGCACAACAATCCTCCAAGAAAAGTCATATAATTCCCCTTCTGCAAACAACCAGTCAATTGTGCCTATGATTAAGCAAGGACCTGATGCAGCACCAAGTCCATTGGAGGTCTCAACGATCTCACTAACAGGAAAAATTAACATTCAGAACCATAATGTGTTTGAAGCGGCTCCACAGCTCCACTTCTTTTGGCAGTTTATTATGCTTAACTCGCTGTTTTCTCTTGCAGGGATGAGTCACGCTACTCATGCAAGGAGAACCCATTCTGATGCATCCCATACGCAGGGATCCAGATCTGGATTCACTTGCACCAAGAAAAGGGAGTGTCATGACAATCCTCTTGCAGGGTTCATTGGAAATCGCACCCTTTTGCTGCTCACAGCCCATGGCTCCAAAGCCATGCGGGAGCCGGGCTCAGAGAAGGCAAATTAAACCGCTATGTCAATGTTTACATTAATGGGAATCAAGCAAATGAAATAAACAGCCTAGTAATTAACCTTCCATTAATGGGGAAAGACAACATCTGACGTCAACAAAATATTAACCATGAAGGACCACCCTTTGGCCAAAGGCAAAAGGCTAGAGCTGAACAAGTGGAGAAAGCGAAGGAACAGATATAACAGACCCCAAAGCAAAAGCCTATATTGGACAAGAAAGGAAGGAAGGTAGCCTAGAAATAAAGGATGGACATTCACACTCTTTCCAAATGCAGCACATTTTAATTTTAACAAAACTTTTGTCTAGGGACACAAAGTCAGCCTCTTAGAACAATACAGATATTGCACTGGGGCAGCCATGATGACTGATTTTGTGATATACATTTGGGGTTCAGTGAAGATGGCAGGTGCAGATATGCTTTTTACATCCTGAAAAGGAATGTTGCTGCTGTGGTTATGAGCCTTCAAATCATTTCTGGTTTTCGACCAGCTATCATAGGGCTTTCTTGGCAAGACTGGCTCAGAAGAGCCATAGCCTTCCTCTGAGTTTGAGAGGGTGTGACTTGCCCACAGCACCAGTGGTTTCCATGGTCAAAGGGGAATCTGAAGTCTGGAGTCCAAGAGTCTCCCCACTCCCTGCCCTCCACCCCACATTGTCTCTCTTTAAAAGGTGGGTAGATGAGGAAAAATAAGCCCTTCCTTTGGTCCAGACAATTCCCAGCATAGATTGAAGGATTTGACTCTTCACCTTAAATTCAGGATCCCCTCCCAGATTTACACACATATACAAACAAGGGAAATGCTCTGGTTTTCTCCCCCTCATACAGCTTGCTCTTCAGCTGCCAAACAACTCTGAATCTTCCTCCCAAATCTGGAGTCAATAGTAACTGCTGGGCAACATAGGCAAACCCTCGCCTATTTTTATGGTTTTGATGTTCATTGATTGTTTCACTGTAACACTGAGTGCATGCCATGTTTACTCAATTGATGGTTTTCCGTCTTTTGAGTTTGTTGTGTTTCATAACCATTTTTTTTCCAAACGCAATACAGCCTTTTGACAAGCCCATGTTTAATGTGAGCCACTTTGGCTATGGTTCACTCCAGGAAAAAAAGCTGCATGTCAATAAAGGGAGTACAAGTCAAGAGGGAGGCTAGCTGTCCACCCCATTGCCAGAGGGCAGCAGGAGGAGTGGAGTTTCTGAAGTCTGCTATTTTAAAAAGCCACATCCCTTGCTTCTTTTTTCCTGGACCAACCTCCACTGTACAAAACTTGGGCTTTCATTTCTGAGCTACTCCATTACCAACCAAGGAATTAAACCATATGCTTTTACAAATGCTCTCTCCAGCGCTGCACTTTGGCAGCCTTTTAGAAACATTTCAGCTTTGTTTGTGAATGTTAGGTTTAAAAATACCAACCTAGAAATGCAGGCTACTTAAGTTCTTCAGCTGCAAGCTTTGGTTTTTCACAATATTATCGTGTGCCTCCAAGTCCGTTTAGACTTGTGGTGGCCCTAAGGCGACCCTTTTGCTGGGTTTCCTAGGCAGGATTTATTCAGAGGGGGCTTTCCTTCGCCTTCCTCTGAGGTTGACAGTATTACTTTATGACTAACCACCAGCTCTTATTTTTGACAAACAAAGATCTTCTGGAAGCAATAGCTGCGGCCTTTCCTAAATACAAGCCTGAAGAGCTGTATCTTTTATTCCAAGCAGCACCTTTCTCTATTCCTATGAAATAGCTAATCTTCCAGATCAGCATTTCTCAACCTGCGTTTCGGGAACCTTGGGGGGGGGGGGGAGGTTCGCAAGGGAGAGTCAGAGGGGTCACCAAAGAACATCAGAAAACACAGTATTTTCTGTTGGCCATGGAGGTTCTATGTGGGAAGTTTGGCCCAATTCTATAATTGGTAAGGTTCAGAATGCTAATTGATTGTCGGTGAACTATAAATCCCAGCAACTACAACTCCCAAATGTCAAGGACTATTTTTCCCAAACTCCACCAGTATTCACATTTGGGCATATTGAGTATTCATGCATGGTTTGGTACAGATCCATCACTGTTTGAGTCCACAGTGTTCTCTGGATGTAGGTGAACACTCCAAAAACTCAAGGACAATGCCCACCAAATCCTTCCAGTATTTTCTGTTGGTCATGGGAGTTCTGTGTACCAAGTTTGGTTCAATTCCATCATTGGTGAAGTTCAGAATGCTCTGATTGTACGTGAACTATAAATCCCAGCAACTACAACTTCCAAATGACAAAATCAATCCCGCAAAACCCCACCAGTATTCAAATTTGGGTGTATCGGGTATTTGTACCAAATTTAATCCAGATAATGAAAATCCATCCTGCATATCAGATATTTACATTACAATTCATGACAGTAGCAAAATGACAGTTATGAAGTAGCAACGAAAATAATTTTATGGTTGGGGGTCACCACAACATGAAGAACTGTATTAAGGGGTAGCAGCATTAGGAAGGTTGAGAACTAATGCTCCAGATTTACCTGCTAGTTGCAGATTATAATACTTCCTAATCATCAACAGGCTTTGGACTTCATTTTCCTCAATAGCCTGGAAGAATTTCAACCAAGCAAGCTGCCTGCATTTTCTATTTTCACACGACCATAATAACTATAATATGTGCCCATTCAGTCTCAAAGCACAGGTGAGTAGCAAGCTCTGTAACTATTCTCTTCTCTCTCTGCTTCTCTGCACATCTCTATCACATATTCAACAATCTGAAGATTTAAACGCTGATCACATGAAACTTCTCTGTAAGGTTTACCCCCTTCCTTTCTGGCCCCAACACAATTTTAGCATCAAAAAGCCTGATTTCTGTTTCACAGTCATTTTGAATGAGGACAGAACGCTTGCCACTGCTTCGAAAATAAAAAGGAGGCCAACCATAACTGGTGTAGCAGAGGTTACCAATTTACAAACTGGGGCAGACCTGCCATTCTGTAATTAACATTTTCCTGACCCTTGGGTACTTGCAAACCTTTCTATGGCAAGAGTAATCACTGGGAAATTTGCATTTCAAAGGTTAATAAGTACAGGCAAGGAGCACTGTATAAGCGAAAGAGATGCAAACTTCAGATATTCCTCCCCCAACTTTGGCATGAATACTGCCATATTCACTGTAGCACAGTGGTTCTCAACTTCCTACTTAATACAGTTCCTCATGTTAATACAGTTCCTCGGATTATCTAGACCCGGCACAGTCTGGCTTTAGGCCGGGACATGGTACCGAGACAGCCTTGGTCGCCTTAGTGGATGATCTGCGCCGGGAGCTCGACAGGGGGAGTGTGTCCCTGTTGGTGCTGGTGGACCTCTCAGCGGCCTTCGATACCGTCGACCACGGTATCCTTCTGGGACGCCTCGCAGGATGGGTCTTGGAGGTACTGTTTTGCAGTGGCTCCGGTCATTCCTGGAGGGTCGATCTCAGAAGGTGTTGTTGAGGGACACCTGTTCAACCCCACAACCATTGTCTTGTGGGGTTCCTCAGGGCTCAATATTGTCTCCCATGTTGTTTAACATCTACATGAAGCCGCTGGGGGAGATCATCCGGAGTTTCGGGGTACGGTGTCATCTGTACGCGGATGATGTCCAACTCTGTCACTCCTTTCCACCTGCTACTAAGGAGGCTGTCCAGGTCCTGAACCGGTGCTTGGCCGCTGTGACGGTCTGGATGAGGGCGAACAAATTGAAATTGAATCCAGACAAGACAGAGGTACTCCTGGTCAGTCGCAAGGCCGAACAGGGCATAGGGTTACAGCCTGTGTTGGATGGGGTCGCACTCCCCCTGAAGATGCAGGTTCGCAGCTTGGATGTGACCCTGGACTCATCGCTGAGCCTGGAACCCCAGGTTTCGGCGGTGACCAGGGGAGCATTTGCACAGCTAAAGCTTGTGCGCCAGCTGCGCCCGTACCTTGGGAAGTCTGACTTGGCCACGGTAGTCCACGCTCTGGTTACATCCCGTTTAGACTACTGCAACGCTCTCTACGTGGGGTTGCCTTTGAAGACAGCTCGGAAGCTCCAACTAGTCCAACGCTCGGCAGCCATGGTTTTAACAGGAGCGGAGCGCAGGGAGCATACAACCCCCCTGTTGCGCCAACTCCACTGGCTACCGATCTGCTACTGGGCTGAATTCAAAGTGCTGGCGTTGGCCTTTAAAACCCTAAACGGTTCCGGCCCAAGCTACCTATCTGACCGCATCTCTGCCTATGAACCCACCAGGACTTTGAGATCTTCCGGGGAGACCCTGCTCTCGATCCCGCCTGCTTCTCAAGCTCGGCTGGCGGGGACGAGAGATAGGGCCTTCTCGGTGGTGGCTCCTCGGCTGTGGAACGCCCTTCCTACGGACATTAGACTAGCACCATCTCTAATGGTATTCCGCAAAAAGGTGAAGACCTGGATGTTTGTGCAGGCGTTTGAGTAATTTAGTACAATCTGGTAATGGAACATAGGAATGGAACAATGGACGACGAATCTGGACTACGCTTGGATGATGAGAAGATTGGGTACGGTTGTTTTTTGTAATAATTGTGCATTGTAATTGCTTATTGGTAATTTATGGATAATGTGTTAAGTCAATTGTTATATGTTGTATGGAACCACTGCTGTTTCTACTGTTTTTACTGTTTGTGAACCGCTGTGAGTCGCCTTCGTGCTTGAGATACAGCGGTATATAAGCAAAGTAAATAAATAAAGAACGTTCTGAACCCCACCAATGATAGAATTGGGCCAAACTTCCCACACAGAACCCCCATGACCAACAGAAAATACTGTGTTTTCTGATGGTCTTTGGTGACCCCTCTGACACCCCCTTGGTTCCTTCCAGGGCTCCCGACCCCCAGGTTGAGAAACACTGCTGTAGGAAACGAATCTTCCAGTACACATTCTAGCAAACCACCTCTAAGTATCCCTTGTCTTTAAAAAAGCCTATGAAATTCAGGGGGTGGCCATAATGCAATAGGCGACTTAAAGGCACACACAGGGAGACACAATTCCAGGAAAAACTTTGTGGTAACGACATCAGCAAAGAAATATTCCTTCAACCACACAAAATTACAAACCAGAAGAAATTACAGCAGACTACCTCCTGGCAGTTTACAGTGTTATCTGAGCAATGGAAATCGGAAAACCAAAGCCTGAGTAAACAAATAGTTTATTTTACACAGACTTAAAGAGACTCAGAGCAGACTGACTGAAATCAAGAGACATGAAGGTGAATTTAAATGTTAACTTTGGCCTCTATAACTTCAGAGTGATCACTCTTAATGAGAGAATCCAATTCTGAGGAAATGCAAATTCTCTCACCTCCAGAGATTTTGCATTTCTGGAAATGCACAAGCTAGTTCTATTAGAGAATGGAACTTTTTGAAGAAAAAAAACCAGGGAAAATGTAATCGTAGCACCTTTTACAATAACAAGAAATCATGCAATTTTGGGAACATAGAATTTGTTATGTATAATTTGGCCTGGCATGGGATTATATCTGGAACAATAAAAACACTGATTATTCAAATTGAAAGTACTCTTTTAAATATTTTTCATTGAAAATGGAGATATAAAATTCTGAACTGTAAGTAATGTCTTGAGTTTTGCCAGTTTATTAGGAGCTAGCTAAATGCAATAATAACAGAGGTCACCATCAATATTAGTAAAACGGGGAACATTAGTTTGCCTCCGTTAATTCTCCATGGTGTCAAGCAGATATAATGTACTTATTCTCATTAGGAGAAGTGAGAAAGGAAAATTGAGGCCCAGAATTACCATGATCAGATATTGCACAGTCAGATAGAGAAGTCTTCCTGATACAAAGCTTGGAGAAATGTTTTGGGGGAAGTAAACACAAAAATAGGTGTTTAGAAACATTTCATTAATCAATCTAACAGAAAAGATTTGTTGCTGCGGAGCAAGATGGGGAGGCATGGCTAAGCGATGGAAACTTGACAGTCACACCTTCTCAGCCTCAAAAAAGGCAAATGCAACCCCACCCTGAACAAATATTGCCAAGAAAACTCCTAGTAAGTTTTCCTTAAGTTGTTGTAAGTCAGAAACAAGTTGAAGAAACACAACAGCAATATTTCTTGATGCAGATCTGATCAGCAAAGGGCATTTTCCAACTCTACAGAGTGGTTTTCCACATCTAAGAGGTATCAACTTACATTTTTTCAAAATTATCTTTCTGCTATTAATGTATGACACAACATTAATTAATAATTTCCTACATCGTGGATGTTTTATCAGGTTATTAGGGATAATAAGGAGGAAACCAGTTGTACGTAAGATATATCACTCCTTAGGAGAAATTAACTGGATCACACCAACCACAGTAGACCACTGAATCAATGGGATCAAGATCTAAGGGTACCTGAATCCAAGGACTAGTCAAATTTGGACTAACATATACATTTGGGGGCACAATTTATAACACTAGGTCTTAAACATTACACAAATGTTTTAAAAACAGACATGCATACTTATTTAGCCATCACTCACACCTCTGTGAGCATCATTGGTATGCTTTGCATAACACTTGCAGCTATCCCACAGGAAAAAATTCTTCTTTAAACTTTTTGATGTCAATTTTAAACAAATATTCATTATCCTTTTTCAAGTAGACATAGACTTCTATTTTTCTCCATCATTTTTATTCATACATTTCAAGACAAGTATTTATATACTCGAGTATAAGCCTAGTTTTTCAGCCCCCTTTTAGGCTGAAAAAGCTCCCCTCAACTTATACACGGGTGAGGATCCTGGCAGAAAGGGCTGATAAAAGGGCTTCTTTCAGCTTCACATATTTCTGCTAGGACTTCACCTCTCCATACAGCAACCCAGCTCTCCTTCCTCTCCTACCCAGCGCACACCTTCCTTTCCTCCTCTCGGAGCAGCCCGTGCCTTCCTCTCCTCCTCCTCTCTCTGAGCCAGGTTTTCCTACTTTTCCTTATTCATATACACACAGCATTTCCCCCAAAATGGATAGTTAAAATAAACTATGGTGATTATTGGAAAGATACATAAGCACATTTACATTGAAGAAGGTTAGAATACCTTTGATACCGTTGATCACGGTATCCTTCTGAGGCACCTCGCAGGAATGGGCCTTGGAGGTACTGCCTTGCAGTGGCTCCAGTCCTTCCTTGAGGGTTGTTCCGTGTTGTTAGGGGACTCCTGCTCGAACCCACGGCCATTGTACTGTGGGGTCCCGCAGGGCTCAGTAGTGTCCCCTATGTTATTCAATATATATATGAAGCCGTTGGGAGAGATCATCTGGAGTTTTGGAGTACGGTGTCATCTGTATGCAGATGATGTCCAACTCTGTCACTCCTTCCCACCTGCTACTAAGGAGGCTGTTCAAGTCCTGAACCAGTGCTTGGCTGCTATAACGGACTGAATGAGGGAGAACAAATCGAAACTAAATCCAGACAAGACAGAGGTACTCGTGGTCAGTCGTAAGGCCAAACAGGGCACAGGGTTACAGCCTGTGCTTGACGGGGTTACACTCCCCTTGAAGGCGCAGGTTCGCAGCTTGGGAGTGATCCTGGACTCATCGCTGAGTCTGGAACCCCAGGTCTCGGCGGTGGCCAGGAGAGCTTTTGCACAGTTAAAGCTTGTGCACCAGCTGCGCCCATACCTTGGGAAGTCGGACTTGGCCACAGTGGTACACGCTCTGGTTACATCCCGTATAGACTACTGCAACGCTCTCTATGTGGGGTTGCCTTCGAAGACTGTTTGGAAGCTGCAATTAGTCCAATGCTCCGCAGCCAGGCTACTAACAGGAGCGGGGTACAGGGAACGCACAACTCCCTTGTTGCGCCAGCTGCACTGGCTGCCCATTAGCTTCCGAGCACAATTCAAAGTGCTGGTTTTAACCTACAAAACCCTATATGGTTCCCGTCCAGTTTACCTGTCCGAACGTATTCTCCCCTATGAGCCATCAAGAGCATTAAGATCGTCTGGAGAGGCCCTGCTCTCGGTCCCGCCACCTTCGCAGTCGCGTCTGGTGGGGACGAGAGACAGGGCCTTTTCTGTGGTGGCCCCCCGGCTATGGAATTCCCTCCCAAAGGAAATCAGATCTGCCCCCTCCCTCCTGACCTTTAGGAAGGTAGTGAAAATGCGACTGTGGAACGAGGTCTTTGCAGAATGATGGGTGAGACCAATAATCGATCGAAGTATTGACCACAATACATGGACTGAATATACGGACTGAGTTGGACATGTTTTTATCTTGGCGAACGGCTTTTGTGTATTTATTTTATATGTATTGTTAATTTACTGTTGTTATATGTTGTTTTATATTTTTACTGTTTAGCATTGAATTTTTGCTGTTAGATGGTCTGAGTCCCTCTACGGAGGTAGAGAAGATCGGGATATAAAAGTTTTAAATAATAAATAAATAAATAATAGAATAACGATTTAATCTGAGATGGACAGTCTAATCTTAAATTACAGTTTTATGTAAATATTCAAAGACATTTAACCTACTGATGCCTCAATTAATGTAACTTTATTGGTATCTATTTTTATTTTGAAATTTACCAGCAGCTGCTGCATTTCCCACCCTCGGCTTATACTCAAGTCAATAAGGTTTTCCAGGTTTTTTGTGCTAAAATTGGGTATCTCGGTTTATATTCGGGTCAGCTTATATTCGTACCTACCTGCTTTTTGAACTCTGTAAGTAATTTAGTAAACGTCTCAATAGAACAGGGCAATTAGTTCATTTTCATAGTACAATTCAACTAGAATGCTTGGGATAAGACTGAGTTTTAACTATTACCAGTTAAAGTCATCTTGGTGAGTTCCAAGTGGCGTAAACCTCATAACTCGATTGTTAAAATGCTGTATCAACCGAACAACAAAGCCCACTGATTTAATGGGTCAAAATAAGTTGGGACTAACAACATATTTCAGGCCTTGAATGGAAAAAATGTAGTATATTTTGGTATTTATTTATCTACCCAGTTAGACACAGAATTCAATATAGTTTCTAAATGAAGTATTCAAGAGCAATGTAGATATTGGCTCAGTCGGTCCAGTCCCCTCTCAGTTGTTAGGCAGCGTACTCTCACATTTAAAATGGAAAATATTTTCCAGTTACCTCACTGAGAGATTTCACAAATCTGGCACGAACTGCCTGAGTGAGCCACTGACCTGAAAGTATGGAAAATTTTAGACCCAAGGGAAAGTATTTCAGAGCCGCAGCAAAGAGACCAAATGCAGCGTTGCATGTTACTGCGAAGGTCTATGTTGCTGATATGAAAATTCAGCAGTTTCAGCATCCAAAGGGGAAGTACTGTAGGACAATGCTATTCTTTTAAAGGAAGTATTTAAACCGTCCCCTTAAAACACATCAAAATTTTCTAAGCACAGTTATAAATCAAAATGGAGACTGCAGTCTAGAAATTACAAAAAGATCAAGGAAGTGCAAGGTGCTTTGGAGGCCTTCTCATTCATTGCGTCTTCATAAGTCAAAGCGAATTTGCTGGCAATTACCTATGAACAACTATTTAAAATCACGTGCATCACTCACTACTCCAGGCCCCACTAGTTCTGAATCCAAAGCAGCCGTCTGGATCGAAATCTCTCCCTTTGCCATGGAAAAGGCCTGCTCTTAAACAAGATAAATAATCAGTAGCAGTTACGTTCTCTGACTTTTTAAATCTGAATTGACTTCCCCAGTCCTTGCTGTTTTGTTGTCCCAACATCTCTAATAAGTTATGCAAGAATTTCGTTTCCAGAAGAGTTTTGGCTAACCTGCCTATCAGTACAGTAACTATATATTTTCCCCTGATGTGACAGAAGCCTAAGCATTTCTTTGGTTAGAAGCTTGAGTGGCAGTGAAACAGTAAGAAAATCACAGTGGTGTTTCAAGTTACGAAATTCCGGCTCCGTCTTCACCAGCCAGCTCTTTCAGCACCAAAGGCAACCCACCTAATAACAAGCCACAACTAAGTCCCAGGGGGTGGCAGTGGGGAGTCTCTTGCAGAAAGCAGACCTTTCCACGAACTGCAGGCCAAAGCAAGCAAGGAATCCCAAAAGGCCATGCTGAAGACAATCTCACAACCAGGCGAGGCCCATGGAAAACGTGTGTTTCTTGGGTGCAGCAGGTGGGGTGGGGTGGTACAGGGTAGAGTTGACTCCATAAGCCTAAAGCCAAGTCAAATCCAGTGTTTTGTCCTGTTCCGGATAAAACATGCAGCTACAAGAATGGGCAACCTTCGCAACATTTGCAGCTCTGATGCATCCCCTTGACTGGTCCCCGAGGAGAGGCACAGAGGTTCCCCAGGCAGTGTGTATAAAGGCATGAGCAGCACTTCTTTGGACAGGACCATATCATTATGCACTAGCTATCTCGCTACATAAAAGTGAAAATATGTTTGCTCGTATGTCTCTATCTACGTACATATTTTCCAAGACAACTCCCACTTTTAGAGAGCCTTGCAACTTCCGCAAACAACAAATTGGAATTTGGATCAACCTCAGCACATAGAGCCCCCATGACAACAGAAAATACTGGAGAAGTTGGGGGGGGGGGGGGGGGGGGGGGGGGGGGGGGAGAGGATGACCCTGGATGATGATGATTATTATTATCATCGTCGTCGTCATCATCATCTATATCCCACCACCATCTTCCCGAAGGGACTCAGGCGACTTACAAGGCACTCCAGGGTGCACATATGACATACAACAGGTAAAAACGGTACAAAAGTATAAAACAAGTCACATAAAAATTATAACAACAACCCCTCTGTTAACACATGTAGCATAAAATCAAAATAATGCAATTTTAAGACAACAGTAGATAAAACGAACTGCTGTCAATTCACAAGGTGCCAAGTGTCATATGGGCCCATTCAGCTTACTCAATGACCTGTCTGAACATCCATGTTTTCAGGTTGGAACAGAAGGATTGAAGGATGGGGGGTAATCTAATCTCTTTTGGGAGGGTATTACAGAGCCGGGGGGGGGGGCATCACCGAGGAGGCCCTCTCTCATCCCCACCAACCATGCTTGAGACGGTGGTGGGACCAAGAAATGGGCCTCCTCTGTCGATCTGAGAGCCCATGCCGGTTCTTAGAAAGAGATGCAGTCTCAAAGATAGGTTGGACTTGCAGTTCACCATGCATCCAGGGAGAACTTTCGAAGAACACTGTCCAAACTTGGCATACATACCCTTTATTACCAACTGTAACTACTGGTGTGATTTGGGAGCAATGAGAGATGATAATGGGAGTTGTAATTTACCCACAACCTTATGCATTTTCTAATGGGACCATTCATAAAATCCAAAAACAAACAATGAATATTTCTAATATTTATCATTACAAAATACCAAACCTGAGCATTGCTGGGTAGCTAAGCAAGATTTTAATGTGTTGTAATTTTAAATCTATGTGTTTGATTGTTGATTCTATGCGTTTGATTGTTGATTCTATATACTTTAACTATGTTGTATCCTACCAAATACAAGTTTGTTGTTGTTGTGGTGGTGATGAAGCTGTTGTCCCTGGACAACTAAAAAGTGTCAGTAGCATTTTCCTTTCTTCAGATCAGTAGATGGCTATCACAAATCGGGATCAACTTCTCTAATACAGAAGAGTGGTGTTGTAGATACTGAAAAGCTTTCCTCTTAGGTCTTTCCTCTCTCCCTAAGGGCCTAGGACAAGGCTTCAGCACAAAGTTGTAATGAAACTATTCTAGGAACGTTATCCAACTGCTTTTTGGCCAGCAAACAAAGCTGCAGAGAACCCAGCGTCTGAAGTGAACCCAGCAACACAGCCAGCTGCTCCTCATGGCCCCTCTGCTACAGCAGACAAAGGGAGATCCAGTTCCTCTGAATGAATGTGCAGCACAACGAGAACACAGTCAAACAATACTGGAGGGACACCATACCCCCTCCAATCTGCTCATTCCCATCCCCTTCCAGCCAGACAGTGGAAGGTTAAAATAAAAACAAGCAAGGCCTTGGGAGGGCTGCTGAAAGGGCAGAATTACTCTCTCTGCTGCTGCTCCAACGCTGCAGTACTGAGTTGGCTGCTATGCAGAGTGATGTCTCTGTGTGTGGGGGCAGGGAAAAAGAAGGATTTTAGTAACAGAGTGCACACAGCGGGTGTGTGATAGAGCTCGCTTCGCTGCACTTATCCCAGAGACCTGAAAAAAATTCTGCTTGTTTTGCTCTCACTGCCAAACAGATATAAAACACCTCTTGCTTAGAAGAGGGATCATGGAAACTTAAAACTGGGGTATCTGAAAAGGTGGTGAAATAAAAGTATTACAGAGGCTCCTATAGTATTTCTTCATCTGTGAAAAACCAAGGTTGGTTTACCAGCCAGGAAAGTGCTAAAAAGAGGGAATGGTGGCTGTGTTTGCTGCAGTTTCACCAGAAAAGATGTTTTCAAGGGGCTTTCCATAGTGGCCCAGTGTGCTACTTCAAAGCAGAAATATGGGGGCAAAAAACTTTGCTTTCCTTTCAATCTGGAAAAGCAACATGGCACTTAAAATAAGAGTCGCGTCCAAAATATATTATTAATAACTAAACACTTCTCGTTGTTTCCAAGGTACACACCTGAAGTTTCACATAATGCTGCCACTTTGCAAAAGTATTTCCTGAGAACACACTTGACCAAAACGCAGATATTCAGCGGCTCACATGATGTTATATTACACCTCTGCCAACCTGTCTGTCCAACAAACATGCTTGCAATATTGAGGTACATCATGGATTTGGGGCAGTTGCTCATGAAGCCCCTAAAAGGTAATGTTCGTTAGAGCTAGTGTAAATTTAGTCAGCAGGCTTCAGGGACAGGGTAATAGACTGCCCTCGGGGTGGCAAGCCTCAGATTCTCCTAGTGGCAAGCTTTCCGCCAACGCTCCAGTGAGAGGTTGATTGCCAAGAACCACTGTATCTTGAAACTCACTTGGTCCCTCATCGGTCTCAAATCTTCTGAGGTCAAGCAACTATGGCAAGGATTCATGCACGCCATGGAAATCCCTTTATGGCTTTGCAGAGCTTGTTATACCACTCAGGGTAAACAGGAAGTGCAAGCTTTGTTTGTTTCAGTCACTGCTACACACACAAAACTGGCTCCTTCAAGAGGGATCTGCTGCAAACAACAGCTTCCTTGAAGCACACGCCAGAATAACACCCAAACAGAAGTACTTTTAAAATCCAGGACATACAAACATATAGCCGGAAAAAAATCCCAACAGTCTCAGTCCCAATGTGGTGCAAACATAAGACTCCTCAATATAAGAAAGTACATTTAAATATCTAACTTGTACCAATAAAATGTATTCCTCCTCCTTGTACTAAACAGGTGTCTACAAAGAAATAAAGGTTGCTTACCTGTAACCGTATTTCTTCGAGTGTTATTCCGTGAAACTCGCACCTATGGGTTTTCCCCTGCGCCTGCGCAGCAATCCGGATATTCTAAAGATTTAATGAATTTTTAAATGATTATTTTAAATGATTATTTACGGACGCGGAAGCCCCGCCCCTGTCCCCGCCCCCTTGGACGCCATCCGCCGCGGCGTGCGGCTCCTGGCTAGTTCCCCAGCGCTAAACAGCAGCCAGGTAAAGGCATGACAGAGGGGAGGAAGGGCGGGTCGTGCGAATTTCACAGAATAACACTCGAAGAAATACGGTTACAGGTAAGCAACCTTTATTTTTTCTTCATGTATTCCGTGAAATGCGCACCTATGGGTGAGATAGCAAGCTACTGACCTGGAGGTGGGTCATGCCACACAGGAAAAAAGAACTGCCCTGCCGAAAGCGGCGTCCTTCTTGGCTTGTATATCCAATTTGTAGTGAGAGGCAAACATGGAAGGCGTAGACCACGTAGCTGCTCTACAGATCTGGTCCAGCGGCACCCCCCGCCAGAACGCTTGGGAGGTAGAGACCGATCGAGTGGAGTGGGCCACCAAGTGAGATGGTGGCTCTTTTCCTGCCAATTGGTAGGCTAGGCGAATCGTCGAAACGATCCAGGAAGCCAATCCCTGTGAGGACACAGGGTGGCCCAGAGTGTCTTTCCTATACTTTAAAAAGAGTTTGGGAGACTTCCTGTAAGAGGATGTCCTATGTAAATAAAACGACAGTGCTCTTTTAACATCAAGGGAGTGAAGGGTCACCTCCAACGGGGAGGTTGGGTTTGTAAAGAATGTTGGTAAAATAATGTCTTGTGACATATGGAAGTGGGAAACAACTTTTGGGAGAAACGTAACGTCGGTACGAAGAACGACCTTGTCATCATGGAATCTAATGTAAGGTGGGTCTGAGCGGAGAGCCGTGAGCTCACTGCTTCTTCTAGCGGAGGTGATGGCCACTAGGAATGCTGTCTTCCAGGAAAGGTGAGAAATATCATTGGAGGCCATGGGTTCAAAGGGCGGTTTTGACAACTGGGATAGTACTAACTCTAAACTCCATTGGGGGGCGGGAGGGGAAGCAGGAGGGTGGACATTTTTGTATCCTTTTAGAAACAATTGAACCAAATGGTCTTGAAAAAGGGACGGCAAGCCAGCTTTTCTTCGGAAAGATGAAATGGCTGCTAGATAACATTTGACAGATGAGAGGGAGGAACATCTGTCGGAAAGGTGTACCAGAAAATCTAGCACCACCGGGATAGGTGCTGTAGTGGGGTTGTGTCCCGCTGATTTCGCGAAAGATGTAAAGAGGGACCATTTATAGTTGTATGACTTAGTAGTGTTCGGCTTGTGGGCGGCAAGAAGTATACGGGATACTGCCTCAGACACGTTCATTGAGGTTTGATCCTCCACGCCGTAAGGCGGAGGGATTGGAGGTCTGGGTGAAGTACCAGTCCGTTCTCCACTGTGAGAAGGTCCGGGGTGGAGTTGAGCTTGAGGAACTGACTGTTGGAGAGTAGGAGGAGTGGGGCAAACCAATGCTGGCATGGCCACCACGGGGTGATTAGGATGCAGTCTGAGTTGTCTTGGATTATCTTGGCTATGACTGGAGACAGGAGGGGGAGCGGGGGGAAGATGTAGAGGAGGCCTGGTGTCCAGCGGAACAGGAAGGCGTCTCCGAGACAGCCTGGGGATGCACGAGGGTGGAGTCTTGCACAGTAGAGAGGGCAATGAGTGTTCACTGGGGAGGCGAAGAGGTCTATCCTGGGAGTGCCCCATTTGCGTGTAATGAGTTTGAATTGTGTCGGGTGGAGATGCCACTCGTGATTGTTTTTTGTTGTTCTGCTCAGGGAGTCTGCTAAAATGTTGTCCTTCCCCGGGAGGTGGATGGCTGTGAGAAGGACATTGTGTTGAATGCACCATTCCCAAATGCGTGTGACGATTGAGAGAAGTGTTTGTGACCTCGTTCCTCCCTGTTTGTTTATGTAGTATTTGACAGCGGTGTTGTCTGTCACTATCTGGATCATGCGGTTGGATACGATTCGGACGAAGGCCCGAAGAGCTTTTTCCACCGCCCTCATTTCGAGGGCGTTGATGTGGAATTTCTGGTCTTGTCGGGACCAGTGACCGCTGACCTGGAACCCCTTGAGGTGAGCTCCCCAACCCGAGTTGGAGGCGTCCGTTGTGAGGGACGCGGAGGGGCGGGGTTGGTTGAATGGCATCCCCAAGAGAACATTGTGTGCTTTTGTCCACCATGTGAGGGAGTGGAGGACAGAGTGAGGTGGGTGAAGAACCCGAGACTGTGAGTCGCGGAGAGGGTCGAAGGTTCTGATGAACCAGTTTTGTAGGGGCCGCATCCGGAGGCGTGCGAATGGGGTCACATTTGTGGTAGAGGACATGTGTCCCAGGAGGGACTGGATAGCCCAAGCAGAGGCCTGCTGGGAATGTTGTAGGGTAGTAATAGCTTGTTTGAGGTTGAGGAATCGGTCTTCCGGGAGGAACGCCCTCTGGAGTGTGGTGTCTAAGATAGCTCCGATGAATTGGATGCGTTGCGTCGGTTGGAGATGGGATTTGTCCTGGTTTATAACCAGTCCGAGGACCTGTAAAAGAGATAAGGTGTAATGAATATCTTTACACAATTGAGGCCTTGAAGACGAGCAAAATAACCAGTCATCAAGGTACGGAAAAACCGTAACGCCTTGTTGACAGAGATGTGCGGCTACGACGGCCATGCACTTTGTAAATACTCTGGGTGCGGTGGACAAACCGAATGGGAGGGAATTGAAGGAGAAGTGTTTGTCCTGAACTGCAAAAGTCAGGAATCTGCGGTGTGATGGTCTGATTGAGATATGGAAGTATGCGTCTCGTAGGTCTACCGTGGCTAACCACGAGTTTTCAGGAATGAAAGGAAGAATGTTAGGTAGAGTGACCATGCGGAATTTGCGTGGTGTAATGAAGGTGTTGAGTCTACGGAGATCTAGGATGGGTCGAAGGCCACCATCTCTTTTATCTACCAGGAAGTATCAAGAGTAGAAGCAGGTGTTGGTTGAATGAGAAGGGGTGACAGAGATGGCTCCTTTATGAAGGAGAGAGTCTATTTCTTCCCAAATGGCTTGAGAGGGTTGAGTGAGAAGAATAGTGCCAACCTGTGGGTAGGTATTGAATTCTATTGCATAACCCCTGTTTACTATGTCGAGGACCCAGGTGTCTGAGGTTATGGATTGCCACTGTGGAAGGAATTGATGAAGCCTGTTTAAGTATGTAAGTGGGGGGGTGGGGGATGCGGTGACAAGTAAAGGTATGTCAAAAACGGCGTTTATTGGTATTGGAAGGTCTGGTACCACGGTACTGACCTCTGGAGGGGAGAGACGGACGTCTTGCGGCTGTAGCTGGGGCGTATGGTCTTTGTCTGCCCCTGTAAAAGGAGGTGTTGTAAGGCCTGTTCTAAAATTGGGGCCGGTAGTAGTAGGAGCCCCATCTTTGGCGTTGGTAGGTGTAGGGCTGTTGATCATATTTGTAGACAGTTTGTTTCATCTTGTGGGAGTGCTCAAGTTGTGAATCAGTTTCAGGGTTAAAGAGGCCCGCCTCATCCATAGGGAGGTTTTCAATGAGGGCACGTTGTGACTGAGAAAGAATTGCAGCTCTCAGCCAGGCATGGCGTCTGAGAGCAACCGAGCCCGCAATGAGCTTGCCTGAAGTGTCAGCTGTATTTTTTGCTAGGTCTTTTTGTAGTTTGGCCAACAACAGGGCTTCTTGAGCAAAGGCCTTTGCCAGCGGTTGGTCAGCTGGTGGTAATAAGTCCAAATATGGGGATATTTTATTCCAACGTAGGGTCTGATAGACACTCATATAGACCCCATAGTGTGCCATGCGGGCAAAGAGGCATGCTGAGGAGTAAAATTTTTTAGCCATAGAGTCCAATTTTCTCCCTTCTTTATCGGAGGGAGATGACTGGTTAATTTGGATTGGTTTTGGTTGAGCATCAGTCACTACAGAGTTTGCTTTGGGCATTTTGGACAGCCATGAGGCTGAAGATAAGTCAATACGGTACAAATTTTCTGCCCTTTTAGGGGTTGCTGGAACCAGAGATGGAGCAACCCCTGTATTTTTAGGGATTTTCAAGAGATAAGGCAACGTGGGCAACACAGTGGATGCAGGTGCCTGTTGTTCAGTAGAAGTAAAACATGGATCTGTGACTGTATCAGAAGGCTCTGGAGTGGTAAGGTTCAGGGTCCTTGCCAACCTGATCATAAGGGCTGAGAATTTTTTAAAGTCCTCCAAATGCTGAGGTGATGGGTCAGAGTCTGTTACCGGGTCCTGAATAATAGGAGTATCCTCAGTGGACTCCAAATCAATGGTGTCAGTCTCTGGCTGGAGAGGCATGTGAGGGTTATGAGAAAGTGGTTGGGGCTCCACTTCGGGGTGAGGGTCTGGTGGCTGAGAGAGTGTAGCCGTGGGTGGTACATGAGGAGGTTGTGGATATCTAGGGTCAGGGTATTGATAGGCATGAGACCCCCTAAAATGGTCGGGGGGGGAGGGTAGTAGAAAGGGTATGGAAAAGGAGGTGGAGGGGGGGATAAAGGTGATAAGGGTACTCCTGGTACCCATAGGTTTGGTAGTGTTCTGGAGGAAGAGATCGCACCTTCTTGGGAGGAGGGTGGGAGGGGGTTGAGGGCTGGTTTGGATGAGGGGATGGGGAGCGCTGGCGGCGTCTGGGGAGTTGCGCCGAGGTGCTTGGTTGTATAGGGGAAGGAGTTTCCCCTGGTACCGGGGACTGAGGAGAGGTTGGAGAGGGGGGAGGAGAGGTTTGAGAGGGGGGCAAGGGAGGGGGAGAGAGAGAGAGATCGGGTGGCTGATCCAGTTCCAGGTGGGGAGCTAGGAGCTCGAGAGGAGGGAGGTGGGAGGGGTCYTCCATTTCCAAAATGTTTGGGAGCGGTTCCTGCAACTGCAGGGTGGAACCGGGAAGGTGAGGCACCGTTTCAAGTATAGGGGGACTCAAGGGCTGAACACCAGTGAGTTGCCYTCCCTTTTTCTGTTTATTTAGTTTCTCTTTCGTTTTTGCAGGCTTCYTGGCCTGTTTAGAAGGCTTTGATTTTTTTTCTCGGCTGCTCCTCAAGGGAAGCATTTGCCTGAGTAGAATCACGCCTATCCCCAACGCGTGGGGAGGAAGGCTGAGCAGTTTCTTGAATCGGGGAGGATTGGGAGGGTGCGGGGAGCATCTGGGGCGCTAGGGCCCGCTCATACAATAAAGCTTTTAATCGGGCGTCTCTGGTTTTGCGAGCCCTGGTTGTGAAGCTCAAGCAAATTTCACATGTCTGGAGATTGTGGGTTTCTCCAAGACAGAGGAGGCATTTGGTATGCCTATCGGCCTCAGGGAGGTTAACTCCGCAGGCCGAGCAATTTTTAAAGTAGAGGGAAGACATCTAGCCTGTTTAGGAGAGAGAGTGGTCGAGCCGGTCCGTGTTCAGGAGAGGAGAAGGTAGGTAGCCAAAAAAACAGTCCAATGGTCAGGAAGATCTTAGTAATCGAGGAGTGAAGTCCGGAGATGCTGCCTGTTTGGTGCGGAAAAAGGAACTAGCCAGGAGCCGCACGCCGCGGCGGATGGCGTCCAAGGGGGCGGGGACAGGGGCGGGGCTTCCGCGTCCGTAAATAATCATTTAAAATAATCATTTAAAAATTCATTAAATCTTTAGAATATCCGGATTGCTGCGCAGGCGCAGGGGAAAACCCATAGGTGCGCTTTTCACGGAATACACGAAGAAAAAATAGGGATGTAAAGAAAATTAAATAAGATGAAGCAGAATAATGTAATTTTAAAATTTAAAGAGCAATATAGATTAACAGCTATATACAAATCCCATAAATGCACTTCAGAACAAAACAAAAACACAAACTACAGATCGTAGTCATCAGAATCTTGAAAAATTCTTATCATTAGACAATTTCAAACAGTTATTAGCATTTTGGTCTACATGAGGTTTCATATTCCCATTGTTTATGAGATGGCAGCACTTCAACTATACTAGGAAGGCAAACCCACAAAAGCACACATTATTATCTTCATTCTCCTGCAGCCCCCTGAAAAAGCATTGTAAAATGTGTCAGATATTTTTAGGTGTCTCTTGCAAGGAACAAATAAAGAATTAATAGAGAACGCCTTAGCAAGTAAGTAAGTAAAGTGTGGTGGTGCTGCAAACTGAGGCAGTCTTGTTTCCCTTCTTTGTCGTTTACAATGGAGTCCATCAATTCAACAAAGGCACGTTGCCATCCACCCCACTTCAATTAGGGCATTCAAAAGCAGTCAGACAAAAGAATGCTGGAGAGTAAACTGCACTAGACAGGAATATTTTTAGCAAAAAGAGAGAGACTCGGACATGGGATTTCGGACCCCATATTTATAACTGCGGTGCACTGTTTGAAGATGATTATTTTTTGAAGTCCAGAGGTACATGATACAATGCAAATCATTTGATGTACTCTGTCAATGAATATTGGAGGGTGGGGATGACAATGATCTATGCCCATCTGCTCCAGAGAATGTGTGCCTAGGAGGACCTTCAGAACAGGAAACTCAATTGAAACAGCTTCTAGATGTGCTCCATTCCCTTGATCCCTTCCCATAATCAGTTGGGCATATTTCCTTAGGACTCTAAATACTATTCTTGATTATTCTGTTCAAAATCCAGTCATGAGAGATATGATATACCTTCTTCTCTTTCAAAGCAATACCTTCAAAACTCAATTATGAGAAATATGCTATCACCTGGAATATCACAATTCAAGAAAGATATTGACAAGCTGGAACGTGTCCAGAGGACAACTAAAATGATCAAAGGTCTGGAGACCATGAATCACTCTCAGGAGCAACTTAAAGATCTGGGGATGTTTAGCCTGCAGAAGAGAAAGTTGGGAGGAGACTGAGAGCCAAGTTTAAATATCCAAAAGAATGTCATTAGGAAGAGTCTCCAGAAGAGAAGACTGAGAGAAGAAATGATAACCATGTATAAATATGTGAGGGGAAGTCATAAGGAGGACGGAGCAAGCTTGTTTTCTGCTGCCCTGGAGACGAGGACTTGGAATAATGGGTTTAAATTACAGGAAAGGAGATTCCACTTGACATGAGGAAGAACTTCCTGACTGTAAGAACTGTTCAACAGTGAAACTCCCTGCCTCAGAGTATGGTGGAAGCTCCTTCTTTAGAGTCTTTTAAACAGAGGTTGGATGGTCATCTATCAGGGATATTTGTTCTTTTCTGGCATAGCAGGGACTAGATGGCCGATGTGGTCTCTTCCAACTCTATGATTCTCTTTCAAAATAACAACCTCAAAATCTAGACATGAGAGATATGCTATACCTTCTTTTCTTTCAAAACAATTCTTTCAAAATCCAGTCATGAGAGACATGCTATACCTTCTTCTCTTTCAAAATAATTCCCTCAAAAACCAGTCCTCAGCAGTGTGTTATACTTCTTCCTTTTTCCTAAAGACAAACACATGTAGAACACAAATGCCACTCAGGGCAGGGCCAACAATCTTTGTTGTTGCAAACAAAACACTGAAAGAGAGGAGTGTGTGAGCTTTGGTGATATACGTAATCGTCTTTAAAAGGCTAAACGTTGGACTATTGGCAGCTTTCCTTGGGCACTTTTCCCTTTGCAGGAACATTTTGGAGGTCTGTGAGGAGACGCAGGAAGAAGTTGGAACCCTGAGAGAAATCTGGTCTTTCTCTCTCACAAACAGAGGTGTGCCTGTGCCCTTTCTACATACATTGTGCGCGCGCACACACACACACACACACACACACACACACAATATATATACATGAGAAGAGAGAGCTGGGTTGCTTTGCAAGGCTGCAGCATGTTCCCTGCCCCCATAGTTTTCCGTCCTTTCCCTCCCTCCCTCCTTCCCAGCACTGCGGCAGCAGCAACGCAGATGGCAGCGGTGTGACCTCGCTGTTCCTGCCTCCTTGTTTTGATCCTGCAGTCTTGATTGTTCAGGCTAATCCCACACTCGGAGTCCTGGCGGCCAGCCAAAACGGTTATTAATGGCACAAAAGCTTCTCATTCCAGCTTCTTCGACATCCGCTAATGCTCTGGCCGCCTGTCCTCCCCCTCCCTCTACACACACACTGGACGCCACCACTGACACCACCCTCCACATGGAGCTGGGAATCCAACCACTGACACCAACAACACCACCATCAAGTTGGAGCTGGGATTCCTTTTATAGACTGCATTCGTTCTACAGTATAGATGTTCCCTAAAATGATAAACAGAGCAACCAAAAAACAATAAATAGTTTCACACTTAAATATGAATTTCTGTGCAACTTCAAGTACCAGCAACTATGAAGAGGGAAGCTCCATAAAGCAAATAAAAGTCAACAACTTCAACCAGTGCTAAAATATCCACAGTTCTGCTTGGTCACCAGATAAAACATTATGCAGTACACTCAGGTCAGGACTGTGGCACTTCTGATATATGGATATCTCTGATAGAAAAAAACAGGCCTGAAGGTTGAGCGACTGGCTATTTTTAGCCAATGTCCTCATGCCGGGCACCCACTGCCCAGCAACTCCTCAAGCAATAAACGGGAAAACATCCAAGTGTGGCTTTGCACACACTTCCTGCTTCACCCTTGCAAGCAAAGACTGAGTACAGAGCAGCATTTCCATGCCATTCAGAATACAGCAAAGCATTACAGTCAAGCTTGTTTTTTCAATAATAATAACAAAGAATTGATTTCCCCCTTCATTTTTAAATGCCACACACAAAAACACAACCTAAGCTGCTTTTAGAAATGTTTTGAGCATCAGAGGGATCTTATCAATGGAGCATTATGGAAACAGAAAAAAACTTTCAAATCTCTAAACATGATGAGAGAGAAGCGTGCATCATTTGACAACTCAGATTAAGGTTTTTCTTTAAATAATTCCTCTTCAGCCATCTTTCCAACCCTAAGAAAGGAAAGGAAGTTCATGACTAACACCATCTTCTTCTACTCTAAAGCATCAATGTTGAGGCTGCTGTATAGAACAGTACATGAATTCATTGCAATGAGAGACGGAAACCAGGGACTGGCCTCAATATGAAAATAACAAGGTCATACACAAAGTATATGTCCACCCAAATCAGGAACGTAGCATTGAGATTTCTCCATAAAAGAGACTCGCCATTACTGTCAAGACACTCCTTCCTATGTCCAGTCAAAATATTTAAATCATTAGATCTGGTCATACTATCTGAGAAAGCAAACAAGTTAGCCTGCTTTATCCCTTTAAGTATTTAAAGAGGACAATTGTACCACTCTTCAGATTTATCGTCACCAAAATGAGTATTTTCAATTTTTCCTCATACACTTTGTTCTCACATGCTTGCTGCCCTTTCCTCAATTTGCCCCATATTGCCCGCATCATTCTTCAAATGGGACATCCAGAACTGAATGCAACACTCCAGTTAAGGCCTAAAGAGAAACCAGAGCAGCAAGCCACAACCTCCATCCAATCTACCTACATCTCCTAGTAGGAAGAGAAACACACCTTTGCCAGGTGCATCATTAAAGGACACAGTAATATGTGTTGCAAATTGAGAGCCTGCTCTCCCCTAATTTTGAAGACCATGGCGATTTTAATGTCAACTTTTTGGAACCATTGTCCAAACCATCAAAGGTATTGGCTCCAAACAGCAAAAAGGCTACACTATTGATAGAGGTTACTTAAGGAACAGGACTCACCCAGTACCAGCTACAGAAGTTACAGTCTGAATGTAATGCTTTAGCAGAAGTCAAAGATTTATCAAACACCAATTTAAAAAAAATCTCTGGAAAGATCCCCAAACAATTCATGTAAGTCATTCTGTTGGCTTCTCAGGTCTGTAGGCCATGGAGGTTTTATATCAACAGTCTGCCATTTCTGCTCATTTTGCACTGACACACTTTGTAGACTTCTGCAAAACAACAGATTGGTGAATATTTGGCAGCATTCTTTGCACAAGCACATGAACTTTCTGCTAATCCAATGCACCACTGCTGGTGCACAGATGTCTGTTTTGTACTCTGAGAAACAGGAACTGCCTGACCTAGATATCTCTTCCCATGAAATAACAGCATGTAGACAAACGTCTATGGTTTACATCTCTAAAAAACAAAAACCAATTCTCTTTATGGCAATTCAGAACCACTTTTGTGGTGGTGGATTGGGAAAGGGCTTTCGAACAGATACAATGGGAGAGGTCGCATCTGCAGAGCGCAGGTAAATCATTGGGGAGGAGAGAGGAGGACTAATTTGCCATGGAAACAGCAGGCTCTAAGTGGCTTGAGCTACTCAGGGCTGCTCTTCTGAATGAAATGTATGTCAAAAGAAAAGCCAGGCTGGCTCAGACCAGAGGTCCATCTAGCCCAGTATTGAGTTTGCACAGCAGCCAATCACTTCCCTATGGAGAGCCCACAAATAGGACAGGAGTGTGTCTGCACCTCCTCATGTTTCACAGAAAAGAGGCTCACTGCTTCTGGGACCGAAGGGAATACATATATACATAGGCATCATGAGCAGTCTCCACGAGTCTCTCTCCAATAGCCTTTTCAATACATTCACTACAAATCCCAAGCTTTAATTATGTGATGTGAGAAGAAGGGCTTCCTTTCACTGGCCCTGAACCCCCCGCCACTCAGTTACAAAGGATGGACTCTCCTTCTGAGAGGAGCAAGGAAGAAAGGCTGCTCTGTGGCCTCCTTTTTCTCCCTAATCTCAATGGCTGCAGTATTTCCTGACAAGGGACACATGCTCCAGCCCCTTGACCATTCCACTTGCCTTGTTCCCAGGATGAGATTATTTATCATCCTGCTCTTTATACTATCAATGGATGAACTCAGTTTGTGTGAGTATCATGAGTCACAGGTTGATCTGTAAGCCAAATCTACTGCCAACAAACGGGTCCAGATAATTGTAGGGCTTTCAAAAGTTTTGAAATAACCTGTATTTCTAGTATAACACTGGGCCATTTCCATACTACTATTCTTACTATGTTAGTTCGTTAAGGTTTTACCTAGTCGCTCCTGGTATTTTTTGTGACATTACTCTGTATGTGCTATAGAGCATTCAAAATCCATTTGATCCTGATCTGAGACCCATCCCAGACAAAAATCTTTCTAAATGCGAACAGACTTTAAATAAGGATGAAGCATGAGGTATACATCTTAATGGAATAATAATGTCTTTTTCATATCTAGTCTTCATTTACAATACACTACAAGCATTTCAATCATTCAAAGCTCACATCGCAACCACCAGCTCCAGAAACTAGTGCTTTTTCCTTCTATAAAGAAGAATAAGATTTTCCTTTTTGGAACAGTAAGTTACACAAGACTATATTGGAATCTGTCGGTTTTGTTTTGCACTCTGACAGTCAGAACACCCATCTGCCATTGAAGAGGCAGCTTCCTGTTATATCTAGAAAGCTTTGCCCCACCATTTCCATTTGTGTTTGAAGCAATTCACGGCTGTGGGCTTTTGCTGGATGCATCGCTAAGGCAGGCTGTGCATCAGTGCTGAGCACCTGGGAAGAAGCGGGTGCCTTTTCGCCTCGGCACAGGCCTCATTAGCATCAATTCATGCTTTCATTTCACAAGAGATACAAAAATAAATTCTGGATAATCCCCTCGCCTCTCTCTAGTGCTTTCTGAGAGGGGTCTGAAAGTGCTCTGCAAGTGATGGCTTAAGCTTCTGTAGACCTTGGGCTGGAAAGATAGGAAAAGGAGTCAGGTTGGGAAAGAGGACTTCTTAGTGTCCAGAAGAGTCTCACTTAAAGCACAGAGGCATTACCTCTCTCCAGAACTCTACTGGTACACTTTTCCCAGGAAGGGGAAGCAGGACGGGTGAAGGAAGGCAGGCACAATCTCTTGGCACTGCATAGTCTAGTTTTCCTTCCTTCCTTCCGTTACCAATGTAGTAATGCTGACATAGCGCACTAAACTGCAGCCACAAATGCCAGAGATCATTTTGGAGCCTTTCATAATTCTTTCAGGGCATTTATCATCCTCAGCCATGTAGTATACCTCCAAAAATGCTAGCCACTCCACTGTCAGTCTCTAACGCCTACACATTAATAAAAATGCTAAATAGTAGCTCCCTCAATACTGTTCCTTGACAGGCCTCGCCTGTTAAGTCCCTTGATTGCAAAAATCGCGCTTCTCTCTACCTCTTCCCCAATCACTACTTTTCCCAAGAGTATTTCCCAAAGGACTATGTAAAAAAAAAAATTGAAAATCCATCACATGATGGATGCCAGATCACAGCTTCCTTCTAAGAGAGATTAACCTTTTCTGCCAAATAATCTAGTCAAATGTTAGGTTAACTGGCTGGTAACTTCCTAGGTTACAGTTGTATTCCTTTTTAAAAACTAGCGTTACAATAGCCACTCTACAATCCCGAAGTGCAAAGCATGCTCTCTAGGACAACTTTTGTTCAAGGATAAGCAAAATCACATTTGAGTTATTTAGGAATGGTGAGAATGATAATATTTGGATCCAGAGAGACATTATTGCTCTTTTCTGACAAAGACTTTTCTATTGTAACCTCTAACTGACCTACACTGAAGAGACAATACATTCACTCAGCTTCTCTGCATTCCCCTTATCCCTCTTAATCCTATGTAATTCATATGTAATTCAGTCAACTCCCTGCCAGAGTCATCACACTTCTTCTGGACTTGTGAAAGAAGCTGCAACTGACAGAATGCATAACTATTTCACCAGAAAATTCCCAGCCACCAGATTTCACAACCCTATATGTCCCTAGGCCATAATCTCCAGCCTTCCCCCTTCCTCTCACAAGCCTTCTTTTCCCATTGCAGGATTTCCAAATCGAGTTCTACTGAGCTGCATTGTGGTGTATTCAATGGTGGGCCCATTACTTGACACATTTGCATTCCAGATTGTTTTTATTTTTACTTGCAACTACATGCCATCTTGCCATACTTGCACCTGGGTTGCCTACAAGCTATATACTACAGCCACAGGTCTCCTGGGCCCTTTCAGAAGAATCACTGGCACTGAGTAGAACTCACACAGCAAAAATGGCTCCCAAATACCTGGAAAGGCTACATGATAATGTCTGCATTCAGACACAGTGCGTGTCCCAGGATAATAAGTTAGTATATCTCTTTGTATTGGAAGGGAGGTATCCTTGAGAGTCTGACTGAAAAAGAGAGTTAAGAATCACCCCATTACCTTCTGTGCTACTGCCGCCTTGTCTTTGGCTTCATTTTGCCCATTACATTCACGTGTGTGAAGCTCACTCAGTCAGCAGACTGATAAGGACCGAAACACTGACAGGTTGCTCCTAACAGCTCTTTGTGTATTGCATGCTGAGCACTACATGTTTCTGCATGCTCCATATCAATAAGTTGGAGGGAGGGAGGGAGGGAGGGAGGAGGAGCCCTTCTGGAATAAAAAACAGGCCCTGCCATTTACAAGGGAAAGAGTGAGCGAACTGTGAGGTCCCCTGCAAGGGAGATGCTCACATCTCTGCCCTTTCAGATTGCCCCATCTTCCTTTTTAATTCATCTTTCCCTGCCTGCAGAAAAGCCTCCTCCTCCTCTTCCTCCTCCTTGCACTGCCTCTATGTCTTCTACACGAGTTGCATTCTGAGCAGGCCTTGATGAGGCCGAAGGAGAAGAAGCGCCTTGTGCTCCTCCGCTGCAAAGGATACAGGTGGCAAGTGGCTGGAAGGCGAGGAGGGGAAAATAAACAGAGCCGGAGGAGGAGGGGATTGCACAGTCCTAAATGAGACTGCGGTGGACTGAAGCGCTGCTTCCCTTCCCTCCATTCTGAAGAGAAGAACAGTTGGGCTGTTTGAAGCACGTGGTGCAGAGACTGTGGGTGTGCTGTTCTTTGCAGATGCCCTTTGTGTGAACTAAAAATCTGCTGGAATTAATAAATCATGGGGCAGGAGAATCCACTTTAGCCAAATGTGTGTGTATGTGTGCTTTGAAGAGCACCACAGACTGCCTGGCCAGCAGAAAAAGAGAGGCATGGAGGGTTTTTTTAAAAAATATATCTTTCACTCCTGAGCAAATGAAACTATTGGCCTGGGCCTTCGCCACAACCTGATAAGCACACAACCTGAACTACCAAAGTGTTCCCTCTGTGTAATAAAAGGCCGCTAAAAAACAAATACTTTCAGTCTGGATCCCAGCCCTCTGCTGAGAATTAGAATGACACAGGCCCAGCAATTCGCTGTTCAAACCACATTATCTGAAGTACTGCTTTTCTCCTGCCATGACATTAAATTATCGACCAGCAGTGTATCTTGTTTCTGGGGAACATGTTGGACTGCAAAAGCCAGAATTCTTGAACAACGGATAGACAAACCAAAATTGATGGGATTGCCAATACACAATTCCCAATGGCAAGAAATCCTCTTTTCAAAGGATCTATCTTGGTTCTTTTAATTCTGTCAACGATACCCTATACAATTGCATTCCTTGCTATTCTCGTGCAAACACTTTAATATAAGATTTGACTCCTGGAAGGATCTACCCATAATCCTATTGTATTACTCATCCAGTACGAGAATGGTATAAATAAGTACACTTTCAAATCACTTTGCCTATCAGAACTGTCTTTTAACACATTTCATATGGATTATGCTGTAACTCTAGTCACCCCGGTTCGAGTCACTCTTAGGGAATTAAGCATTTACAATTTCCAAGATGGCGGGTTGACCTTTTACTACAAAATGTCACCAAGCCATTTGCCAGCAGTCAATACACTAGTGAAGTTTCTGGGAATTAAGATGGTGAGGTATTTGGATTAATAAGGTGTTTCTCAATGGGGGAGGGGGGGGGGGGAGATGCAAAATTCCCTATTCGATTCCTAAATCTCATACACCATGATTTGACTGTCATCTTAGAAAATGGCTGCAATTTCCCAGAAGCTGTTTTTATTAAGACTCGTTGCCATAAAATCTCCCCTCTAATAAGGATCCCCAAACTTTCTCCCAGGCTTCTAAGGCATCCATAAAAACACAAGGCAGCTATTTCCTCCCAACAGGCACTCCCTGATGTGTGAGGCCAGGTCTAAAATAAACTCAAGCTATTTTGTCAGACAACAAGAAAAGGGGATTTCCGAAAAAGCCATACAAGGCAGAAACAGAGCAATCTGTACACTTAAAAACTAGTGTGGCACACAGAAATCATGCTGACTACTAGTGCTGGGATAGTGAAATGTAAAAGCAAACACTACTTTTCCATTATCCTCTATCAGCGGCCCTCTCCCAATCCCATCGATATTTTAAGTTGGACCATGAAGGATAAACACACAAAGTTTAGTCCAGATTCATCATGGGTGGGAATCACATGGATCTCCAGATCTGGCTGTACTACAACTTCCACAATTCTCTATCAGCCCCTCCCCAAAACTCTGGCAGTATATTTTGTTAGATCATGAAGGATATGTGTTCCAAGTCTGATCCAAACATACAATATAAAGATGCATACTTTAACTTTTAGATAGATTAGATAGATAGATAGATAGATAGATAGATAGATAGATAGATAGATAGATAGATAGATACTGCGTCTCTCATTCAAAAAGGATCTCACTACTACTAACAAATCATTCACAACTTGACAATTCAGGCTTATGAACTAAAAAAAACACAACAAATAAGGGGAAAGGGGGGTAGCAATGGGGAGAGAGAGAGATATGAAATCCTTATTCCCACTCCACTCTTTGCTTCAGAACGCTATCAGGGCTTCTCCTCTGGTCTATGGCATGCAAAAGAGAATTTCAAAGGACTCCAAATGCAGCCTCTTGGGATAAACTCAGATTATAACATGCTGAATGATTTTCCCTTTCTTTTAATCTCAAACGGGTTGCTAATTTTTGATACAAAGCAACTTCTCAGGAAGAAGAGAGGCCTTGTCCTGGATGAAGCTGGTGCCTACAGACTGTACTCCTGGACAGCTGCACATAGCAAGGAAATCGTAAATGTAGGAAATGCCCCGCTGAGCTCATTTCTCTGGCCTGCGGGGGCCGCAGTTTCTGCTCTAACTTGCTCACAGAAAGATTCTATCCAGTCAGATGCGTGACACTATTTCTGAGCTGAGAATCCTCCTTCCCAACACTTGAGCAATAAACAAAAGAGAGAAGTCAGAACCTGAATTCAAGCCCAAGCCCAACATACACACACACGGTCTCTATTTTTTTCAAATCCGTTCAGAAAAGGTTTGAAAGGCATCTCAAGGAAAGAATTTTGAAGAGAAAACAATTAAATGGTCTGGAAACTATTATACATTAAAAGTCACTGAAGCACTAAAAAAACTACCGACTGGCAGCTCCAGTGGAAGATCTTTCAAAGTTGCCATGGCAGCTCACGCTGCAATTTGCCCACTCAGTCTTCAATAAGAGCTTTTCTCTCTCTCTCTCTTAGAGCAATACAAGCACCAACAAGTAAATGTCACTGGTGGGGAGAAATAAGAATTCTTCTCACTACAAAAATGTGTCCTAAAATTCCATTAAAGAAGAGATGTCAGGTAAGACAAAAACAAGCTGAACATGTGGCAGTAAGAGCAGGACGTTTAAGGAGCAGGTTAAACATTTAGCTTCTCATATTTATTGCCACTTGGCAGAAGAATAATTACAGATTTGACATCTTCCTTAGCAAACCTCAAACGTGCATTTGACCTCAAAATAGTTGGCAAACTTTAAAAAATTATTATTATCCACAGGGATAGTATGATCTTATATAAAAGCATATATTACACTTAATAAAACAGGTACACTCCTTGACATTGCTTCTTGAATGGAAAAAATAGAGATCTGTTCCTACAAGTTCAACGTGTTTCAGCAAACTTTTCATTTAAAATTAACAATATGCGCATGTGAAATGAAATGAAGCCTTACAGAAGTAAACAAAACCATTTTAAACCTGCCAGTGATTGCCTGAAAGCTTCTTCTAAAATTATTTTTCTCTAACTATTTTCCACTTTTCTTACGATCTCCAGTCTGGTGGCTAAACTTAAAGCTTTTTAATATGGAGAGCCAGGGAAGCGAGTTTATTTGTTTTTGTTTTTCCTCTTGATCCTGTTGTTCATGTAAGCTCAGTAAGAGATTCTAAACACAAGAAATTGACCTTATTTGTTGTAGGGAGAAGGTGGGAAAGGCTTTATAAAAAGGAGCTTCTTCTTCCAAGCTTTGTAAATTGAGGTAGGCCCTATATTTAGTAACATGGGTTTCCTTATCCAAGAGAAATAACAAACTAGAGAACAGCAAACACTGGGACAAGGTACTTTGACCTTCCAAAGTGACATGCTTGGCCACTTGGCTAGAAGAAGAAACATTACTAAGAAGACATTTCAGTCCTTTCTTGAAGAAGAATTTCTTCTAGGAATTTATAGGGTTTTCACCACGATTCTATGCTCAACTTCTTCATAAAGCTGAACACAGAATTACACTGGAGGCCTATGAGATTCCTAGAGACATGTCTTCATGCACACAGCCATGGCAGATGGCTAGCCACTAGGCCTTTCTCACTGGAAAGGTTTGCAAGGACTGTGGCTGACAGCAAACAGAGCCTTACCCCAAAACCAGAATGCTCAGCAGAATTGTGTTTGCTTCCCTGTCAAGATAGCATTGAAAGATTATAAAGAAGGGGGCAGGGAGAGGAAGAGGTAGCATTGTGAGTCATCTGAAGGCTACTGATGACTGACAAGGAGGCCATGAGGAAAGGCGAGGGGTCTCGGTCTGGTCTCCCCCCCGCCAACAAGTCACAAGAAAATAGGTCCCCACTTTTGATTTAGATATCTAAGACACCTTCCTACATGCCTGATTTTGTAACTATAAGCACATAACGTTCCTTTTCAATATGTTTGTTTGTGAGTCTCATTCCTTTCTGGTTTATCTGAAAAGGCAACTGAAGGATTTTATACAGAGGAGATCGCATGACACAACAAGCAACACAAATATAGCACAGCCTTTCCTTCCTGACTCGGACCTCTGCTCAACCAGTCAAACTCCACATACTGCACTGTTCAGGTTGTTTCGAAGATTATCTGCATTGCTATTACCAGAAGCCACGTGAGAAGCCGACATGTCGGGATTGGTCCATTCAGAATTTAATAACACAAATGCTTATATGGAGATTACAAACCTGTTTTTCTCCATATACGCATGCTGGCCATTATCCAATTGTGTTGTAGCTACGCATTTAATGGGATCCAAGGAAAGGATTCCTGGAAGAAATTGGGAGGAAAACCCAGCTGGAAGGTAACAAAGGTATTTTAAAATACGTAAACACATATCACAGCACCGTTTTTTAAAAACTTTCTCATGTGGTCTGTGAAAGTATTTTCAATGAAAAATAAATAAAATATTATTGCATTCTTTTGTTTCATCTGTAGATTGGAGAAACCTTAGTAAATAATGCAATTTGGCTTCAAAGCTTTCCACCCTGAGCTCATTGTTCAGCCTCAGAGCTGTTCTACCTCTTACCCCTAATAAAAGTGGAAATAAAGAGGGACAGCAGAAAATACAAGCGGGGTGGGGTGGGGGTGGAGATCAAAAGGACAAGCAGAAAGCACTCCAAGAGAAGCACAGAGCATGTCAGCTGAGCACCCAAAAGTACAGGGACCAGAAAACAGCTATTAAAAAAGCAGTGAAAGAATAGGGATGCG
Organism: Anolis sagrei ordinatus; assembly: GCF_025583915.1. NCBI lineage: Eukaryota > Metazoa > Chordata > Lepidosauria > Squamata > Anolidae > Anolis > Anolis sagrei. The sequence continues at coordinate 28,245,861 of NW_026847993.1, forward strand.
AGCAGCCCTCTCCTTTAAAACTCTTTCACATATATCTAACTAGGTAGCATTCCTACAGTGAAAGGGCTCCCAAACAGTCCCAAGGGCTGCCCCAGAGAGCAAGACCAAGCTTCAAGGTTTGAAGTTACAGCAGGACAGATTTCGACTGAACATCAGAAGGAACTTCTGGACAGTAAGAGAGGGATGGCAATGGAACTAACTATCTAGAGAGATGGTGGGGGGTCTCCTTTATTGGACAGTTCTCTACTGGTGATGCTCAGTGTTGACCACACGCTGGTCTTCCAGGTGTTTTGGACTTCAACTCCCAGTATCTCTTTATCATTTGGTAGGACAACTGAGGTTTCTGGGAGTTGAATTTCAAAAGATATGGAAGATTACAGTTTGGGAACCACTGTATTAGCTAGAGATCCTGCACTGAGCCAGGGGAATGGGTTAGATAGCTTCTGGGAGGCCATTTCTACTCTCTAACTTAGGCCCATGGTCAGTTCTCAAAGAGATTTGCTTTTAACCAGGGCACAAGCCAGCCTGCATCGTCACTGTAAAATTACTGCAGTTTGAAACTAATGATTTAACTGCCATGGCTTAATGCTATTGAATCACGGGAGTTGTCATTTCACTGGGTGTTTAAGCCCTCTGTCAAAGACTGCTGGTGACTCGCCAAACTACCAATCCTAGGATCCCATAGCACTGAGCCATTGCAGATAAGCAATGTCAAACTGCACTAATTCTAAAGTGAGATACACCCAAAGCTGGTTTGTGCCCTGGTTAGAGGCAAACCACTTTGAGAAGGATGCAAAGACCCACATTGTAGAGTTGGAAGGCTCTGTCAGAGGTCTACTATTCCATATGCTGTCGTGCCTTGTTTTAAAAACTCTCTTCAGAACTAACTCTAACCAGTTAGACCAACATATACAGTGGCATCTCCCTCCTACATCTTCAACTGGAGGTTAGTGCATTGCATGAGAAGCTTCCATCTGCCTCCTGAATCGACTGCTGTGCTGCTCAAAAGATGAGAGAGAAGTGGGGGAACACAAGGGCTCCATTCAGTAAAGGCAACCCGGCTCTTCAATCAGCTGCCAGAGAGGCTCTGGAGCACATCCTCTGCGAGAGGCACATATGCACTGCAGCTTCCTGTTTCCAAAGCTTTATCTCTGTATTCTTCTCAAACAAGTCTGAAAATTCTCTGGGAGCTAATTAATATGAGGCATGAGTAGCCAGTATGGCCTAAGAATAAGAATTAAAAAAACAAGCATACATTAATGAAGATTTCTCCACTCCAGCTATAAGGCAGCTGCCACAGCACTGCATAAGCTGATTTGTGGAGCACAGAGATCTCACCGCTTCCCACATTAAAGGAGAAGGGTCTGAAAGGGTAATATTCAGCTATATCTTGAAGACCATTTCAAGATACTCTGCTAATAACCTTGACGTGGCTGTGATTCAGAAAAAAGCAGAGGGATTCTGAGTGAAATCACCAACTTGCCATTTATCAAGACATTCAGTGTCATTAGCAATGGCCTGAACCAACTTGATGGGATTGTACCCCCAAGATCTAGGTTAATCTACTGAGCAATATCTGGATGGCTGTCGTGCTAAGAATGCCTTCACTGTCCACCTCTGCTGTTTTGTATATTAGAGGCTTTTATCATCATAGCCACAAATTCTATTTTTTAAATTGTTTTCCAATGCAGCCAATTCCTCACTACTGCACTAACAAAAACAAACATATGCCTACTAACAGACATTAGAATCTTATGCATGGCTGGACTCTGGTTCATGAAAGATCTTGTTACGACAAATGTGATGTTCTGAAAAATATGAAGATTTTTCATATTTTTCCTATATACCTGATGTGACTTCAATGAATCCACAGTAGAATGAAGGGAACTATTTTCATTAGATCATCTAATATGAATGAGGAAAAGTCATAAAGGAATCCAGTGGCACCTTTGAGGTTAAGTTGAAATAATAATTTTCTAACTTAAGTTGTTGTTGGTCTCCAGATTACTTTACAATTATTTTCCATCTATGTCCATGAATGGAATTTCTCCAGTTAATCTCAAAGGTGCTACTGGATTATACTGGTGTATGCTAAAACAAAGTACACAAAATAATCTCTTTGAAGAGTCATGTGAAGGAGGTTTGCAGACTTTCAGACTTTTAACAGTCTAACCCAGAATCTTGACAGATAAGGTTTGGAATTATACACAGCTTCCCTCACGACAGATGATTTACAGCTAGAGGTTAAATGTAAATACAGAACTTACTCCTATCACTTGCATGTCTCCATAAAAAAACTAGTTTTCCCCAGCCAATGGCTAGAAAGAGAAATGCAGAACTATGGCTAGCAATCACAGGCCTAGGGTGATTTCCCTCCCAATATTATAGTTGTTTCTAATGTATATGTAGATGGAAATCTGTCTATATAGACTCATGCAAGAGATACACTCAAATGTCATTGATGAAGGTCACGATTTTAAGCAGAAAATTCCAAATTTCGGGTTTAGTGCAAGTTTATATTCTGCAGCATCTCTCTGGAGATGCAGAGAAATCGCTGCATAGTTGCTAAACCACCGCTTCCGAAAGAACACCTTCAAAGTCTCACAAACAAGGGCTTGTATGGACCAGCATCTACTCCAAACATGCAGACGGTATGATGCAAACTGTCCTTCAAAGCACCTATAAATATCCCCTGAAAGCAATTAGTTCATGGATGCTTAAGAAAACAAGGCATAGTTTATGCACACTGAACAGTTCAAAGACTGCATCCAATCTCTGCCTTGCATGTGAAACTGCCTTCATCACATTTAACACACATACATCCATACAAACAGCCCATGATGTCTCCCTGTTTAAGAATATTGTTTAGTACAGCAATATATATCTAACAGGAAGTCATATTATAACCTCAAGAATAGCTTTTAGGTATAATGGATTTGTGATTTGTCCAGCATAGGTCATGGATGGGCTGGTTTCTAAGCATGTTTGGAACAAAAGAAAAAGCTTGTTCCAACTTGACCTAAATTCATTGCATGCAGAAACTCTTTTTTTTTATTTCACTTCCAAGATACTGCATCAATCCTTTGTTATTAACCATTTCATTTGGTCAACAGCCACCTTCCTTTCCTACATTGATTTTATTTTCTTGTTTAGGATTAATAACAAGAAGTCAAAATATTTGCACGAAAAGCTGATATTTTAATCTATTTGATTATATCATACTTTAGGTATGAAAAATGATCTCTGCCTTGACAACATACGAGGAGCCCCCGGTGGCGAAATGGGTTAAACCCTTGTGCTGGCAGGACTGAAGACAGACAGGTCTGAGCGTGGATGAGCTCCTTCTGTCAGCTCCAGCTTCCCATGCAGGGACATGAGAGAAACCTCCCACAAGGATAGCAAAACATCAAAAACATCCAGGCGTCCCCTAGACAATGTCCTGGCAGACAGCCAATTCTCTCACACCAGAAGTGACTTGCAGTTTCTCAAGTCGCTCCTGACACGGGGAAAAAAAACCCCCACATACAATGGCTGGCATGAAAAGTGAATTTTAAGTGCTCTTTTGTGGTGAGCACTAGATACTGGTATTCAACTATTCATCAAGAGTACTAAGAGTCAGGCTTCATATTTCTGGAAGCAATGTATGATCTTAGAGAGTACTGGTCCTTTCACCCACAGTTTGGGTGTTCTCTTAATTTGTTCATCTGAATGAAACCCAGGTCACTCAAGAAATCTGCCTTGACGGTGCTAACCCACGTGAAGGGACTCCTTTGAGTAAGGAGGGCTGTGCTTCAGCGCAGAGGCTCAGGAGAGAGAGGCAGCCAGAGGAGAGAGGATGACACTGACATCATAAATGGAGCTATTTTTACCAACCAACGAGATCTAATCCCTGGCTGAGCAGGAGGTTTGTTTCTCCCGACTGGAAGAGCCTCCTCTGTCCTGGAGCAGGAAACTAGGTTACATAGATTAACTGTCCTCTTCTCTGTTCCCTGGGCCCTTTATTTCTCCCTCTCCTAGCCCATGCCACCTAAAGGTCAGCCTTCAGCATGAGGAGACCCAGAGTCCACCAGTGTGGACCCATGGGAAAATAAATGCAGCAGGGAGAATAAAAGCAAACAAAGAGGAGCCTTTCCCTTGCGCCTCTCAGCTCCATTTCCTGGCACAACTGAACCAGCTTTTGGGAAACCAACTCTTTCAGACAGGCTTCAAGTTCTGTGGTCCTGTTCCTGCAATAGTTCAATATGGGAAAGGAACATATATGTATAATAACCACACCTAGCCCATTCTTTTTTGTGTAGTGTGTGAATGTTGGACTAGGATACTGGGGAGATCAGGATCCCAATCTTCATGCAGCCACAAAAAGTCACTGGGTGACCTTGGACAAGACCCTTTCTCTCCACCTAAGAGTAAAGCCATGGCAAACATCTGCTATATATAAACCTTGACAAGACAGCTATGTAAGGTGGAATGAAAGTGAAGGCACACAATAGCAACACAAGCCTACTCTGCCCCTTTTGTCAAGACTCATGCATTCTCCAAGTACCTTCTCAACACATCCTTTTCCAAAACAATCAAAGTGAAATCCAGGTTCTTCCTCTTGACCCTTCTTCTCACCTTCTATCTTGCAAATCGACAGGCAACAGAAATCCTAGACTAGTTGAATTTTTTAAACAAATGTCATGTTGCCTTTGCAGGGCAGGAGAATTCATCTCAGGTGTTGGTGGGAACCTGCTCTTGACAACTTGAGGCTCCTTTGTTTTGGAGCAGCATCAGCAGCTGTCAAGCTATTGCTGGGCCCAATCCAAACCCCTGGCTTTGGACCAAGACACCATGAAGTACCACTGTGTTTTGTCCAATACAGGCCCATCCACTAATTAAGAACTCTTCTTCCCCACGAAATGGAGGTGGAAGCTGGTCCAAGTGTGGGGTTTTCGAATTCCCTCCCCAACTTCCCATCACACTTCAGGTCTTCCCTACTTCATCACTGTCCTCCACAAAGGGAAGTGGTTCAACTATTTCTAAAAATGTTTCGTTGTAAGCCACTTGGCAAGGTCTGCGAAACTAGAGGTACACGGTGCTTTTATTGAACCATTTGTACAAACTACATGATATGAAGTGTCACCAAGCAGAATTTTACAACACGGAAAAACCAAGCTTACTTAGACATGCAAGTCTGCCCTTTTAACTAGCATTTTTCAAATTCCTTACCCTTAGAACGCTTACTTCTTGGGAGGAGAGCAATGTCCAATCTCGATAAAATAGTAAAGAGTAGAGACATCAGAATGGCAACAAAGATCCGCCTAGTCAAAGCCATGGTATTCCCTGTAGTAACCTACGGATGTGAGAGCTGGACCTTAGGGAAGGCTGAGCGAAGGAAGATCGATGCTTTTGAACTGTGGTGTTGGAGGAAAGTGCTGAGAGTGCCTTGGACTGCGAGAAGATCCAACCAGTCCATCCTCCAGGAAATAAAGCCCGACTGCTCACTGGAGGGAAAGATACTAGAGACAAAGTTGAAGTACTTTGGCCACATCATGAGGAGACAGGAAAGCCTAGAGAAGACAATTATGCTGGGGAAAGTGGAAGGCAAAAGGAAGAGGGGCCGACCAAGGGCAAGATGGATGGATGGCATCCTTGAAGTGACTGGACTGACCTTGAGGGAGCTGGGGGTGGTAACGGCCGACAGGGAGCTCTGGCGTGGGCTGGTCCATGAGGTCACGAAGAGTCGGAGACGACTGAACGAATGAACAACAAACCCTTAGAACCATTTCCAAAGGGATATTTATTCTGATCCAGCAAAACCAACAAAAGATAAACAGGAGTGATTTGAATGTTGGCACACTGGGAGTCTAGAATGTGAATCCCTGGCTCAGTCATAGAAACCCACCGGATGACCTTGGGTAAGTCACACTCTCTCAGGCTCAGAGGGAGGCAAGGGAAAGCCCCTTTAAACCCATTGTGTCAAGAAAACTCCCAATAGGTGTGCATTAGGGTGACCATAAGTCACCTACATTTTGTACTACATATAAAAATGTTTAGATAACTGACCTAATAGCATGTCTTCATACATTTGACAATGTGAAGCATATAATACAGCTGCTAATACGTAAAGAGGACACAAGGAACTACTTTCTTATTTTTTTAAAATATATTTAGAACATTTTGCTTATGAAAATGCATAACAGGAAAAGAGCATGTAGATTTCTCAGGAAGCAGGTATCTTATTATACAAGGCTATATGACCCCCCCCCCCCCCCCCCCCCCCCGGTGATATTATTGAAGGTGGTGAACCACCTCGCAGAGTAGAAATAAGTTATAATCTCATTTTTCAAAGTCTGAGCATTTTAACCAAAATGCAGGACAATCTGAATACACACATTACAAATATCTATCTACAACATGATCTGAATAAATGTGACTTTGAAGAATTGAAGTGTGAAAGAATTCAAAGCCACGCCCTCCCATTCACATAGAGGATAAAAAAAAATCAAGATCTTCCACTATAAAGTCTGTCAAGATAGATGCATATATTCCCAGCAATGACCCAGTACCACCTTGCTTGCTTTTGGCACATAATTTTCTGCCATGCAATGAGACACAAATAATTCTGTAATGTCTAAGAAAATTGTATTTTGCAAACGGGGGAATAGGAAGCAAGCTTTAAAGCTCTTAAGCTAATAAATCAAAATATTGCATGTGTCACTAATATCTTAAGGCCAAGAAATGAAGGCCAAAATATCCCAAACACAACCTTCCCCCTCAGGGACCTGCCTATAACAGACATGTCTCTTGGTGGAACATTATCAGAGGGATCCGCCACTGAAGTCTAGGTGCTATCGACCATTTTTCAAAGATAGCAAAAACACCTGAGTATTCCTCATCTAAGAAAACATCATGAAATTCATGGAATCACCATAAACCAAGAGTAAACTTGAGAGCACATACTCTACATCAGTGTTTCTCAACCTAGGGGTCGGGACATCTGGGGAGGGTCGTGACGGGGTATAAGTGGGGTCGCCAAAGACCATTAGAAAAGACCCTATTTTCTGTTGGTCATGGGAGTTTTGTGTGGGAAGTTTGGCCGAATTCTATCGTTGGTGGGGTTCAGAATGCTCTTTGACTATAGGTGAACTATAAATCCCAGCAACTCCAACTTCCAAATGTCAAAACTATTTTCATTATCACCTTTGGGCACAATGTGTATTCATGCCAAGTTTGGTCCAGATCCATCACTATTTGAGTCCTCAGTGCTCTCTGGATGTAGGTGAACTACAACTCCAAAAATCAAGGTCAATGCCCACCAAACCCTTCCAATATTTTCTGTTGGTCATGGGAGTTCCGTGTACCAAGTTTGGTTCAATTCCATCATTGGTGGGGTTCAGAATGTTCTTTGATTATAGGTTAACTAGAAATCCCAGCAACTGCAAGTCCCAAGTGACAAAAACAATCCTCCCCAACCCCACTAATATTCAAATTTGGGCATATCAGGTATTTGTGCCAAATGTGGTCCAGTGAATGAAAATACATCCTGCACATCAGATATTAATATTATGATTTATAACAGTGGCAAAATTACAGTTTTGAAGTAGCAACAAAAATAATGTTATGATTGGGGGTCACCACAACATGAGGAATGATATTAAGGGGTTGCGACATTCAGAAGGTTGAGAACCACTGCTCTACATACATAATGCTCTCTACAACATAAAGAGATCTGTTTAGAAGTACAGAAGGACAGGGTCTTTTCTGCAGCAACATTCCAGCAACTCCATCCCCATGAGGCAGCATCATCACTATCTCTATGGCTGGTGAAAGGGGAACACATAGCTTCATTATGATCTGACTGCATTCAAATATTCATAGTATTTTATTCTGTCTCTGGCTGACTATTCCTATTTATGTGTGTTTTATTTAATGTGTATGTACGTTGTTAAAATAAGAATTGTCTGAAACAGGAAAGCACAATGGTGATGTCAGAAAAACGTAGGAATCAGCCTTGGTTTGGAAACAATCCCACTCCCATCAAAATAAATGTTTCAATATATAAAAGGGGGGGGGGGAGACAACAACACTGACATAAAATAATAATAAAATTAAAAGAAAGCTTTCAAGTTGAGGCCTACAAAATGGGTTTTGCCCAAATTAAAAATCCTTGTTTTCTGCAAAACAGGCAAAGCAAATAAAAAGATAAATCTCTCCTTAGGCTGACAGCTCTAGATTTATTTTCTGAAGCCTCCAACCTTTGACATACAGCAACATTAACTTGAATTACAGCCATGAAAGGGGGCCCTTCACTTTTTCAGACCCATTTTAATTAAATTTTGCTATTTAAACAGGTATACAGGAGCGCACAATTTATTATAGGGATCCTAGCAATTTATGAGCGTCAGCCACATGCAATTTCTAATCACACAGCCCTCCCCTCCCCCAAGGTTTTGTCCTTACCTCTAACCTTCAAAGGAATCTCCCTCAGTTGCCAGACAATGATGCAATCCCCTCTCCCTTGTTATGGCAGGGGAAGGATGGTCCCTAGTCACCAGGCACATCAGCCACCCGCCCCCACCGTAAAAAGCACAAAGCTAAAGATTCTCAAAACACAACCAAATAGAGCAAAGGCTCGCAGGAAAAGTCAGGAGTCTGGATGGAGCAAAGGCAGCCATGCTCAATACAATCTGGTTCTCTAATAACACTATGGTCCCTCATAGAAAGGAGATGGGCTAACTTGCTACAAGAAATGCCCTCTGCTTATTATACATGATATAGAGATATACACTCAGTCCTCTGTATCCACAAATGCAAACATCCACAGGTTGAAAATATCCTTCCTGTTTCCGTAACAAAATCCAAAAAGCAAACTTTCATTTTGCCATTTGACATAAGGAACACAATTTTATTACACCATGAAAATAATGGAACTTGAGCACCCATGGATTTTGGCATCCATGGGGCATCCTAGAAACAAATCCCACAGGCCCACTATCAGTGCTTTATTCCAGGCAGAAGGTAAGAGTATAGCACTATTCCTTTAGCTGGAAACCTATTTTAATGAGATTTAAATGTACTACTAAGACACAATCATAAAAAACGTATCAGTGTTCCCAACCATGAATATTCCCTACATGTGTTTCTGGAGAGAGCAGAAAGACCCTATAAAAACAGCAAAGATTCCAAGCCAGAAGAGACTGGATAGCATAATGAATACCTATGACCTGAACACTAATAATTGTTTGCACAGAGTCGCATAGTTCGCTCCGCTTGAAGAACTGAAACTACCTAGCAATGATCTCACCACTCCCCCTGCTTCCGATCTGTGGCATTTGAGCATGCCCGTGGACTCCTATGCCCAATTAAGCATTGCCCTAAGCAGCCAATGAAACAGGGTCCACTTCCAACACGAAGGCATTCTCCTATATTAGTACAATACAATTCAATAATAACAATAATAATACATTTTATTTTTCACCTGCCCCTCTCCTGATGTCTCGAGGTAGGATACAACAGCCAAAAACATATGAACATAAAATACATGCAATAAATTACAAAAATTAACTATGGGATCTCTTCTGGCAGGTCATTCCGCCATTGTGGGGGAAGCAATGGAAAGGGGAGAGGGGATCAGTGAGGATCACCAGTCAGATTCTGAATGGAGTAGGTACCCCCCAGAGGACCTCAGTGTCCTAAAAGATGAATTATGCAGCAGAAGGCCATCCTTTAGGGAACCTGGACCCAAGGCATGGAGTGCATCAAAGGTCAAAACCAACACTTTGGACTTTGCCTGGAAACTAGTTGGCAGCCAGTGGAGTGACTTTGATATGGGGATAATAGACTCACTCCTAGATGTTCCTGGGGCTGCAATGTTTTGAACCAATTGGTGTTTCCAAACTTGATAGAGGTAACCCAATGTATAGTGCATTGCAAAATTCAACCTGCAGAAGAAAGGAACCACAAAGCTACTGACTTCTACTTTCATCCAGAATAGCATACTCACTTGCGGCCTGGGAAAAGCAAAATCATAATTTTAAACTGAAATTGAAATGTTTTCGAACTGTGAAGACAGCCGGTGTCAAGGAATCAGTGGTACTCCCCTCCGCACAACTAAAAACAATACACATGAGACGGGGAAATCCAATATTCTACAACACAAATTTGTTTCAGTCACTGAAAAGTACCCTGCCAATATACTGCATCATCATAGAAAAGTATCACTATATCCTACAACCTGTACTCAACTCTTCTGGTAGTTTTCCTAGAGAAGGCCCATTTTGTTCTCAACTCTTCATTCCATGGGTATCTGAATCACCACAAAAGCGACCGTCTGCACAAATCAAATAATTTTATTGTACATCTGTTTCTACCATCACAATACATTGCAACATGAAGAGCAAATGCTGTTGCCCTTGAGCGGCCAAGGCTGGAGCCTGCACACACTAACAGTAAGGATTATATCTATTTTGCTGATGCTGTGAGGGAAGCACTTTCCCCGTATCCACAACTGACATTTTAAGGCAGGTTGGCAAGTCGATTAGCTCTACCAATAAATGCTTTTCAGGAAACAAAAATGTTCCAGCTCTATCTGTAATAGGTTTTTAGTCAGGTAATCAACAGAAAGCTCTGCAAAGCTTCTCAAATATTTCATTTTATTTTAAAGGAATGATGTGTTGCTTCCCAACCCGCTAGGGGCCCCAAGGCAGTATTGTTTATAGCAACAAAATAGATTTAATTCCACTAAATGAAAACAGTCATGAGAATAATTATTTCTTTAATTATTTGGGTGGTTTACCACATTCTCCCATCAAGAAAAGAAAAGGCATCAGGAACATCTTGTAAAAATCAGCAATACGTCTGTTTCTGCCCTCAGGTTTACAATCTAAAAGACACAACAACACAAAAGGAAACGGGGACTGGGGGGGGGGGGAGGAGAAAAGGCAAAGTGAGGATATATTTCTAACTAAAACAACTGCTTGGAACACATACAGTTGAACAAATGTTCCAACCCTGCTTTCTATGTGCTGCCTGAACACATACACCACAGATATTCAGCAAATACAATAATCCCAACCTGTGTAGAGTGTTGTATTAAATTGAAATACATTTACTATTGTGGCCCTGCATGCTTCCTTCTGGTTCCTCAAACTCTGCAAAAATATTTCATTGCCCAGATTCCATTTTGTTGTTGTTTTACTATGACACATGATGCAGAATGATGATATAATATTAAGAATAACAACAACAATAATGGAACTATTTACCCTGCAACCAATTCAAAAGCCCTCCAAATGAATGAAAATCATCACAGACTCCTGTATTACATGCTTGTTTTCTTTTCCATGGACTCTCACAATGATGACAGGAAGAGGCACAGTATCACTTCCTGTTCCTACAGCTAGGATAGCAAAAGAAAACAGAGGGTTTATGGGGTTGTAGCAGCACACAAAGGAGAGCAGTGGGAGCATTGGTCCCTGAATTCCACACAGATAACCCCACCCCAGTTTACAGAAAAGACATTAACATACTAATAAGGAAAGTCTAATTTCCAACAGTTGTATGTTGGAAGCCTGAAGTGAACATTAAATTGTCATCTGATTCCATTATCTTCACATTTTGTTGTTGTTCATTAGTTCAGTCATTTCCAACTCTTCGTGACCTCATGGACTAGCCCATGCCAGAGCTCCCTGTTGGCTGTCACCACCCCCAGCTTCTTCAAGGTCAATCCAGTCACTTCAAGGATCCCATCCATCCATCTTGCCCTTGGTCGGCCTCTCTTCCTTTTTCCTTCCATTTTCCACAGCATCATTGTCTTCTCTAAGCTTTCCTTTCTTCTCATGATGTGGCCGAAGTACTTCATCTTGGCCTCTACTATTCTTCCCTCCAATGAGCAGGCTTTATTTCCTGAAGTATGGACTGGTTGGATCTTCTCGCTGTCCAAGGAACTCTCAGAACTTTCCTCCAACACCACAGTTCAAAAGCATCTATCTTCCTTCGCTCAGTCTTCCCAATGGTCCAGCTCTCACATCCATAGGTGACTACGGGGAATACCATGGCTTTGACTATGCGGATCTTCGTTGCCAGTGTGATGTCTCTACTCTTCACTATTTTATCGAGATTGGACATTGCTCTCCTCTCAAGAAGTAAGTGTCTCCTGATTTCCTGGCTGCAGTCTGCGTCTGCAGTAATCTTTGCACCTAGAAATACAAAATCTGTCACTGCCTCCATATTTTCTCCCTCTATTTCCCAGTTGTCAATCATTCTTGTTGCCATAATCTTGGTTTTTTTTATGTTTAACTGCAACCCAGCTTTTGTGCTTTCATCTTTCACCTTGATTAGAAGGCTCCTCAGCTCCTCCTCTTCACATTACCCTACTACAAAATAAATTTAGGATATCTATTCGTTATCAGCAAATATATATTAAATAAAGGAGACCATGTGACATTATTTCCCCCGTGTGAAGCCACATCCTGTTTCATACCATTTGCTGCCTTCCCACTTGAAACCACCTAAGCAACATTTCTGCTTTAGCCAGTTGCTAAACTCTCCTCTTCTATCTTCTTGCAGCTCAAGTCCACTAAACAGGACAACATTGTGCTATCTCCATGACAGGCCACTCTGTTACTGTTTTGGCTGAAAAGCAGATGAGACAGGTGCAGGGAAGCTTACCAAATATGCTCTTATTCAATTGCTGTGGAAATTGAATTCCAGAGAAGTATGCATACTGGAATCGGCACATGTTTGCTAAATGCTTCGACATCTCTTAAAGCAGAGAATTGGGCAAAAGGATAATGAACAGAGTCCCTGACCAAGGAAAAATGTAAAGTTAAATGATAAATACACACATCCTACTCATTCACTATTACAGACATTCAAACCTGGGAAAGGGTGCTCTTTCTAAACTTCCGTGCACATGCACAGCCTCGAGTAAAACCCATAAGGCAGCAACAGTCACTTTCATTTAGCCTACAAGTTTTTTTTTAAAAAAAAAATCTGATGAAGAATCTGATTAAACCCCATGGGGTTTTCTGGAATGTATTTAGGAAAAGAACACTCCATCTATTCATAAGAAGGTAGCCAGCACCTGCAACCGAAAAGGCTTCTCAATCAATTTCCACAGCATGTTGGCTATGCTGTTCATCTTCTGCAATGAATCAAACTACAGTGTGAAGAATGGGATGGGTAACTTTTGGGTGGGTTTTGCTCCTTCTGGGACAAAAGGTTCAAAGGTTCAAACTATCATGGGAATTCACCTACATAACGAGGTGACAACTGTAGTCATGAAGAGATGGTATTTATTTCTTTATTCATTTATTGCATTTGTATACCGCCTTTCTCAGCCAGAAGCGACTCAAGGCAGTCCACAGTTGGCAGCGATTCGATGCCATAACAAATATCAAAATACAGTTAAAACAGTTATAAAAACAATTCAACATTTAAAATGTAATATAAAAAGCAAATATATGTGTAAAAACAAGATCCTCAGTGTCTCCTTACTAAAATTGTTGTCCAGTTGCATCATCAATCATTCCATATATTCATTTATGTCTAATTATGGTAAAAGCAATGGCAATCCGCCCTATGGAAGCTCTCCAGCTGGTTCCTCCACAGAGTTGGTTATCCATAAAGTTGTACTACTACTCCCAATATGAACAGGAAAATTCCACATTGGCCTGTCTTACAATCGCCATAAGTTGGAAATGGCTTATAGGCACAAAGTAACAAGCAACAGAGGTCAGGGTTAATGACCAGAAATAATGCAGAAGGAGGAAGGACAATTTCAATGAAGTATTTTATCCTGTGAGCGAATGCAAAACTGAACTGTGCTCAAAGCCTGAAACTTGGCTTGAATTCCAAATGGGATATGTCCTTTGAGTTATGCCACAGCAGGTAGCGCTGACTGTTCTTGTTGACTTTAGAGAATTCAAAGTCTGCTCAGCTTTTTTTTTCCAAAAAGCTTGTATCACCAAGCCAGATGTGGAAAAAATTCCCCAACTCAGGCTTCCTGAGCAGAACAGGAAAGGAGGCCAGGGTTACCTTAACCCTTACGCATGAAAAGCCCAATCTTCTCTGCAACAAGACCAATCTAATCTATTCTAGCATTGAAAGCTGTCCGCCTGAAGAAGAAAATAATCAGTTACTTGCTGGTTCACTGGAGGAATATGCCTCAATATGACAGTTCAGATGCTAGAGTAGCAATAATAAAAAAACAACAACAAGACTAATAAGGCTCTGCAAGGTTTTAGGAGCTTAAAAACAAACAAGAGTGATTCTTCTGACTGCCTCACTCAAGCCATTTACAGGAACAGGAATGAGCAGAGCTTGGGCTGGCAAGCTGCCACCGCATATGCCTTTCCTTCGACCTCCTCCAACTTGTCCTCAAGGGAGTCTGGACAGATAAATGCCTACTAAGAACTGAAATATACCACCAACCTGATACCCTTGGATAATTTCTGAAGCCTCACATTGAAAAATCAGAATACATGATGTCATTTGCAGCTCAGTTAATCTAATACCTTTGCAAACATCCCTTCGTCCACATAAAATATAATATAGTGCAATGACTATGGAATGATCTCAGACTATGATTTTTGGATGGCATGATTTTAATACTGAATTGAATTTTTAAATTTTTAATATGTATTAATTTTAGTTCAATGGATTTTAAGCTTAATGTTGTATGTGTTTAAGGCATTGAGTAACTGCCATATGTAAGCCGCCTTGAGTTCCCCTTGGAGTAGAGAAAGATGGGGTATAAATACAGTAAATAAATATATAATAAAATTAAGTAGCCAAGGTTCAGAAAACCAGTGTCTTCAGATCACAATCAATCTTCAAGCCTTTTGTACCTCACTTCCTCAACACCATCCTCCCATAGTGAGAGAAATTATGTACCAAATAAAACTACTAGAGATTGTTGATGTCACGGAGAACTCAATTTGCCTTCAATATTATTTTCTGAACAAGACAGTCATCACTTTTACTCTAAAGATAAAGAATGGTAGAATAATGTATGAATCAAAAATCTGCACTGCCATCATTTTTATTCCACAAATACAAGAAATCAACTTCCTTAAACTTACATTTTATTGGCTTTTTATATCTTCTCTTATCTACATGTAGAAACTATGGAGGGAATTGTATAGATTGCTTCTGATCAATTGCAAGGCCGATCGGGCTATTGGGTGGCAACCTGTGCTCAACGGGGTTACACTCCCCCTGAGGTCACAGGTCCACAGTCTAGATGTCCGCCTGAACTCAAGTGATGCTCAAGTGTCAGTGGTGGACAGGAGGACATTTGCACAGTTAAAACTTGTGCACCAACTGCAACCGTACCTCGAGAAACCTGACTTGGCCACAGTGATCCACACCTTGGTTACATCTAGATTGGATTACTGCAGTGCACTGTAAGAGGGGCAGCCTTTGAAGATGGCCCCGAAATTGCAACTTGTAGAAAGGTTGGCAGCTAGGTTGCTAACTGGAGCTGGCTACAGGGAGCAGACGACGCCTCTACTGAAGCAGCTCCATTGGCTGCCGATAAGTTTCCGGGCTCAATTCAAAGTGCAGGTTATTGCCTATAAAGCCCTAAATGGTTCTTGTCCTGCTTACCTTCATGACCATATTTTCCTCTATGAACCGGCACAAGCACTAAGATCTAAAGGGAGGCCCTTCTCTCACTCCCACCTCTGTTGCAAGCACAGTTGGTGGCGACGAGAGAGGGGGCCTTCTCGATGGTGGCCCTCCGGCTCTGGTACTTTCTTCCCCAGGGAGATTAGATTAGCCCCCACCCTGTCCACCTTTTGGAAAGACCATGTTCCAATGTGCCTTTGAAAGATAGTTCAGTTACTAATCAAGTTCTGCCTAGCCCCCTTCTTTTAGTAGGCTCTCCAGCACTTTATCCCCAACTCCCGTCCCAACAGCCTGCATTTGCATTAGCCCTTGTCCTGCCCTGTTAGCCCCAAATCTGCACATGCCCACTTTTCCCGAATATTGGTTGGTTGTTGCTTGATTTATGTTTAATGGTGTTTTATATTTATTGCTTTTATTGTTTTATTTAGCTGTTATATGTTTTTAACCATGTATTTTGTAACCTTGTTTATGTTGGGCTTGGTCCCCATATAAGCCGTCCTGAGTCCCTTCGGGGAGATAGAGGTGGGATATAAGAATAAAGTTGTTATTATTCCCCTCATTTATTAGTAACAGTCTGTTTCTGAAAATGAAGAAAAGGCTGTGCTATTGTGTGCAAAGACAACCTCAGTCTACACCATTTTCGAAGTGGAAGTAAATATTTCAATTTTTAATCCAACTCAGTGAAATCCTAAAACTGAGACAGTAATTTTTCACTGATGGATGCCACTTACATCTTATGAGCCACAGAATACTGCATTCAGATAAACCAATTAGTTGAAGAAAACTCTCAAGCAGAGACCTTTTTGTTCTAACTGAAGAGCAAATATTTTATTTTACTTGCTGAGGAAACATGTTTCTTCAAAGTTAGCTTGTTTTAATGTTTTGTCAAAACTGATTATTCTACAAAACAAACAAAAAGACAAGAACAAGTCTGACACGGTGCACCAGTTGTTCCTAAATGGTCAATTACATTGATAAATACCTTTCTAAACTCCAAGCACAAATGCGACCAGTTTCCAGCACTGTTCATTCAATAATTTAAGAGGAGAGGAACAATGGTTTCATAACAGCTTCTCAGTGAAATTCAGGGCAGTTTTTTTTCAGGTTTGGTATGCTTACTAAGCTAAGCCACCAACCTCTGGACACTGAATCACACTGGTTTCTCATATAAATTGGGAATTTTCACGGAACTAGAACAAGAAAAATATTCTAAAAAATAACACAGACTAGCTTGGGGACCCAGGGTGTCCGGGTTAGTTGAGAAAGGCATTTTTTGTTTTTTGGAAATATCAGTTTGGTTATGGCTAACACTATTTATTAGGGAAAAAACCTGAGTGTGCTAGTCTTTTGTTTTTTTATTATTATTAATGCTTCAAATAGAAAATGCATGTGAGTGAACTACAATTCCCAGAATCGTGAGTAATTCCTTCCCAAACCCTGCCATTATTCAAAGCTGGCCAAGCTGGGTCTGTGTGCCAAATGTGGTCCAGATCCAGTATCAGCTGGGTTCAATGATATCTAGATAAGGGTTAACTACAACTCTCAGATTCCCAGGGCAATCACGCTCAAACCCTGACAGTATACACAATTGGCCATGCTGGATCTATGTGCAAAGTTTGGTCCAGATTCGTTGTAGGCTGGGTTGACAGTGCTCTCTGGATATAGGTGTACTATAACTCCTATAAATCAAGGCCATTTCCCCCAAGCCTGGTCATGGAGGTTCTGCATGCCAAATGGGGTCCAGGTCCATTACTGAAGGGGGTCACAGTGCTCTGCCTTGATGCAGGGTGAACTACAACTTCCACCCTGTCCCCCAAAGCCCTCTGTTCAATTGATGATCAATTCCTTTATGTTTGCTGTGTGCCATAGGAAAGGGTAGGAAAGGGTTAAGGGAGAGGCAGTGGGCAGGGTCATAAAAATGCCACACAAGGAACCCTGAGATGCCCGCCTGCTGTGAAGGAAGCATGTCATATCTAGGATGAAACTGTCTCAGAATGAAAGCATTCCTTGGGTGTTTGTATTTGGGCGACACACGTTCAGTTGAGGAGTGCCTTTAGAGGCTTCTCAGCACTTGGGACTATAGCCTGTTTGTGGAGGCAGGAGGCCATCTGTGTATGCGGACACCTCTGCCACATACATACACACACACACTTTTCACTTTTATTATGTGTATAGATAGATAAAAGGAATATTCACAATTGATATACAATAAAGCAAAGAAGGTATTGTTTTTCAAGATAATCCCAGGCTGTAAAACCATCTGGAGCAATGAGTTAACCAAAGCAACGTGTCCGTACACATGCACATGTACACCCACAGTCCAAATACCAAAACACCATCAAGGATTACTGGTTTCCTGGAGAATAATGTAGTAAGATTATAGAAATCTGACAGCTGAGGCACAGCACAACTTTTGCCATGAAGCCTGTATCTGAAGAAACCTCTCTAAGAGTCACAACAGGAAGAGGTAAACCATTTACATTTTCCCCAGTGAAAACATGTCACAAACAAGGCAGCTATTTTCTCATGTGCTACTTTATGAGTGTGTTACTCTGTGTGTGTGTGTGTGTGTGTGTGTGTGTGTGTGTGTGTGTGTGTGTGTGTGTGAATTGGGCCCTGCCACATTGACATTACATAACAATATGGAACAATGAATTCTGTGCTCACCACCCCTTCTTCACAACTCTTCCCATCTAATACTGCCTTCCTAAAAGGTTGCTTCAAGTTTTTAAAAATGTTATTCTATCTATAAGTCGTATTTAGAGACTATTTAGTTGCCACGTAATACACTGTGGTTGCTATAGAAACCAGTGCGAATGTCTGCTTGTTCACAGGCTTGTATGAATTATAACACAGAATATTAGTTTTAAAAGAAGCCCACTCTACTTTTTTCATCATTTTTGCAAAGTAGGAAAAATAGAGGCGGTAGAACTGCAACTCTTTAGTAATGAAAGTAAGGCTCTTACTTGAAGAATCAACTCTAAAGAAAGTCTGGGCAAATTTACCAAGTTTCTAGTTTGCCATTATTTCCCTCCAAACACTGCAAGTTAATTTAAATATAAGCAAATTTTCAGGATACACAGCATGAATAAATCAATTTTATTGCAATGGTCACAGACAAAGAGTAGGATAAACAGCATAGTTTTTCAGCCATTTTCAAATTATGCCTGGATGTAGTTTGGAAGCATACTAAACATGCCTAACATGTGAGTTCAACAACAATAGAGAAGCTTTCTGAATATGCCTGCCTTGACCCATCTTCTCCTGCAATCTGCAAAAGGGGGGAATGTAATACCACAATTTATATTCCACAAACACAAGAAATGAACTTTCTAAAATTTATGCTCTATTGGCTTTTCCTATTGTCATGGATCTACATGTAGCAAACAGCCAGATGAACAAGTATATCTGGCTCCCAGATATTTAGGGCAATTTTTCACCTAAATGAGGCAACTGTGAGTGGATTCTTAAGATAAAAGGGCTGTAGAGTGTTCAGTTGTGGTTGCTGCTGTTGTGTGCCTTCAAGTACCATATACACTCAAGTATAAGCCAACCGAATATAAACAGAGGCACCTAATTTTACCGCAAAACACTGGGAAAAGCCGAGGGTGGGAAATGCAGCAGCTACTGGTAAAATTCAAAGTAAAAATAGATACCAATAAAATCACATTAATTGAGGCATCAGGAGGTTTGATGTCTTTGAATATTTACATAAAATTGTAATTTAAGATAAGACTGTCCAACTCTGGTTAAACCCTTATTCTAACCTTCTTCAATGTAAATGTGCTTACATATACGGTCTGAGTCCCTCTACGGAGGTTGAGAAGATCGGGATATAAAAGTTTTAAATAAATAAATATCCTTCCAATAATAATAATAGAGTAAAATAATAAATGTAATAAAAATAATAATAGAGTATAATGGAAATATAGTAACATTAATAATAGTGAAATAATACATGTAATAATCATAATCATAATCATAATCATAGAGTAAAAATAATAAATGTAATAATAACAATAGAGTAGCATAATAAATGTAATAACAAAAATAGAATAAAATAATACATGTAATAATAACAATAGAGTAAAGTAATAAAACGCTTTGACTCAAGTACAAGCCAAGGGGGGTTTTTTCAGTCTAAAAAAGGGGCTAAAAACTTATAATC
Organism: Anolis sagrei ordinatus; assembly: GCF_025583915.1. Classification (NCBI taxonomy): domain Eukaryota; kingdom Metazoa; phylum Chordata; class Lepidosauria; order Squamata; family Anolidae; genus Anolis; species Anolis sagrei. The sequence goes on from NW_026847993.1 coordinate 28,265,641, forward strand.
GAGCTTATATGGTAATTTCCAACTTATGGTGGCCCTTAGACAAACCATCTTGGGAAGGTTTGTTCAGAAGGAATGTGTCTTTGCCTTCCTCTGGGGTTGAAAGAGTGCTCAAAGCCACCCAAGGGGTTTCCATGGCTTTATGAGGAGCCAAACATTGGTCTCCAGAGTGTAGTCCAATGCTCAAACCAGATTACCAGTGTGGTATGCTGAAAACAAATTCCCAGGTGCAACACATGCTCAAAGGAGCCCACCTCCCTTTTTATCTATCGATCTACCTACTTATCTATCAGCCTGACTACTTATCTATCAGCCTGAGATCCTAATACAAATAAACCAAAGTATTTCCACCAATCCTAAGTCCTCTTTACACACATTCAACTGCTGCAAGATGACAGCATTGCTCAAGAGGTCTGAACAGAGCCCCTCCCCCACAAACGAATAAAGAGCATGCCTCACAACCTTCTTGCACTATGCAGAGATCCAAGGTAAAGGATGAACAGGCACATCCACATGGAAAAAAATCCCGAAGGCATAAAAAGTGTACAATTTTTTTTTTAAAAAAACACCATTGTTGTATCTCATCTGGCTTTAACTCTTCAGCAACTGTCACTGCCAAATAAACATTCCTAGGTTAGAGATATTCCAAGTAGGCAAAACCATCAAGTCTAAAGGGAACAGAAGCCTCTTTTAAGACCCTGACACAAAGAACATTTGTCACACAGGGACTTGCGTTACATTCCTGTGCTCCGAAACAAGAATCCCAAGCAATCGGAGAAGGCAGAATTGTTTCAAACAACTTGCAGAACCATGTTAAGCAGATGAGGTCATGAAGTCTGAACTCCTTTCCCTTACAAGTGGCAAACAAGGCACCCAACCTGTGTTACCAACTCCATGGTTAAAGCAGCAATTTATCCCAAGTATACAGATGCAAATACACAAAAAAAAAACCCGATCATTTATACCATGCTATAAGTTATGAAATGTTTAAGGAAACTAAAATGGACCCAAAGTCTTCCGTTCAGAGAATTTCCATCCGAATGTTACTGTTTTCCAAGTAGATAAAATGTACTAAGTTCACACTGACTGTGCCTTAAAAGCGTCTCAACGAGATTAGGAGATAATGAATATGCTTGAAATGGTAAAATATGTAGGCTGATGCTACAGTCAAGTCGCATATACAGATGTCAATGACAGCTGGGCAAGTTAGCACAGCTTACATTTCATCGATGGAATGGTCTCATTTGCACCTTCGGCTAAAAGCAACATTATGGCTGCTATATGTGGAGAAAATCAGGCAGACATCCATGCATTCGCAAAAGAGGGAATTACAGTACAATTAAAGTTTATAGATGCTGGTAAATTTTGGTTATGTTTCCAACACTACGCTGGGTTTTTCAACACCTGGAAGTTTTATAAAATGCTTAGTGGAAGACATCTTTTACAGCTGTGTGCTTGAAAGGAAAGAACATAATTACAATTCTGAGCATGAAACAAGCTACCACCATACAAGCCTAGACCAAATCTGTTTTCTCCAGCTGTAGTGAATCAAAGTAGTCTGAATTAAACAACAAAAAGGCCTCGAAGCAGCCATTCTTGGTGCCTTTAACCTAATAATTGGGCAGCACCTGGATCCGGAAGGGCTGCAGAGGATTGTAAGGGCCTCAGATGTTCGGTGGATGTGGTCCAGTGGTTCTTTGATCTCGCCGGAAAGCAGGACCTCAAACAATGCATCTGTGTCCTGGCTGGCTCACAGATCCGGGTGTGGACCTGAGGGGATTTATAAGAGCTAGTGTTACACTGCAGCTGGAAAGGAAAAGGATGGAGCCTGTTTAAACGGCAGGCACACAAATGTAAGGGGAAACGTGGTGTGATCCGTTCCCCATCCCCAGTCACACCCCCCCCCCAAATGCCCCCAAAGCAATTTCCAAGGAGGTTGTAGTATGGCCCAATTCTAGGCAGATCTAGAATTTCCATGGTAACCAGAGAACTAAACATATTGTCGAAAACTATTATCAGTCCAGAATCTGTTATGTTTTCCACAACCATACATACTACAATGAATCCTATCTATCTATTTATCCATTGATCTTTCAGGCTTATAGTGCACTCTCATCTCAAAAGACGGCCAGAGCAGCTTACATAATATTAATAAGAAGGCAGTTCCTGCCAGTGGTTTTACACCTTGAAATGCAACATGAAGGAAAAGAGAGTGTGAAGGCAACCCTTCTTAAAGTTAGAACATCTTAAGGGTAAGATGAAGTGAGACAGCTGTCCACTTAACAGAGCCAATTAAGTGGCTCTAATTCTCATTTTTGCCCCCTATTTGTCCAGGAAAATGGGAGGGTAGGAAGAATAAAAACTGCTTTCTTTTCCTAACCTTTCCCCCTGTTTCTTCCTGGGTCTTTCCATGTCTAATCTAAGGGCAGCAGGCCAAAGGAAGGTGTTTATCTCATAACTTTGTATGAACATATACTTTGCCTGGCTCAACTTCAGCCACCCCAAGATCCAAATAAACTTCCTAACAACATGCCCTCTTCATCCCCTGGTGGCGTAATGGGTTAAACCCTTGTGCTGGCAGAACTTCTGACCAAAAGGTCAGCAATTCAAATCTAGGGAGCAGGGTGAGTTCCCATCTATCAGCTCCAGCTTTTCATGCAGGGATGTGAGAGAAGCCTCCCACAGGATAGTAAAACATCTGGGCGTCCCGTGAGCAATGCCCTTACAGACGGCTAAGTCTCTCATACCAGAAGCAACTTGTAGTTTCTCAAGTTGCTCCTGACACACAAAAAGAATCAATGAAAAGCAACTTTATGGGTTTTATGGACTGGCATAAGCAAGACAACTTGGAAGTTCTCAATGAAAGCCACAACCTTCAGCATGTTTTCTCAAACCTCATGGCACAACTGTATGAAAAGACCAGGAATTTAGAAGTCTAAAGCAAGGGACCCAGGACATGAGGTGTGGATCTTATTTTTTCAACCAGACAGGGACCAAAAGGCCCCGTAAAGCACCCATTCCAATAGCTTTGGTGCTGCATTTTGCACTATGTGTAGTTTTCTGCTCGTTTGTCAAGGGCAGTCCTCCTACAAAGAATGCACTACTGTAAATCTACTTGGGAAAATTAAGGTAAGAACCACTGTGCTCAAATCTGCTCTTCCTTGGAAAAGAGGCAATAGATACATTCACTGATGGTGGGCACAGGCATTCCTTGTTGGGGAAAGCGACCTTCTCAAGCCTTCTCTATAGCCTAAGGGCTGAGAACAGTGGTATACAAATAAAGTAAATAAATAAATAAATAATGTTTGTTTGTTTTGCAACGTGTCGTTTCATAACCTGAAGTATATGTCTTATTTGATTTGCAGTTTCCTTATCTCTATATACTTAAAGAAGTGGGAGGGGCTGCAGGTTATGTGACTGGCTCAGTGCCGGTTGAAAATGTTCAGGTTTAAACAGGATGACAGTTAGAGAAGTGTGTTGAATCTTGAATGAGCTCGGGTATAGGTGTGTCAGAGTGCAAAAGCTAATGTTAGGAAGTTAGAAACTTTTGAGGCTTGTGTTTTCTTTTGAAAGTAAATTATTAAAGAAAGCTGTATAAAGTAACATAGTTTATGAAGAAACCATAAATGATTATAAGTTCAAGATACAAACTCTCTGAAACGTTACTGAATTTTAACCCTTGACAAGGAATGTGCCTGTATCTTTAAATACATGAAGTTATTAGTAAACACAATGAAGACATCTGCTCTTGCACTTTGCTACTCTGCTGCTGAATATGCATGCCCATCTCACCACGTTAAAACGGTGGATGTGGCTCTTAATGAGACATGCTGCATTATCACAGGATGTCTATGCCCTACATCACTGGAGAAATTATACAGCTTAGCCAGTATTTCACCACCTGACATCCGCCAGGAAGCAGCAGCCAACAATGAAAGGATCAAGGCAGTGACATCTCCTGCCCATCCTCTGTTCGGATATCAGCCAGCATGCCAATGCCTTAAATCAGGAAATAGTTTTTTAAGATCTACAGAGATACTCACAGGAACACCTCAGCAAGTGAGAGTCCAAAGGTGGCAGGCTAAAACCCAGACCCTCAAGCCATGGCTGATACTGGGCACACAGAAGACTTGGCGACTTGGAAGGCACTGAACAGACTTCACTCTGGCGCCATGAGATGTAGAGTCAACGTTAAGAAATGGGGCCACAAAGTGGAGTCCACAACATGAAAGTGTGGAGAGGAGTAACACACAGACCACCTTTTACAATGCAGTCTGAGCCCTGCCGAATGCACAATGGAGGACCTTCTTATAGCAACACCAGAAGCACTCCAAGTAGCCAGCTACTGGTCAAAGGACATTTAACATAATTCCAAGGTTTTAACTTTGTTTTTGTTTTTAAATACAGTACATTACAGTACATTACAACTGTACCCTTGGTTTGCTTATGACACAATAAATAAATATCAGTAAATAAAACTTATCTTTAAAGGGTCTGCTTGCATCATTGTCTGCTGAAAGCATCAAACACGAACCAAAGAAACTCTGCTACCCTGATTAAGTTGTGATTCTAAAAGTTCATGATCTATACCCCGATGTGGTCAGCGATCCTAACAAGTCATAATCCATTATCCCCAATATTTATATTTACGACATTTATATGCCACCCTTCTCACCCCAAAGGGGACCCAGAGCGGCTTATAAGATATAGATGCATGCAATATATTATGTTATTAGCATAGTACAATATCAGTATTAAATATTACTATATTGTACTATACTATTATATTGTAATATTATTAGTAATATTACATGTAATATAAATATAATATAATATTACATGTACTATAAATATAAATATAATATTCCTGGCACAGTAATCATCTGGCCTTCTCAGAGCAGTCCTGAAGGAATACCAGTTTGATTGAATATGAAATATGAACCAAAACAATTTAAACTGGTGGCTACCAAACTGTGATTCAGGAACTCCAAGATCTCCTCAGAGGCCCCCAATGGTTATTCTCACAAGAAGTCAGTGTGCCAGGCAAGCCTCGCTGCAGTTGCTGATCTTATTCCCATAAAACAAAATATTGGCAGAGTTGTAATGCATTCTAGAATGTGCTCTTGCTTTGTGCTGAGCAATGAAGCCCAGCAGAACCGGTGATCTGGTTCAGAAATAGAGAACAATTCCTCAAGATGAAAAATTGGTAAAAAACTTTCAGAATTGGCTTGTCTAATGTTACAAATACACAACATTAAAACACAATAACAACTCAACTTTACATTAAGGAAAACTTAAAAGCTTTCCTGTGAAAAACAACTACAGGATATTGGCAAGACTGCAAGTATTTGGGGGGGAGGGGGCTAAGTACAACAAATGGATTTTATTTTGTTTGTGCAACAGAAAGAGGAAGTCTATTTCTTGCAAGACTGCAGTATTAAGTATAGCACTGCCAGGAGAATAGCCAAAACTATTAAAGAACTTTGAGCAGTTATGATGTTAACCGCACCACCCAGGATCAAACATGCTGAAAATGAACATAGCTGATGGTTTAGAGCACTAGAAGTGCGCTTCTCTTCCCACTTTCTATTTTTACAAGAGGTAGACCTTTCAGAAGATGGCCTAAATATAAAAACTCATCAGATCCCATCTGATCTTTGAGTCTAAAAAGCATCAACACTGGTAAACACGTGGATGGGAGATCATAAATGAATACTAAGTACCATAGACTACACTTTCCTACAACTTCAGGTAATTCCTTGCCTGAGAAAACTCCAAGAAATCCATCCATAAGACAATAAGAGACCTGAAGAAACATTGCAAAATGAAATGACCTAAATATGACAAGGAGAAAGAATTAAGGAGGAACTGCACCCAAGCAAACCATCAAGAGCATCTCTGAATCTCCCTCTGTTTTTCTCTGCATGAGAACGGGCATTGAAAGCATCTCATCATGCTTTGAACAGAGCTAACAAATAGAGTAGAGAAGCTTCTCATCTTCTCATCTTGTACTCAAAAGAAGGGGACAAAAAAGAGCCCGAGCCCCAGGTCTGTGTTTTGCTCCTGCATAAGAACATCGCTCATCTGTTTGATAAAGGGCCACTCATTCCACTTTAACAGACCATCCAGTGTTCACATTCAATTCTAGCAATCCTACGCTGAAAGGAGAAACATAAGCAGCAGCAAAACAATAATGCAGAAGCAAGAAACCTCTACAGCTCCCCAGGCTCATCTCCACACTGAGCTTTGGAGAGATGGAGGAATAGTCACCTCCGTAATTTTGCCATTTGAAAGGGCACAATAAGAATTCCTAATGGGGTGAAAGGCAATCTGCCCAGGTACCTAGAATTGGGAATAGTGGCCCCAAATGACTCTTCCACTTCCTAGCTCTGCCTCTGGAGGGAAGAACTAAAATTAGCTCATCCACTCCCAAGATCCATAGCAGCATTAGTCATTAAAATGTTAACTTGTCACATACGATTTTAATCAAGTCACCCTCTGTGGTGTGCTCAGCTTCGAAAGCACAGTACGTGAGGTTTACCCCTTTTCATCATCATCGAAAGATGAAATGCAAGAGATGAGCCTGCAGCAGTATGCAAAGGGCCATATTCCGATTTTTAAAAATCTAGTTCTTTTATAAATTGCTTCTTCCCTAAACATTAACAAACAGAGTGTCTCTAACAGTGAAGGTTTAAAAGGAATCAAAACTATGGCTGTCACCCCTGACTCATTTCAGAACTGGCAGTTTTAGGTTAGGTCTGCCCTTTAACATCAAATTTCAGTTACAAAAATTACTTTATATGCCAAGCCTGTACTGAACAAGGAACAACAGCACATAGTGTATCTCAATTAGCACATGCATGTAACTGGAATGGAAATGACTTCAATTTAGGTAATTGGATTTCCACAAACAAAATTACAAGAGCAGTTCTCACTGCATTGTAGTATCACCTTGTTGCATCTGGAATTCTGTGATAATGACTGACAATGATGTTTTAACATATCAGAATACCACCCCCACCCCCCTCAATACAATCTCAATCTACCTTCTGCCTGCTCCTGACCAGGAGTGCTCTTTGCACCAGATAAATAGTAAAATATCCCACAGCAGTGAATGTCCATGTCCCCAGATTTGGTTACTAAACACTCGAGGCCAATGGAGATTATAGATCAATGTGATTGGATGTTTTTAACGAGGATACCTAATGATACATGTTTTTATTGATTTTATTGATTCTGTTATGGTTTATTATTCGATTGTTTTATTATATTGAAATTGTATCTTATGGTCTTGGTACCAACTGCAAACAGTCCTTAGTCGCCTGTAGGGATGGTATATAAATGCAGTAAATAAATAAATAAATGTTATTGATTGCCAAAGAGAATTTGAAGGAAATAAACAGTTGTAGGAAAGGAGAACAAATATAGTACAGGTTCCTGGCATTTCCTGGAAGGAAAAATCACAGACCTTCCACACCAGAGGGTTGCAATTCAAGGTGCAGGTCGGTTCAGGACCTGCCTATCTTCGAGACTGCATCTTCCCCTATGAACCCTCATGCTCTTTAAGATCTTTTGGGGAGGCTCTTCTCTCGCTACCACCTCCGTCAGTTGAAGGGGATGAGAGAAAGGGCCTTCTCAGTCATGGCCCCCCGGCTCTGGAACTCCCCCGGCTCTGGAACTCTCCCAAGGAGATCAGATTAGCACCCTCCCTGGCCACCTTCCTCAAAGACTTAAAGACCTGAGTGTTCTGTTGTGCTTTTGACTAAGCAATTCCCTGGATAGCTGGACCCAGTTGGGACCCAAAAACCTTGTCCTCAAGCACTCTGTAATTGTTATGCCAAAAACCTTAATGGTTAAATTGCTCTTATCATCAAAGCCACTATATGATATTTGCACTTTACGCATTAGCTCTATTCTTTAATATTCTGGCATCAGTAAGCCCATCCTCGACAAGACACTAAATTTTGTTATATGTTTTTGGTTTTAATGTGCATTTTACACTCTGTTTAATACTGTTGTTTCATTTCATTATATTGCTTTTGTTGATATGTATTTTACTGTATTATGTTTTAACTGTTCTGTTGGGCTTGGCCCCATATAAGCTGCCCCAAGTCCCTTCGGGGAGATGGAGGCGGAGTATAAAATAAAGCTATTATTATTATTATTAACACAAAAACACAGTATATCACAGCAAACGAAATATATACACTGGATTTCGTATCACAAAATCACAAGTCGAACACTTCCCAAGCGTATTTTCGAATGATGCACGCAGATCCAGGTGGCCTTTTGCAGCGGACAGATCATGATTTTGTCAATGTTTATTGTTTCCAAATGCTGGCTGAGATCTTTTGGCATGGCACCCAGCGTGCCCATTACCACTGCGACCACCTGGACTGGTTTATGCCAGAACCTTTGCAGTTCAATGATGATGATGATGATGATGATTATTCAAGAAGCTTTGTTCTGGATAAATCATTTCCCAGCAATTGCTTTTAGTCCCAATCCTCAATGCTTCACACAGATGATTTGAAGGCACTCCCAACAGAGTTTCTGGCCCAAAATATCTTACAGAAACCCTCCTCCTGCCCAGACCAGGTCTGCCCAAAAAAAATGAAAAAGCCCACAAAGAGAAGGGAATGTAGAGGCCAGAAGAGATTCAACACCAGTAACATTCCCCCATCTCACAAATCTTCCTATTGCAATCATGTAGTCATCCAAGAGAGAACATCACTTTATTTATAGTACTACCACAAATTTACAAGTTAGGTTTTCTGAGCTCAAGCCCGTTGATTATATAAGCCAGCAGTCATGATTAGGCTGTAAAGGTTTATTCCATGTGGAAAACAGTAGCCTGGATTAACTAGATTCCATTATTATCTTAAACTACATCAGAAAATGTATGAAAGGAAAGCTGGGGGAAATGCAACTCAAGTCTTTGCCAGAATCTTGACCTTACAAATATTTTCCTTGCACAATAACAATACCACCACTCTATCCATTCAAGAATCTGTAAATATTTAAAGGCCACTTCTCCCAAGCTAAAAAGTTGCTAATGCAAAAGGCCTGTGTTAAATGGAAGCCAAGCTCTGGCCCAATTTTGTCGAAGCAATTCTATCTGTATTGTAACACGTGGGTTTTTCAAAACACAATTTAATCCTTGAAGCGTGGGTTGAAAATGCTTTTCACTATCCTCCTCAGATTCACAATTGTACTCTTCTTGGGAGGTCAAAACAAGGCAAGATTCGGGCTTGGAGTAACAATTCTCGTTAGCAGCATCACCATATTCATCCTTTTAATCTTACACCTACACGTTCATTAGGAGCTCTCTGAAAATGCTGTTGCCAAAATCTCCATCTCATTTCTGCTCAGAGGTAGCCTTGACCTGCCAGCTTCTCTACTGAAAATTGACCAGCTGTCATTTTGCACTAAAACTCTCCGTTAAAAGAAAGCCACCAAATCCAGAATATTAGCCCTGGATGTTGATAATCAAAAGGGGGACTTTGTCAAGCAAGTCAAGGATCTGTTAATTGTGCAACCAAATGCCAAAACATGCTCATTAGTGTGGCATAAGCAACATAAGGTTATTTCAAAACTCCAAAAACCGACATTTTTTTTATTTTGCTTTCCACTAATTTAAGGGGTGAAGAACTTTTATTACAACAGAGCGGTAAACCAGATATTGTATATAGCTCAGAGAATAATACAGTTTAGAATAAGGAATGAGACAGAATGTAAAACTATCACAATGCTAAACTTAAGAAATGTTAAACATTTGCTTCAAAAATGGAATTCTTGTTTCAAAATACTCAAGAGACTAGAACCCAGACCAAACTAGTGATTTAACAATCATCAATACAATCATAACATCAGTCTACAAGTCCAAGCATGTAGACCTACTCGAAAAGCTACATTTCTCACTCTAGTATGTTACATTTAACCCTAAGCCACAACGACTAAGACTTTCTTTCAAATATAGATGACTCAAATAAAAGCTCTTGAGAGAGAATATTCTTTAATATAAATTCAGGTAACACTCCTGATGTAGCTGCAGTGCAGACATATTCTCATTTTCCAGTTGAAAATAAAGAAGGGCGATGGTATAGCAAGTACTATTACTTCCCAGCCCCAGAATTCACAGACTAGAAGTAATCAGTGGTAAGGAAACTGGCAGAGCCACTTCTAAAGGAGAAGAAAAGCAATTCTTACTTTCTTCCAGCATCACAAAGAAGAAAGACAACCTCATCCCTTCCTTAACAAGAAACTCACCTCTCTCTAATGCCTCATTCAGCACTAAAAGGCTGGTTAGTGTTTTGAGAGGATCCTCTTGAATAAAGAGAAAAGATTTCATGTGCACCTAGCATAGAGTCCAATTTTCCAGTGTTATCGCTATATCACAGAATCGAAAGAATATTTTTTCACATTTGATCACTGTACCATGATTTTTTTTAAAGAAATGTTACCTCTAAAAATACTTTCAAGTGTGAGACCAACTGTTTCCTTGAAAGGTGGTAATCCCACAGCAGCAACTGACAGAAATACAACCAACATGGATTTCTGCTGTTTGAAATGTTCATTTTACTGTCTCCAAAACACACAATACAGCAATTCACATCTCAGTGAAACCCCCAGGTTCAGACTATGGCATTCTTCTCCACAAAGGCTGTTGGATCAGCAGCCAAGGACTTGAACTTGTCAGAAAACCTGTTTTGCTATTGGATACTCGACTGGAGCACATAACAACTGCAAACCGACACAATTACCGCACATACACACATGTATAAGTTTCCTGTAGGCAAAGCGACAATGATGTGCAGTTCTATATGATAACGGACAGGAGGAGGAGAAGGGCAACTGCATTCTCAAGCTTTTATTTACTAAGCTGTTATATATTACACTGTAATTAAAACAGAAACTGGCTAAGAGAAGGAATTGATGGCAACTTGCGCCAAAAAACACCACTTTCTTAATAAGCAGAAAACAGCTTCTCCACAACAACCAAGACAACTTGAACTGAGGTTTCTACCAAAACCTGTTACGATATTTACCTTTAAGGTTAAATATTACCGCAAGATTTCATATTTAGATTCTGCAATAACTTTTATGTAAGTCACAGGAAAGAGTTTAGGAAAAAGAGTAAGGTATTTACCGATTCCATAGTTGAAAGCAGCAACTAGTACGGCAGGGATAAAATCCAACAAAGAAGTGATCCCAAAGAAACTCGGTCTTCTGAAAGACAAAAATGAGCTTGCGTAAATATTCATAATGCAGCTTCAGACAAAACATTTGCAATGTAGCCTTCTGACAAAAAAGACATGTTCAAATTACACCTGATAAGCCATCTTTTGAATTTTATTCCCATGCTGCTTTGATGCTACAACACTCCATTACGTGGACTGGTTCAAACACACATAACAGGCTTTGAAAGGAGGGCAGTATTGAAATTTCAGAAATATACATGCATGTGTTCATTTCTTTAGGCCTATCTCTCTAGTCTTCCACCCAACATTTATAACAGTCTCTGAAGATCACGCACAACAAATAATATTGCCTTCAATAAAATGTGAGAAATCCTGTTGGAAAACCAAAGTGAGGCAAGTGATCTCATTATCTCTCTCATATACACATTCACAGAAAACAAGTAAGACTTTCAAGCTATTTATTAAAGGAATTTCTTTATTGTCCGGCTTTAAATACAGAAAGCCAAAAGCATTAACAGTATTTCACAAATACAGAGGTCCTCATAGATATTGTTCCCTTGTCATTCTTCCATGCTAGCAATTGTGTGAACACTAAGAGAAACTAATATTTCCAGATAAAAATACCCTCTCCCTTTTAAAGCACTGCTCTTGTTGATTTTACAGCCAATACAGCTATAAGAATATCTGGTGCTTCCTATTAGCATTCTAGAACAAGAAAGTTGTGACTCATAATTGCAGAGAAGCCAGCTGTTCTTAAGTCAACCAAGTCAAGGCTAACCTATAAAAGGGGGGGGGGGGGGACAACAACACAGTCAGCCCTGGGCAGCCACATAGACAACAGTGCCTAGCAGAAAAAACAAAACAGCATAGAAGAAATTAAATGTCAGCCAGGCAGAGCATAACCCTCAACGAGAACAGTATATATCCAGAATTTCACTAATGGCCTTTAGGAATTTAGTTTCAGCCGAGTATTCAACAACCATAACTGGCATAAGAATATTAACATTAAAGCACTACACATAACAATCACATAAATATGCCACCAACTCATTCATGAAATGAGAACCCTATCCTGCCAACAAAACTGGATTTGTTTATTTACAGACACAAAAAGCTCTGAAACAGCAGTCTGACACTTTACATTTAAAATTATTTTGCTCTCTTTTGAATTATTTTCAGTATTATTTAATTTTTACAGCTTTTAAAGATTTCCTTTCTCATTTTTAATATAGATTTCATTTCTTTTTATAAGTTTTTACATTGCAATCCATGTCAGATGGCCTTATTTTGCCCTGAAAGGCACCTCATAAATGATTTTATACACAAAGAGGGGAGATATACCACTGTACTTCAATGCCTCTGTATCCCTGCTTAGTCAAAACAACATCACAAATGTGAATATAATACTAAAAGCCATTCTTGAACTGGAAAAAGGAACAAATGTGCTACAATGCATAACAAACCATTCCAGACAGCAGGAGGCCAAGCCAAGTGGAGAATATTCCTTTTGGAGAGAACCTCTGACATGCTTAAAATGTCGAAACAGATGGCGAGCAGTCCTTACTAGTTGTATCCCATTTTATTACGCCATTAATATTGGCTGAAATTAATGCCTATAAGAGTTTCAGTGGCTGAAGGAAAGAATGAAATGCAGACATTATTTGAAACATTAAGCCACAAAGAAATATGGACTGTTCATTGAATCATGAAAGCAAGCTGATATGTCTTTACTGGAAATTATCTCTCTCCACACATAAGCTAGCTTTCTTTCAGATACTATCAAGCAGACTAGAACTAAGAGAAATGAAAACATTTATTGCTCTGTTAATACAGTGATTACAAACAACAGAAAATAATCAGATATTATAGAAACTTAAACATTCTTTTTTCATTTGAATGGAAATAACCTGGAGAAACAATTAAATATTTAAGTGCAATCAGACTCTATATTTCAGCCTTTTGAAGCTTTGGGGTTTTATCTGGCTTAAATTATTTAAATTGGGAAATGTTGAAAATTATTATTTCATTTGTTTACCACCCTGACATCTCATGATAAAAGGCCAGCATAAAATATTTTTAAATAAACAAACACACTGATGGCCATTGAGGAACATTAACCAATAAAAGCAAGAAAGAATATGATGGTTTAAAATAAAAAATAGACTTCAGGAAAATGAGGCGCATTTCTGGACAGGTGGTGGACGGACTTCCAGGGCAATGGATAAAGTCATGAACAGATGGGGAGGAGTGCCGAAAGGAGAAGCAAAGAGGGGGCGATTAATTTTCAGGAAGGCACTTTTTGAAAAAAGACAAAGCAAAATGCCTTTCTCATGTTACACTTCTATTTTTGTTGGTTGCCACAGGCCTCTTTTGCAATTCTAAACAGAAGAGAGGCCACATGAGAGACCGGGAAGAAACAAAGCCTGTCAAGTGATACATTTTATTGGCCTTATTTTTTATGGCCAAGGCTGGACAAGCTGGCAAACTTCACAGGGCTCTTGAGATGGAAAAAAACACAAGTCTCCTTCATCCTTCATTAGCATATATCTCGCCCTTCCTCCAAGAGGTTCAAGGGGTTATTTCCATTTTATCTTCACAACAATCACATGAAGCAAGTCAGAGGGAGATACTGCCTAAAGCAATCTAGCAAGCTTCATGGCTGAGTGAGAATTGCAATCCTGGTGTCCATGTTCAACATTTTAATCACAACAGCATAGCGATTCCAGGCAAGAGTGTCATTTAACTGGAAACCAAAACTCAGGAGGTCTATCTGACCGGTTAAAGAAAAGGGAACTCCAATTTACCTTTCAAAGGTGCAATCAGAAATAGATGCCATAATGTACCAGTCATTGAAAAAAAACACTAAGCTTTTATAAAAAATTGAAAGAGGAATTCTTTTAAGTTGTCTCAGCAAACTGAGCATGTAACCATCACTATTGCTGCAACGGGTCATAAAGGTTTCGAAATGTAAGCATCCATGTGCCAGGTGCAGTTAGACAAGATATTAGCCCAGGAAAACATGCCACCAGGCCAGGTTCTTGGAGCCAACTGCTGGGGAGAAATGCCAACCATCTCTTTTAAAAGTCACAACTCAAGATGCTTAACTTTATTCACAATTCTGTGTGTAATCGCTGTCATTCATCCATCAGAGAAGGACTAAACAAATGCATTTATATGTATTTTCCACGCCTGGCCTGCTCAGCGGGCAGTCAAACAGGTTCCAGGATAATGCTTAGCAAGAAAACTAACTAAACCACAAAATGTCTTAAGGCTAGGGTCAACTTTTAACTTCAAATAAATTGACAACTTTTCCTGAACATATACACCCCTTTATATTCTAGTATGGCTAAATGATATGGGAATCCTCTGAAATTGCATTAATGCTGTTATTAAAATTCATATCCCAACCCTTATGCCAAGTTGTACTTTAATGCAACACGGAGAGAAAGCAGAACATCGCCTCCTTCATCCAACTGATAGGTTAATTCCTCTTCCAGCCATATCTGCGCAACGAATCTATACCTTGGATTGACAAGCACATTGCAATAGAAACCTCTGCTCACATTTTATCCAAGAGCCTTCTATATAAGATTAAATGCAAGAAAATAAAAAGTTTGCATACAAGGGCAAAATAACCCCCTAATTCTATGCAGACACTGAACACACCAGAGCTGGAAGGGACTGGTCAAGAAAGGCAACTGTTATGGTTCTGATATTTGGAAAGGTAACTGAAAATAAAATTATCAGTTTGAAAGGAATGGAAAATAAAAACCAATATACTATGGCTCTTACACAAATTCACTGGGGTAAGAATATCTAGCATATTGCATTCAGCTGTCATGGCAAACTTTAGAAAAAATATTCTGGAATTAAAGAAGATGAAGAAAGCATCCAAAATGATCCATAAGACTGAGGCACCCTCCTTGTTTCACATACTTCCAATGTTACCTTAGAGAGAGCTTCACCGCCAAAGTCAGACAACCCTTTTCCCCATGCCTCTTTCAGGCAATTACCATTAAGTCTTCAGAGCTAAACAATACAGCCCTTTTGGATGAAAATTAAGTTCAACCCAATGTGAGGAAACAGAAATTGGGACCAGTACACCACTAGTTATCATGGCAGACCTTACTCCTTTTCTCTCGTGCATGCACTGACTCTCCCCCCCCCCCCCCCCCCACAAGTGAAAAACAAATCCCTTTGCCTGCAACATACTGAAGAATTTATGTATCTGAAGTAAACAGTCTGCCTCTTTTAAAACACAACTTTAAGAGCTTATTTTCACATTATACATGTTTAATTTTCACTTTCGAAAACAGTGGAGAAACCCATTTATTTCCACTTTTTGTCAGCTGACTTATGGCAAGCGACCCCGTGAATCTTCATAGGGTTTTCTTAGGCCAGGACTCCTCAGAGGTGGTTTTGCCATTTCCTTCCTCTGAAATATTGCCTGGTATTCGTTGGCGGTCTTCCTGCTGAGTTTCCAAGATCAGAGGGAATCTAGTGCCTGGAGGGCATTTGGGCCTCCCACTCATTTTACAGGTCTGGAAATTGTACAGGGATGCCTCTGTAGCCTAAGCAATAGGGCCCAGTTTGCTATTCTCTTTTTTTTCACTCATATTAACAAAAAAAGAACGACCTCTCAATCAGAAGAACTGCAAGAAAATAAAATGTTGAGTTGTTAAGAATATGCAAAGACCTGATGAGTGTTTGCGTCAAAACTTACAGTATATTCTGGCGTATAAGACTACTTTTCACCCAAGAAAATCTTCTCAAAAGTCAGAGGTCGTCTTATACACGGGTGTAGTCTTATGCATGGGAGTCGTCTTAACTCTATATTTTAACTGGAAAAGTTGGGGGTCGTCTTATATGCCCAGTCGTCTTATATGCCGGAATATACGGTAAATATGTTTTTCTCAAATTAAAACTAAATATATCAGGAAAATTATTCTGGTTTTAGAAGTTCTAGAGATTTTTGTTTAAAAAAATGTATTGTCAACCTCATTCCCTCACATGCTTGTATGCCTATTAGGCAAACTGTTCTCCACAGCCTAAGGGCACAGAAAAAGAAGCACAAAGGTTTTCCCAGCTGCATGGGAATTTCCATCCACTTCTAGACAGTTGAAGGCTCTTAGCCTTTCCATTGCAGCTGAGGAGGGATCAATATGATTATTTGAGCACTTGTATCATGTCTGCCTAAGTATAAATGCATTTGTTTTTTGTTTTGTTTTGTTTTAGGGTTATTCCCCTTTAATCTAATTCTTGGCAGTAAGGCAACATTATAATAAATTTAATTAATAAATCTTGAACAGTTTGAGAGCATGAATTTAATTTCTTTGTTTCCTATATAAGATTTATTTTCCATTATTGTCCTAGGCCAACAAAAAGTTGAAGAAGTCCCTAAACAATTGAAAACAACCACAGCTTCACTTCATTTGGTGGGTTAAGGTCTTTTACTTCTCTAAATTATTATGGTACAGATTGCTTTTGTTCTTTACTAAAACATTGCACAACACTTGGCTATTGTGAAAAACAGGGAAAGGACAAATCTTGTTATATGCCTTCAAACGTATGGCAATACTATCCTAGGGGGTTTTAGTCACCCAGGGGTTTCCACGACTAAATAGATATCAAGCCTTACTCTAATACTGAAATTACAATTTAATGCTGTCTGTCTACGGGCCACTCTCACCTTGATCTGAGAAAGCATTGAGATCCGACATAGTGGACTAAAAGAGTGTTTCTCAACTTGGGGGTCAGGGCCCATGGGGGGAGGGTCGCAGGGTGGTGTCAGAGAGTGGTTGCCAAACACAGTATTTTTTACTGGTCACGGGGGTTCTGTGTGGGAAGTTTGGCCCAATTCTATCGTTGGTGAGGTTCAGAATGCTCTTTGATTGTAGGTAAACTATAAATCCCAGCCACTATAACTCTCAAATGACAAAATCAACCCCCCCCCCCCACAACCCTACCGGTATTCAAATTTGGGCATTTGTGCCAAATTTGGTCCAGTGAATGAAAACATATCCTGCATATCAGATATTGACAACATTACAATTCATAACAGTTCTGAAGTAGTAATGAAAATAATGTTGTGGTTGGGATTCATCTCAACATGAGGAACTGTATTAAGGGAACGCAGTGTTAGGAAGGTTGAGAAACACTGGCCTAAAATATTTAGGACACTGCTGATATATTTGTACATTTCATTGTTTACAACATAAAAACAAATTTAGAAAAACTGCATATGCAGTTGACTCATCCTAGGTCACGTTTAAGGTTGCTAGAAAATATTGCATTAAAATTAGGTTGTGCCAGTAGAGAGACTCAAAAGCCACATGCTCCGATGTGTGCAGTCCGCAGTTTCATGAAAAACCCTTGGCATCTCAGCTGCTCATTCCTGCTCACAAAGCTGCGGTGACAGGACCTGAATACAGGAGAGACATCCTTTATGTCAATGACTTTTCTCAGCCCATCTATTACTATAAAAAGTAAAGACTGCAGTCTCAAGTACAGAGGGAAACGGTCACAAGGCCTCCTCATCACTTTGCACCAGCTGTAAGAAGCAAAAGTTAGGGACAA
The DNA here is from genome assembly GCF_025583915.1 of Anolis sagrei ordinatus. NCBI lineage: Eukaryota > Metazoa > Chordata > Lepidosauria > Squamata > Anolidae > Anolis > Anolis sagrei. The sequence continues at coordinate 28,283,415 of NW_026847993.1, forward strand.
GACTGGTCCATTCATTATCTGAGGCCCAGGGCCGACACATCACTGTCATCACGTTACATCATGCCAACAAAATATTCCCAATGTGAAGCTGTCCACAGCCAAATTCATCTCCCCAAGAGTACTGTGGTGCAGAATGATTTCGTTGCCTGTGCTGAATAATTTCCTTCAGCAAAATGTATACGATAGGCCACAATTTGCCCTTCTGTGCTCACTAGCAGAGACAAGATCTGTTCTGTCAGTCTAGGGGAGCACACAGTCTTCATTTTGATTTATTTTGCATAAGAACTCTGCTGCTTAAAAAAGACCCAACAGCCTTATGGTTAAATATATTCTGAGTTTGACAGGGCTTTATTTTTTAGAAGGGGAACTAAGAAAATCTGCATGAAGATGAACCCAAGGAGGAATTATATTTCCTTCTAAGAGCAATACCTAACCACCAAGAGGCAGGGCTTTTGCCAGAGATCAAAAATGTAATGCTTCTAAGCACAAAACAAATGATCTCATAGAGCACAAAACATTCTTATTTTACAATCAATGATAACTGTTTTCAAAAGGTTTCTTTCTTTCACACATCAATGTGACTCCTCTCCTGTACGTCTAAGCAGTAAAATCTTGCAACAGAGTTCCATGATCCAGGAAGGAAATGCAATAAAGATACTTCATTACATCAAAATAAAATAAACAAGATTTCAAACCCTGATTTCAACAGATGCTGTGCAGATTTCAACAACCAGTTGAGACACCCGCTTCTTGAAATAAAAGGAAGCACTTGGGAAACATTGGATATTCACATTTTTGAAATGTTCAAAGGATTTTTGGAAGCCCACATGCAAACAGCCAGGGTTCCTCTGCTGAAAAAAAAAACCTGCAGCATGACTAACGGAGCTCCAATATAAAAGGCAATGTAACCTAGCACTTGTTAGCCGTCAGTGCTACAGTAGACTGAGTTTCCATGACAACCAGGGGGAAAATAGATAAAGCAAACTACAGTTAAGCGAAAATTATACTCCATGACAATACATGCAAAACGCAGGAACATTTGCAATATGGCCGGTGATAAAATGCTTCAATATACAGCTTGCACATTCAGAAAAATGAGGGGGGAAATGACTAATCACAACCATTTTCTTGAGGTATTTACAACTGTTGTTCATTCCCCATTTTGTGTACATACCACTAAAGCTGCAAAAAGCCAAGTTAACAAAAATACTTAACCTGCAGCACAACCAGGTATTGCTACCTTTTTTTTCAATCTCACTTTAAATGATGCTCACTGACAGTATTCAGAGGCTACAGTTTTCACTGCTACAGATCATGAGCAGTGAGTGTGTTTTGCATCTAGAAGTGCATATGGCTCTGAATTAGATATTATGATTGATTTCTGAAATAATGTTAAGTGGAACTGAAAGACATAGGTTTCACGGTACTTTGAGCAGTTCCTCCTTATACAATGGTAGCTATTTCTACAAAGGAAAAATAACCAGATGCCTTGAGTTTCAATTTGGGAAGAAAAGATGGAAAATAAAGTTCTTTGCATTTGCTATCGCCACCAGGATGGAAAACCAGTCTTGCCATTTATACTACTATACTAGCAAGATGAGAAACACAGACAATGTCACACAAACTAAAGACCCACCATTTTTCTCAGATCAACAGATTAATGGTGCACAATTATTTATTTTATCCCTTTTCCCATTGCTTCTACATACAAAAATGAATCCCTATGAGTCACAGAAATAATTAAACTAAACAATGCAAGAATTCATAAGAACGCTGATAAGCTGCAAAACAGAACAGATATTAAAAGAGAAGAAAACTTGAGCTAATACAGAATGAATAGCACCTACTCCCTGGTCAGAGCAAGATGCAGCTCATTACTGGTCCCAGATGGGAGCTTCAGCACTTCCAGCTTTAAATTGGGCATAAAGACATGTAATTTGGGTGATCTAAATCACCAATGGGATTCTTCATATGCATTAATTTGGGTAAAATTAAGCTGCTGTTGCATGTCAACATAAATGGCAAGCTTACAGATAGGTAATTTACGCAACTCTCTCTAAACAATGTATTATCAGTAATATGTACTGATATTGTACTATGCTAATAATATAATATATTGTATGAAAATATATATTGTAAGCCGCTCTGAGTCCTCTTCGGGGTGAGAAGAGCGGCATATAAATGCCGTAAATAAATAATAATAAATAAATATTGGGTTTTTTCTTCTTCCAAAGCATGCAATTGCTCACAAACATTTGTTATGCCGCTGAGGTATTCCTCAGTCACAATTCAGGGCTATGCCCTCGCAAAAGGGTATCTACGACACCAAAGAACACAAATGGTCAGACAAAATCTGCAATCACAAGTATTTTACAACACGGCTCTGAGTCACAAGGAACAATGACCATTCTACCAGAAGAATTCAAAGTTTCACACGGCCAGCTACCATTTTGAGGAACGCTGTAAGGAGGAGGGCAAAGTCGTTCCAGTCAAACGAGTCCAGGAAAGCAGCAGCACCTTGAACCCACATGGCATCCACCCTGCTGTTTCCCTTCTTCGCTCTGCATGAGTCACAGAACTGTAAACATCTATTACGGAGGAAGCACTCCATCGCCTCGCCAAATCCTCTCCATCCCATCTGTAAAGCTGCTTGCAGGACAGCACGGAGACCATATTATCTTCCACGCAGCTTAATGTTTAAATACAGTTAACTTCAGAATACCCCACTGGGGAACAGAAGATAGGAGTCTGTTTCATTATTTCAGTAATCTAAAGATAGAGGACAGGCGTGGATACAAAAAAAGAGGAAAAACATTAAGTGATAGTACATAAGCTAAGGAGTTGTAGCTCTGCAGCACAGTTCACTCTGGAAAATTAGCCTTACATAATAAAATGTGTATTAAGGCTTACTGCATTGAGTTTATCCCAAGCACTGTTACCTACAGGCTCAATGGGAGCAATGTCTAAGATTCCCCCACCCCCATTTCTGCAAGTGCAAAACATAAAGTGGGTCGCAATATGATTCACAAGAAAATACAACTGAAACCCAGCAAGTTCCAATGTTAGAGTAGTACTGAAAGGCAGAAAGGTTTAAAGTACATAGCTAGAAGGCAGAGTATAATACATATCTCCACACTAAAAGTCTAAATAATAAGGCCTTTGCCTGCTTACAGAAAGAGAAACAATCCAGCCTGCTTAGGAGGGATTTACACAGTGTGAGAGCAACCACAGAGAGGGTCCTCGGTCATGTTATTTTCAACATGTAACCCTGAGGGTGGCAAGACTGAGCAAAAGCCTACTCAAAAGCAAAGGGACACACAGCCACCTTTCAGGGCATCTGTATAAAACATAAACAGCACTGTTAACTGTTAAGTAGCAGAAAACACCCCTACGCTCTATCTAATATTATATTTCACACTCTAATAAGCACAACTCATACACACATGCATTCAACACTGCCAACACTACCATGCCAGTATCGTATCTCCTTAGGCACTTTCTTCTGGAACAGTCATAGGTTGAATTGATTGTGTCTTGACAATCAAAATAAAAAGCACTTTGTTTTCTCCTCGCATTGAATAATGTTCTCAGTGTAATCTCCTCTATACATTTACATTTACTCCCCTTTTCCCTTCTCAATGCAAACAGTTCCCTTTCTAATGTAGGTCAGCAAGGAGAGATGGCTTTACATGGCAACAGAATATTCCTTTTCAGATGTGTTAAAGACTGCTAGACTACTGCTCGCACATACCCATACACAGACACACAACAATACTTTTAAGACCATGCTCATGTGGTACAGTGCTCCACCGCCAGAGTGTTTAGGGTTCCCAAGATTGGAAGCAAGTGTGCTTAAACCCAACCACAAGTACTTGCTCATATCAGAATACCCAACCCAGGTGTCAGAAGGCCTAAACCAGCAAACACCTCTCCTATACTGCCACTGAATATTCACAGAACAAACCACTAGGGAAGAATGACTATTCCCACAGTGATCTCCACTCTACAAATCATGAACTAACCAGTTTTCTATTTTTCCTTCAAAGCTATTTTTACATTCGCATACAAGTCACTGCCAAGACATGCCTAACATGGATTGTTAAAACTATGGGAAACTAGTTGTGAATATATTCAAACACTTAATATTGGGATCTTTCAAGATATGAGTATATCCATCATGTAAAACATGTATTTCAGTAAAGCCAAATGCCAAGCAATGCAGTGATTTTTCTTCCATTCTTTCTGCATGCATTATCAGTCCTTTCAAAATGGTGTTCAATATTCACAACTAGATTTTGGCACATATCCAATTGTCAAACAGGAACTAAGAATATCCACCAGTTCTCTACAGCCACATCTATGAACTCGAATACACAGTGTGCCTAGCAACTGGATTTTAACCGCTGCACTTTGGTCTGAATGAAAAATAATTTCATTCTATTTCCTAGATACAGGCTAGCTGTACAGAGGAGGAAAGGCAATAACCCTCGTAACGATGTATGGGAAATAATCACCCATTCCAATTTATAGTTCAGGGTTCCTTCAACTGGCTCACAATTATATGGAAATGTTGCATCATGGTTTCTATATTCTAATATAACAATTTTCCAAAAATGGTGAACACAAAACTCACCTATAGTGCTTGATAGTGGTAAGAAAAACTCAGAAATGTCAAATCTCCATTACTTTTTTCACTTCCCTAATAGGGGAAAAGACATTCCTTTTCCTAAGGTTGGGTAGTGGTCATTAAAAACCTGTTATCAACAAATATAAAAACCTTCTCTTAACAGGAAGTAGAGATCAGAAGCATCAATTTTATAGCCCTTTGAAGAAATCAACAGCCTGGTTGGTTAATAAAATCCAGCACGATAAAGCTATTGAGAAATATCTGCATTTAAAACTAGAACACAGTCTGTTCTATATAAAAAATGTTTTTGCTTCTTGACTTTCTTCCAAGCAGCAAAGGCACTGCCAACAGATTCCTTGAGGATAAATAATTCAGAGCATAAATGCCAAGGGCAGTGCAGCAAAGTGATGGCAGATGGCAGGGACAACATACACAACAGTGTGCTCCTCACAACTCTACCTGAAAGCAACTGCAATCCTGACCTGGGAGGAGGAAGAATGAGAGAAAATACCAAGCTAAAAATGCTCAATTTTAGCTCATTCTGCATTAATAAAGACTACTGGGATTTTGTTTCAAGGTCCATGGGTGATTGCTATGAGCCTTCAAGTCATTTCTGACGTAAAAGTGACCCCAAGGTGAACCTATCATCGAGTTTCCTTGGCAGAATTTGCCTTTTTCTGAGGGTGCTATTCCTGGTGTGCCTCCCTAGTGAGGTATTGAAAAGATAGAGGAGAAATCTATCCATGCGTATTCCTGATGGTAAACAATGTCAGTTACATGTGATTTTCCTATTTATTATTCAAAATACCTTAGTATTCTAATTCCTCTGCTAGTTTTGCCTATTGTTTTTATTATGTCTATTCCTTTCATAAACTACTTTGAGGTGGTTTTTCTCATTAGAAGCAATATGGAAAAATTAGTAAAAATATTTTGCAACACTGTAATGCAACTTCAATACAATTAAGGTGTTGGCAATGATATGCAATGGGAGCATTCTCGTCATTAGATTTGTTCAAAGGTCATAACAAAACCTTTGGTGCTATAAATTCAGAAAGTGAATAAATGGTCAGTTTTCATCTTCTCTTTGAATGTCAATAGTTATGATCACAAGCTCTATTTACACATTTAGCCAAGGGTTTGGTTTTTTTTTTCAATTTTTAAAAGTACATCCATAAAGCATATAGTTACACAATCCTAGATAAGCTACTGGAACACCTTTTCTATACTTAGAGCATTATTCTTCACCATCTAAAATGGTGTCACGGGGTGTCTGCGCCCTACACCACTGAAGAAATTACACTGTTTAGCCGGTATTGCACCACCTAACATCCGCCAGGAAGCAGCAGCCAATAGTGAAAGGACTAATACCAAATGAGAGACTCCCCCCTGGGCACACAGGAAACTGGGCGACTTGGAAGGCGCTGAACAGACTGTGCTCTGGCACCACGAGATGCAGAGCCAACCTTAAGAAATGGGGCTACAAAGTGGAATCCATGACATGTAAGTGTGGAGAAGAGCAAACGACAGACCATCTGCTGCAATGCAACCTGAGCCCTGCCACATGCACAATGGAGGACCTTCTTGCAGCAACACCAGAGGCACTCCAAGTGGCCAGCTACTGGTCAAAGGACATTTGAAAGGACATCAACTACCAAGCTTGCAAACTTTGTGTTTTGTTTCTTTGTTAAAAAATGCAACGCAACTGTTTGGTCTGCTCCTGACACGATAAATAAAACCATCTAAATTTTTTGAAGAGAATTAAAATTGAAAGACTTTAACTATAAAATATCTGTATTACTGATTATAAATGGACTGCTATTACTGTGATATCTCCCCTTTCTCTTTAAAATCCTTTGAAGATAAAGCAAGCACACAAGACAACGAAGAAAGCCACTATACTGAATGAAAACCTGCCAGATATCTCTTCAATTACCTCACTGTGAGGTACACCAAAACAAGTGATCTATATATATATTTAGTAATCTGTATATAGAGCAGTTGCACCCAACCTTTGGTCCTCCAGTTGTTTTGGACTTCAACTCCCAGAAATTCCATCCAGCTTACCAGCTATTAGGAATTATGGGAGCTAAAGTACAAAATACCTGGAGGACCAAAGGTTAAGAAGCACTGATATAGAGTCTCTGAGCACTGGCTATGCTAAGTGTGGTTTATGGGCCATAGATTATTATTACCAATCATCTTTTCCTAATAATAATTCCCCAGTTCTCAATATCAAACATATGTGTAATAACTTAGAATCTCCTGATCCAGAAGCGCTCGCTCTCTCTCTCTCTCTCTCTCTCTCTCTCTCTCTCTCTCTCTCTCTATATATATATATATATATATATATATATATATATATATATAATTTATTTAGGGTATTTCTATCCCGCCTTTCTCCGCAAGGCAGACCCAAGGCGGTTTACAAAGAGAATATAAACATTAAAATCCTTCCGTCAGGAGTACAGAATAGATAAAACCATGATAAAACAACCATCAATAAAAGCCCCTTTGGCGCTCCTTTAGCTTGCCAATTGCAGAAAACTTGATTTTTGGCATGAGCCTTTTATTCAACTCAGCCATAAGTCTGCAAATGATTCTCTGAAGCCTTAACTGAGGTCCACTTTGAGAACTGAGGCATGGTGTGATATCACCTCACCTCCATCTAGTCAATCAAGTGGTGTCTCTTAACATCAAAGCCCATATTATCCACACCCCTTTCACATCTAGGTTGACAACTAGGGAGAACCTCTTAAGAGGGCAGATTCCATGAATGACACTAGAGTTGATGGTAATTAACATTCACACTTCAGGGTTTCCTGTCACCCTAGCAAACTCTTACTACTTCTATCAGACCAAAGTGCACCTGTCCTGCCAGCCCTACCTTCCTCTGTTCTTATACTATAATCTGCCAGGACCAGATTTCTGATTCTATCTTAACATAAAATGAAAACCTGTCCTGAGAACTTTCAGGTACTTCTGGAATGCAATTCCCAGCAGCCACAGCCAACTGAACCAATGCTGAGGACTGCAGTTGAATAACTGGAGGGTCACATGACTGTACACTAAGCACAATAAGAAAAACAATGCAATTCAGTTATTAGAATTGTTTTAACTGTTCTCACAAGGCTCAAGCTATTCTCAGTGGCTTATCCTCAATAAAACACACATTTTAAAAAATCAAGCTCAAATGTTCTGGTTCAAATACGTCTTACCTCTGGACTTATACATCTATTCTGTACTCAGTGCTCAGAAGTATTAGAGAAAAACAGCAATAGCATACTTCCTGAAAAAGTTATTGTAATCTTGAAGGAAACTGAAAAACCACAAAGCAGGGTAGGAAATAAAACATTTAGAAACAGAATTATTTGGGGGAAAGATTCCTGGTGCCTTGGGTCCTGTTCCAAATACAGGCTTAATACAATCAATAAGGCACTCTTTTCAACTGAAGTACAGCCTATCATTTTTGTCTTTAACAAAAAAAGAGAAAAAGATTTTCAACAAAATAGTGCAGATGCCAAGCTTAACTCAAAGAGCATTTCAGGCTTTCCATTCCACTCCCAGTTCAGTATCCATAAACATCCATATCTTATTTGTCCCTGTAGATCAGTAGTTCTCAACCTGTGGGTCCCCAGACGTTTTGGCCTTCAACTTCCAGAAATCCTGACAGCTGATAAACTGGCTGGGATTTCAGCAAGTTGTAGGCCAAAACAACTGAGGACCCACAGGTTGAGAACTACTGCTGTAGATCGTCATAACATATGCAATGGTTTTCTTTGCGGACACTGCTGCTTGATCTCTTTAACATAGATACATGGCTAAAAATAGTACTTTCACATAAAGCAGAACACATACACAAAACACCTCATTTTTTAAATCTGTTAGCAAAAGGCATTTGGAGCAGAATTACAGGAAATACGCAAAATAATATCCAAACTAGACATGCTTACAGCCTATTTACAAACACATTCTAATTACATGTTCCAAACAAATACAACTAGTTATATAAACTTGGTTTACTGAAAAAAAAGACTGCTGGTACAGTATGATTAACTCAGCTCAACTATGTATATCCTCAACTAAAGGAATACTTTTCTCAACTAAACAGAAATCTATCCCCAATATCAAAGATATTCCTTTTTAGAATTGGGTTTTATTCATTTTGTGTTCCAAGCAGGAAACAGAAAGAAAATGTCCACATATATTACTCAAAACAATATTAAAAGCAAAGATCTGACTGGCTCATTTTGGTCTGTGCTTCCTTAACCAAAAAAAAAAAAGGAAGGAATTTGGGTTTGCAAGATTTAAAGTAAAACAATACAAAAAATTGAACCAGGAATCTTTGAAATTTTTATGATTTCAAGAACAAACAGATATATCATACCCCAGCTGAACCAAATCTAAAAGCCTCAATCCTGATCAAATTATAGGACTGCAATTTTGCATCTGCCCAAAATAGATCACCTTTATGTGTCTTTCTACACAGCTATCTAATTCTCTCTCCTAGTTTTAAAGAGCAAAGAGCAACTCTCGAGCTTGCCTGAATCAGAAACTTGCTATAAAATGCTGTAACAACCTAGTCTCAAGAGAAAGTTCACAGTGGCACATTCTGGCCTTCACAATTTTCTAAATTTAATACACAAACAAATATGCAGTTAATATCATTATTTTAGCAACTATATAAATGAACAATAATATATGTGTATGAGGAATACACCCAAAAGATTCTACAATACAATAATCAGCATGATTTGTGTACATTTTATTGTTGATGAGTGTTTCCAAATGTTTTCCAGTCTATGACAATCCTAAGGTAAACCTACCACAGAGTATACTTGGCAAGGTTTATCCGGGGGGGGGGGGGGGGGGGGGGGGTGCCATTCCCTTTCTCTGGGGTGAAATAACGTGACTTGCCCATGGCTGCCCAGTGGGATTCCATAACTAAGCAGAGAATTGAAACCTGGTCTCTTGAAATACTAGGTCAATACCCCAAACTCTACACCACCCTGGCTACCCAGTCTTCACATTAAATCAGTTTAGTTAATTGAAACATTCATACCTAGCTCCAACAGACAATAATTCTTTCTCCCATCCTGAACCTTCCACAGATATATAAACTAATTTTCCTAGTTTCCAGACTTCACAACTTCTGAGGATGCCTGCCGTAGATGCAGGTGAAACGTCAGGAGAGAATGCTTCTAGAACCTACAACAACCCAATTTAGTTAATGGCAAGTCTTTCCCGACGTGGTGCTCTCTAGACGCTTAGGACTACAAATTCCAAAATTACTGGTCATTGATTATGTTACTCACTTTCATTTAAAAACTAATATAACTAAAGGCCACTGTATAGAAAGAAATACTTTAAGGACAAAGGGAAGTATGCCTCCACTCTGTGATAAGTAAATACTGGGTTGCAGAACAAAAATGCCTAGTAAACTATAATGTAAGACTTCTTGCAATATTCACAATACGTAGTGTATCTGCAGTGGCAGGAGCCCAAGGTCAGTGGTGTTGTTGTGCTCAGGAGGGGAAAGACCCTGTTCTTTTTCTCTCTGCCATGCAATAAAACACAAAGGAACACAAAGTTTCCCCATTTCCTCAAAGAATGAACCTGATTTTTCAACAACTTTTACTCATTAAAAGCACACAAAAGAACTCTGGTTAAATTATTTCTTTTTATTACAACAATTGAATCTATATTTCTCCTCAAAGTTTTCAGATTTTAAAGCTACATAGTTTTTCTTGTGAAAACTTACAATATATTAAAAGCCAACATCGACATTTTCAGAAGGGGTTTTTTTTTCCTTCAGGAAATGGAACAACTGACAAAGTAAGGGGGATGGGGCGATGACTTAACAACAGAAGCACTGTCGAGCTAGGAAAAACTAAAATGAAAAACACCATCTTTTGTTACAGCGGAACTACTTCTAGGAATAACAACTACGAAAATTTCCAAGCACCAATGTGCTAATTTTATGGGCTGGCCTTCCTATACCAACTCTGCCTGACTAGGCTATTCTGCCCCTCTTCCTTTTCGAGAACAATCCCCAGAGATGCCTTGAGCTGCAGAGGAGGCAGCAAGAGCAATGGGCTCAGCTTCAGCGCTGCAAGGCCAGCTTCCTTGTGACAAGGGAGATCTGTGTACAAAACCGGAGGAGGGCGGGGGAAGGGAGAGCAGTTCCTTCCTGCAACCGAATATCAAAACAGAGGCACAACTTTCAAGGAGGAGAGGCTGCTCTGAACACACCAGTCCTTGTGCCTCCATGAAGAGGCCGGTTTTCACTCCGAGTGCACACATCCCGCACAAGACAGCTGCTTTCTCTGGGAAAAGGGCAGAGGGCATTAGAGGGCTCAGCTCCTCCAGGCTTCTTTGGGGATGGGGGGAGGAGAGAGAAACGATTTGCCTTTCTAAACATGTAATCAATCCTCTTTCTCGAGAAGTGGGGGGTAGGGAAGAGGTTTTAAATTCTGTTCAGAGACATACAGCTGCTTTTTATTTCTTGTTTGAGAAGAAAGAAAGGAGGGCAGCCCAAGGAGGAGGCCAAGCAGTGTAGAGATTAAATAAGGAGGAGAAATGCAGCTTGGCCAGCCTTGTAGGCAGATCAGCTCTTCTCTACACATATACAAACAGGGATAATGGCGACCTAGAGATGATGAAATAGGTAGTACCAGGAAAATACAACTTCCATCGCAACAAATTCCCTGCCCGCTCCTTCTATTAGGGAGGAACAACCACTGCTTTTACCCTGCTCCCAGCCCCCCTCCAACTTCTCACTCTTTCTGCAGTGACTTACACCAGACTATAGCCCATCCATCAATCCTGCACCATCGTGACACTGCAGCTCTTCCATTCCACATCCACCTGAATTTCATCAGTTGCCTTTCAGCTATAAAACTTGCTCTCATATTTCGGTCGCATTATCGCGTCTTCTCTCCTTTCAAAAAACTCTTATCTGCTTCATCCTTTTATGAACAAAAACAACATGACACTGGTTTCATCACAACTTTACATTCTGCAGGACACTAGAAATAGAAAGCCTGCTGCTTCATGCCACCCCTGCCACACAATAGTACCTTCCCAGATATCCACTCTTTCTCAGGTGATATGGCACAAAAATGTCATGAATTAACTGGTTATTGGAAACCCATCCAACTCTCCAGCCTAAAGTTTCTACTAAAAAACATTAATCTTACTTTTAACTTTCCTTGTGACGCCCCTAAGGCAGACTATTACATGCCCTTCACATGCCTATCCAGGTAGACACAATACAGAGTAATGGGCTACTTTGTGATGTGTTTGGGTTGGAGAATATTATCATCAGAACGCCATCACCTCCTCTTGTTACAAATGCGTACCTTGTGGGGGGCTCCCTTACAAACACCTCTCCTCACCATCAACAAAAGAGAAGGGAACAAAAAATAAACCAGCTCCCAAAACCTGACTCTAATTCTCAATTTAACAGTCTTTCTGCATATCAACCAACGTACCCACATTGTCCTATTTTCTTCCTACCACATCACTTTTTAACTCACATCCAGCCTCCAAAAGACACTTGGTTTTCTGTTTCAATTTTTTAAAAGCTTCCTGATGTTCCTCTTACACACCCTCCCAAACCAACTCATATTTGATCCCTCCTCTCCAAGTAGATCTCAACCCCTTTCTCTTTAATAACAGCAATGTCACTCCAAAGAGTGTGGCACCCCAGAAGTCTCATATATATAGACAGAAACATAAATATACAGCTCACCAGGGAAGACGACGCCTTCAAAATTTCTCACACAGACACTCCGAAGAGGGGGATTCCCAGAAATTGTCTATCTAAGTGAAATGTTAATGTATGTATTCATGTATGTATCCTCCAAGATGGCTCCCACTTCCAGAGAGCCCTGTGACAAACAGTTCTGGATCGAATTTTGCACACAGCCTCACCATGACTAAGAAATAAAACTGGAGGCTTTGGGGGAGAATTGACCCTTGATGATGGGAAATGCAGTTCAGGGAGAATTTCCAGAGAGCATTGTGATTCCCACCAACAATAGATCTCAACCAAACATGGCACACTTACCCTTTACAATCAACTTTAAGTAAGGCTGGGGTTTTTGGGGACGGGGGCTGACCCTGGACAATAGTAGAAGCAGTTCACCCACATCCAGAGACCAGTGCAAACACCACTGACAATTGGGTCACTTCAAATGTTGGTCATGATGTGACCCAACTGACGCGGGGGATGGACATGGGATGATCGATGTTGTTCAACCATATCCTTATGCATTTTCTAATAGGACCATTCCTAAAATCCAAAAACAAACAATGCTTTCTATCTAATAACTAACTTCACAAGTTAACTAGCCCGGGCATCGTTGGATACCTAAGCTAGTAATAATGATGATAAATTGTATTTGTTACCCACCTGTTCTCATAGCATTTATGTATATCTCTTGTGGATGCAAGGGGGTACCCAAAATATCTTCTGGGGATTCCGGACAGCCCATTTATCTCTTTCACTTACACCCAAAATGAACAGGGGGCTCCCCCAAGCCACACGCACACCGTCTTCTCAGGAAGGGGGAACCCCCCCTCCCAAATACTCACAATACTTTGTGGAGGGGCAGCCTAATAATCAACACACCAGTAAACCCCTTCCATACAAAATTAAGCACACACACACACAAAGGCGCACTTCTTGGAAACGCATCCCCTCCAAAATAAATTTGAAAGCACACACCACAAAGACACAGTTAAGCCTGGCAGAGCCCTCACCCCCCACCCCACCCCAATGCACAATATTGGGGAGGGATCCGTCACAAAAATATAGAATCCTCATCTTCCAAAGTGATACACAGAAGTTCCTTTGTCAGGTATGGTGCCATTTCGCCCCAAAAATCACACGATTGGGAAAATAGATAAGAAAAAGTTTATCCTACACAAAGGAACATTCCTCTGGAAAGGCTTCCCTAAAATAGAAAACACAGGATCTAAGACAGTTTCACAGCCAACCCTGGCAGACACTTTTTGACACACAATTCACCCATGATCCCAATTCTCCTTCCTATGACGCCTACGTTAGAAACAATGCCCCACAAAAATTGAAACAAATGAATAAGTAAATACATAGTAAAGGCCCCCATTCAGGCTTCCTTCCCCAAAGGTCTCTCACACAGAGAGGCATATTTTCAGCTTCCCCCAAAATAAAAGTAAACAAACACAGGCTCTAATTTGTCCTCCAGGTTAACCCTGGAAGACCAACACTTTCCAAAAATGCACCAGTATCTGAAATCCATCAACTACCCACAGAGGCACCTATGTTAGGAAAAGCGATATCCCCCCACAAATAAAGAATAAACATTTTATTTAATTAGGGTCCCCCCCCATCCCCCAAATCCAATGAAGAATTGCATAGATCATTAGAGTCCCCTCCCCCACGTTAGGAATGGCAGGGACACTCCAACAAATAATTACAATAAAATGTAATCATTTTGTCCTGTGCAATTAATATGTATTTTATAGAAATGCTTTGATAAATATATTTTATGATACTGCATTTTAATATGTGCATCTGTAGAATTTTTATATTTGTGTGTTTTGACTATTTTTATTATCCGCCTCTCTTTTTAGCTCCAGACGGGGTTTAACAAGGCAACAAAGTAAAAAACATATTGTCGAGACAATATGAACATAAGATATATACAACAACATACATCTAAGGTACATAGATAAAAAAACAGAAATATTTTTATAAAATACAACTTGTACCAAAGAGATACAGAATGGACATAGGATAGCAATAGAATGTCAATATTATGTTTTGTCTTATTTTACATTTTGTCTACTAACTCATCTTTTAATTAAAAGAAAAATTACTTTTAAATATATAAAATTGTTAGATATTTCAGAATACCTTTTTAGCACTAAATAACATAGTTTAATTCATTTTTAAAGATTTTGTAAAAAAAAGATGAAGGTGTTTAAGATCTAGTCAGGGGTGCTGTGGTTTTTAACTCTCAATATGTTGATGGATTTTAATTGAAATTTTGATTGCTATTGTGTTTAGATTCTATTTTAATGTTTGCATAATTTTGAATTGGTTACAAATGCTTTTATGTCGAGCTGCTTTAATTCCCTTTGGGAGAGATAAACCCGGGTATAAATAAATAATATAATAATAAATGGTGCATTTGTGAAGTTTTTGAGTGCAGTTTGTGTTTAACTTCTATTTTAACACTTATATATTTGTATAATTTTAAATGGTATGCTAATGCTTTTGTTTTGATGGACTTTAATTGTGAATTTTTGAGTGCTGTTTGTGTTTAAGTTCTATTTTAATATTTCTATATTTATAGTTTCAAATGGTATACTAATAGCTTTTATGTCCGATCCACTTTGGGTCCCTGTTGCGAGAGATAAAGGGGAGTATAAATAAATATAATAATGACGTATTTGTTTTGATGCACTTGTTTTCATAGGTTTCCACTATGAATTTTGAGTGCTGTGTTTAAATTCTATTTTAACATTTGTATATTTGTGTAATTTCAAATGGTATATTAGTAACTTTTACATCAATCCTCTTTGGGTCCCCTTCAGGAGAGATAAAGTGGGGTATAAATAAATACTAAAATAATTACGTATTTGTTTTGATGGATTTTAAGGGTGAGTTTTGAGTGCTGTTTGTGTTTAAATTCTATTTAACATTTGTATATTTGTATAATTTTAAATGGTATACAAATGCTTTTGTTTTGATGGGTTTTTAAACTGTGGTTTTTTTAGTGCTGTTTGTGTTTAATTCTACTTTAACGCTTGTATGTTTGTATGATTTCAAATTCTATACTAATTGCATTTGTATTGAAGGATTTTAAAAGTGAATTTTCTTTGCGTGCTGTTTATGTACTACTCTCTGTACTGCCTTTCCAAAGGACAAGAGAGAGGGGGCAGATCTAATTTCACTGGGGAGTTCCACAGCCAAGGGGCCACCATGGAGAAGGCCCTGTCCCTTAGAATTGTAGGAGCTGCAGTCCAAAACACCTGGAGGAAGGGCCCAAGTTGGCCCAGGCCTGATTTAGATCCTGCTGTTGGGAATTTATTAATGTATTTATTTACTGTATTTTACCCCGCTCTACCTCAACTCCTAAGGGGACTCAAAGCAGCTTCCAAATTGGAAATAATTCAATGCCACATTAACATAAAAACATACGGAATTCCACTATACATTGAGCATTAAAATCATAAAATGCTAGAATATAAATACATTAAATAAGCTGTTAAAACAGTGCAGAACATAACCCGAAATCATAATCCAGAAGCTGTTCCAATCACATTGTATTTACATATTGCCCTGTACTATCTAATTTCACTGGGAAGGGAGTTCCACAGCCAAGGGGCCACTGCAGAGAAGGCCCTGTCCCCTGGAATTATGGGAGTTGCAGTCCAAAACACCTGGAGGGAGGGCTCAACTTGGGCCAGGCCTGATTTAGATCCTGCTGTTAGGAATGTATTTATTTACTGTATTTTTACCATGCTCTATTTTTACTCCAAAGGGGACTCAGAATGGCTTCCAAATTGGCAACAGTTCAATGCCATATTAACATAAAACCATATGGACTTACAATATACATTTAGCATTAAAATCATAAAATGCTAAAATATGAATATATCAATACATTAAACAAGCTATTAAAGCAGTGCACATAACCCGAAGTCAAAATCCAGAAGTCAGTCCAATCACACTGTATTCACATATTGCTGTTAAGGGAGTGCCTCAGCCAAGGGGCCACCACAAAGAAGGCCACGACCCTTAGAATTGTGGGAGTTGCAGTCCAAAACACCTGGAGGGCCAAAGTTTGCCAATGCCTTGGTTAGATGGGCATCTTTCACGAGTGCTTCAGTTGTGGAATACGGAATAGCAAAAAGTTGGCACAGGCCTGATTTAGATTTATTTACTGTATTTTATCCCGTTCTATATCACAACCCCAAAGGGCCAGCACTGAGAAGGTCCTGTCCCTTGGAATTGTGGGAGTTGCAGTTCAAAACACCTGGAGGGATGGACCCAAGTTTTCCTAGGCCTGCTTTAGATATTTATTTACTTATTTACGATATTGATGCCGCCCTTCTCACCCCAAAGGGGGCTCAGAGCAGCTTACAAGATATATATAAAAAGGTAAAGGTAGTCCCCTGACATTAAGTCCAGTGATGTCTGACTCTGGGATGGGCTGCTCATCTCCATTTCTAAGCCGAAATGGAGATGAGCACCACATTTTTATTAGTATTTGTATCTTACTTTGTATTGTGGATGCTATTACTTGTATTGATGTATTGTGGGCTCGGCCTCATGTAAGCCGCACCGAGTCCCTTGGGAGATGATAGCAGGGTATAAAGTTTTATTATTATTATTTATAAGCCGAAGAGCCGGAGTTGTCTGTAGAAACCTCCAAGACAAGATGTGGACGGCATGACTGCATGGAGCGCCGTTATACATACATACACATACATACAATATATTATATTATTAGCATAGTACAATATCAGTATTAAATATTACTATATTGCACAATATATACCATTATATTGTAATATTATTAATAATATTACATGGTTCTGGCCCGACCTATCTGTCCGAACGCATCTCCTCCTATGAACCAGTTAGGACGTTAAGATCATCTGGGGAGGCCCTGCTCTCGGTCCTGCCGGCTTCACAAGCACGCCTGGCGGGGACGAGAGACAGGGCCTTCGGCTGTGGAACGCCCTTCCTACAGACATTAGATCGGCCCCCTCCTTACTGGCATTCCGTAAGAATGTGAAGACCTGGCTTTTCGAACAGGCTTTCAACTAAGCAGTACAATTGAGTGATTATTGGAATGGAATAATGGACAACGAGATCGGGTGCTGATTCTATTGATGAGACGTGATGGATTGTTATATTGCTGTATTGTTGTATTGACTCTGGTGTTAATTAATTGATATTACTGTTTTAATTGATTACTGATTTTGTATTGTCTTGTTGAAACTGGTTGTTAACCGCTCTGAGTCGCCTGAGGGCTGAGAAGAGCGGTATATAAATGAAGCAAATAATAATAATAATAATAATAATAATAATAATAATAATAATGTAATAAATATATTATTATAATTTCATATTACTTATTATATTGTATTGTATTTCATTTTTATTTTATAAATATTTTATGTATATACAACGTATTATATTACATTATATTATAAGGATAACACAGGAAACAAGATAGGACTCCTCCACATCATGAATCCAATGGTCCCAGTCTTACTTGAAGTTGGTGAAGGATTGTCCTTGACTGGCCCAATCTAACTCCAATGAAGTAAACCAAATTCAGGTAAATGTAAGGCAAAAACAAGTAGAGAGCTGGCCAGGCCGAGCAACAAACAAACAAGCCAACAAATGGGCAATTTTAAAGGGGGGAGGGCATTGAAAGCAACAACAAAGAGGCGAATGGAGGGTGCGCGCGGCCTAGCTCACCTGCCTTGCGTGCCCAGTGCCCGCTTGGTTCCTCAGCGCTGCGGCCTAGTCCGCCTGAGGGGCGCGAGGCCTACTCCGCCTGCCCGCCCGCCGGGTTCTGGTGGCGGGGGCGGGCGGGCGGGTCGGCGAGGCAAGCGCGGGGCCTCCCCCTCTCCGCCGCCCGCCTCAGCAGTACCAGCGTCGCCTCCTCCGGCCCGCCCGCTCCATGGCGTCGCCTTCCCCACGGCCTCCCTCGGCTCCGGCTTGTCTTCTCACTTTCCTCCTCCTCCTCCTCCTTCTCTGCCTCAGTTGCTGTTTCCTCCCTCCGTCTTCGTCGCCGTCTTCTTCCGTCTGCTTCCCTCACACGCACAGCGCCTCCAACAGCCCGGCTTCCCCATTGGTCCGATGAGACGCCGCGCCTGATTGGACGCCACGATCACTCGCCGCCGCTGATTGGTCGGCCGCGCTGCTTCTCCTCCCTGCCGCAGTCACACAACACCGCCACTCAAGCCTCTCCATTGGTCCGATGAGACGCCGCTCTTCATGGCCTAGCTATGGAAAGCACAACATCATTGGCTAATACGACGCCGCCATGACAGTGACGCAGCTGCGCATGACGTGGACCATAACAACAACAGTAAAGGGGAAAAAAAGGAGGAGGGGCCTAGGAGAAAGGCAGGTGGGAGGAGAGAGAAGGCGCTGATTGGACAACACGCGCGTGATCACCGTCACGTGACGGCAGCGCCTTAGCCCCCTCCTCAGCCTCCCCTCCCTTACTCCTCTGTTGCTATGGTAACGAATCCAAGGCCTACTCTCCACTAATTTTATTTGTTTCAAGATTTATTTGACTTATCTATCTATCTATCTATCTATCTATCTATCTATTCTATATATAAAAATGCTCTGTGCATAGTGAGTTCCTTAAAAACAAAAGAACCAATGAACGAAATCACACCAAATTTGGCAACAAAATGTCTCACAACACAAGGAGTGACCATCACTCAAAAAATTATGATTTTGTCATTTAGGAGTTGTTGTTGCTGGGATTTATAGTTCACCTACAATCAAAGAGCATTCTGAACTCCATCAATGATGGAATTGAACCAAACTTGGCACACAGAACTCCCATGACCAACAGAAAATACTGGAAGGGTTTGGTGGGCATTGACCTTGAATTTGGGAGTTGTAGTTCCCCTACATCCAGAGAGCACTGTGGACTCAAACAATGATGGATCTGGACCAAACTTGGCACGAATACTCAACACGCCCAAATATGAACACTGGTGGAGTTTGGGGAAAATAGACCTTGACATTTGAGAGTTGTAGTTGCTGGGATTTATAGTTCACCTACAATCAAAGAGCATTCTGAACTCCACCAATGATTGAATCAGGACAGACTTCCCACACAGAACCCCCATGACCAACAGAAAATACTTAAGGCCATTCAATCTAACTCCCTTCACCATGACAAGAAAATGTAATCAAAGCCCTCCAGACAAAGAGCCATCCAGCCATAGAGATAGACAGATAGATATATATGATTCACACACACAGAGATATAGTATCATAGATGTGAAAGGGACCCCTAAAGAAGGACAATGATATGTTGCATGTTTCAGAGTAAGCAAACCAGACAATGTCCACATCATCACTGGCAAAGAAACAGCAAGAAATACTGTTTACCCACAAGCATAAAGACATTATATATATTAGAAACCAACACTTTCTCATTACTTTATTTTCCAGATCAACAGACTGGGCCACAGCAACGCATGGCAGGGGATGGCTAGTATGTTTTTATTTCTATTGAATTGTTTATTTAATTGTATTCTATTAAATACATTACAACTTGAAATATAGATATACAATAATAAAACAGTATATCATTATATATTATTATATATTATCACTTGTACTATACTGGTCGCTTCTGTGGCGAGAGAATCAGCCATCTACGAAGACGTTGCCCAGGGGACGCCTGGATGTCTTGCAATCCTGCAAGGAGGCTTCTCTCATGTCCCCCAAAGCAGAGACATCCCCAGCTCATCCCCTGTTTGGTTATCAGCCAGCACGTCAACGACTTGAATCTAGACATATTTTTTTAAGATCTACAGAGACACTCGCTGGAACACCTCAGCAAGCGAGAGTCCAGAAGTGGCAGGCTCAAACCCAGAACCTCAACCAATGGCTAATACCAAATGAGAGGTTCCCCCCTGGGCACACAGAGGATTGGGTGACTTGGAGGGCGCTGAACAGACTGCGCTCTGGCACCACAAGATGCAGAGCCAACCTTCAGAAATGGGGCTACAAAGTGGAATCCTCGACATGCGAGTGTGGAGAGGAGCAAACCACTGACCACCTGCTGCAATGCAACCTGAGCCCTGCCACATGCACAATGGAGGACCTTCTTGCAGCAACACCAGAAGCACTCCAAGTGGCCAGATACTGGTCAAAGGACATTTAATCAACTACCAAACTCACAAATTTTATATTTTGTCTGTTCGTTTGCTTTGTTCTGTTAGAAATGTAATATTATCGACTGGTTGCCCTGACACGACAAATAAATACTTGTACTATAGCTGAAGCCCTTCTTCTATCTATATAAATAAAAATTTAATGTTCATTTGTGGGATTAACAGAACTCAAAAACCACTGGACGAATTGCCACCTAATTTGGATACAATACATCTAACAACCCAATGTTTGTCCTTCACTCAAAAATATTGATTTTGTCATTTGGGAGTTGTAGTTGCTGTGATTTATAGTTCACCTACAATCACAGAGCATTCTGAATCCCACTGATAGAATTGGGCCAAACCTCCCACACAGAACCCCCACGTGGGCCACAGCAATGTGTGCCAGGGGACGGCTAGTATGAAATAACAAATAAAATCAACAATATAAAACAGCATAATAAAATTGGTCATCAACTCTGCTGGACCGGCCACGCTGTCTGGATGCCCGACCACTGTCTCCCAAAGCAGTTGCTCTACTCCAAACTCAAGAATGGAAAATGGAATGTTGGTGGGCAGGAAAAGAGATTTAAAGATGGGCTCAAAGCTAACCTTAAAAACTCTGGCATAGACACTGAGAACTGGGAAGTCCTGGCACTTGAGCGCTCCAGCTGGAGGTCAGCTGTGACCAGCAATGCTGTAGAATTTGAAGAGGCACTAATGGAGGGCGAAAGAGAGAAATGTGTCAAGAGGAAGGCGCGTCAAGCCAACCCGGACCGGGACCGCCTTCCAACTGGAAAACAATGCCCTCACTGTGGGAGAAGATGCAGTTAAGAATTGGGCTCCACAGTCTCCTACGGACCACCGACAGAACATCAATCTTGGAGGATCATCATCGTTGGACTATGAGGGATTGCGTAAGTAAGTAAGTAAGTTCTGTGCGCCAAGCTTGGTTCAATTCCATCGTTGGTGAAGTTCGGAATGCTCTCTGATTGTAGGTCAACTATAAATTCCAGCAACTACAACTCCCAAATGATAAAATCAATCCCCCCCAACCCCATAAAATTTAGGCGTATTGGATATTTCTGTCAAATTTGGTCAAGTGAATGAAAATACTGCATATCAGATATTTACATTACAATTCATAATAGTAGCAAAATTACAGTTATGAAGTAGCAACAAAAATAATTTTATGGTTGGGGGTCACCACAACATGAAGAACTGTATTAAGGGGTCGCGGCATTGGGAAGTTTGAACACCACTGTTCCAAAGGGACTCTAGTGACCTTCTAGCCATAACCTTGTTGACAACAAGGCTTTATTTTTCCCTTTGTAACTCAACGCCTAGAAGTATTTTCCTGATTATCCAGCCTGAGTCTGTTTTTCTCCAACTCGGCTCCTATGTGATTCCTTCTATTTGGAGGATCCA
This sequence comes from Anolis sagrei ordinatus, assembly GCF_025583915.1. Classification (NCBI taxonomy): domain Eukaryota; kingdom Metazoa; phylum Chordata; class Lepidosauria; order Squamata; family Anolidae; genus Anolis; species Anolis sagrei. Next base: position 28,305,388 of record NW_026847993.1, read on the forward strand.
AAGGTAAAAAAATAGGTAGGCGGAGGGAAAGGCTCCAAAAAGAACCTCTGAATGGAGCTCACGCCCTTTTTAATGAGGCTGGAAAGTCCCACATGCAAATGTGCAAAACATACTACACCCAGGCTAAAATATAGGTCGATTGCAAGGGACTCAGAGCGGCTTATAATTAATATGTAAATACAATATATTATAATATTACCATAGCACAATATTACTATTATATATTATATTGTACTATACCACTATACTGTAATATTAGCAATATTACATGTAATATAAAATATATAATTTAAATATCGTATTATTATTATTATTCTGATACTGTATTACATTACAATATTATCAATATTGTATGTATATCTACCTGTCTGAATGCATCTCCCCCTATGAACCATCACGGAGATTAAGATCCTCTGGGGAGGCCCTGCTTTCCGTCCTGCCATTGTAACAGGCACGATTGGTGGGGACGAGAGACAGGGCCTTCTTTGTGATTGCTCCCCGACTATGGAACTCCCTTCCTGGTGAGATCAGGTCGGCCCCCTCTCTCCTGTCCTTTAGAAGGATGGTAAAAACTTGGCTGTGGGACCAAGCTTTCGGGACAGGGCAATAAAGCGGCAATAGGAAAGATTACCAGCCCAATTAGATTTTACATGGATGACTAGGACGGTTTTAAATGGTGTATTTTAATATTTTAATATTTTGATAAATGTTTTAAAATGTTTTTGTATTGTATGTGAATTTGTGTCCCGACATTGAATGTTTGCCTTATATATGCTGTGCTCTGCCCTGAGTCGCCTTCGGGGTGAGAAAGGCGGAATATAAATGCTTAAAATAAATCAATCAATCAATATAAATAAAATGTAACGTTCGTTTGTGGGATTAACAGAACTCAAAAATCACTGGACGAATTGATACCAAATTAGGACACAAGACACCTATCAGGGCAATGTATGGCCTTCACTCAAAAAAATTGATTTTGTCATTTGGGAGTTGTAGTTGCTGGGATTTATAGTTCACCTACAATCACAGAGCATTTTGAACCCCATCAATGATAGAATTGGGCCAAACTTCCCACACAGAACCCCCATGTAAGCCACAGCAACACGTGGCAGGGGATGGCTAGTAAATAAATAAAAATGTAATGTTCGTTTGTGGGATGAACATAACTCAAAAACCATGGGACGAATTGACACCAAATTTGGACACAAAACAGATACCAAGCCAAAGAGTGACCATCCCTCACAAAAACACTGAAAAAGAGACTTTAAAAGCCATTAAAAAATTACAACACATGTGCAAAACCACATATATACCATGTATACACATATACACAAATATACACACACAAAACACATATACACAGACCGGGTCACAGCAACACATGGCAGGGGACGAATAATAATAAAAATACTTTATTTATACCCCGCTACCATCTCCCCAAGGGTCTCAGTGCGGATTACATGAGGCTGAGCCCACAATACAACAATACAAGCAATAACAATACAAAGCAATTCAAATAAATCTCATACACAGAATAACATAAACATTAACAATAGCACTATACACATTTAAAATAATATATTATATTATTGATAATATTGTTATATCTATTTATCCATCTATCTATCCCCTCTCTCTTCATCCATGTAGAAAGCCAACATGGCATAATGGGCCAACTTCGGCCCTTCAGGTGTTTTGGACTTCAATTCCCACAACTCCACAAAAAGGAATTGTGAGGGTTGAAGTCCAAAACACCTAGAGGGCAAAGTTGGCCTATGCCTGGTGTAGATGCATCTCATGTGTTGCCTCGATTTCTATAAGCCTCAAGCAAGCTAAGGGTCTGTTATATAATCAACTCCAGGCTGATGAAACACCATAGTTACAAGACCATACAGCTATCTTATCATATCTTGCATACCTTTGCATTTCTGGAGACCTACAGTAAAAGCACAAGGGTGACTCGCTCTAACTCTGTTTAAAGTCCACAACAGTACACCTTGAACCGGTTTCTGTGCCTTTCGTCAGCCGCCCTGTGTCAGGTTCTTCAAGTCACTGGGGGAAAGGCCGCTCCCCTTCTTCCGCATCTGAACGGTTTTGCAAATGGAACTGGAATAATTCTTCACCTTCCTCCAGAAACTGGGCATTTATTAATCAAGCTTCAATAGCAGAACTTGGAAAAGTTGCAATGTATCGAGACAACTCCCAAAGAGCCATGCTTTTTATAATACCATCCTGGAAAGGTTATTGTAACAGGTTATGGTTGTCATAAAAAGGTAAAGGTTTCCCTTTGACATTCAGTCCAGTCGTATCCGACTCTGGGGGTTGGTGTGCATCTCCATTTCTAAGCCAAAAAGCGGGTGTTGTCCGTAGACACCTCCAGTCATGTGGTCAGCATGACTGCATGGAGCACCGTTACCATCCCACCGAAGTGGTACCTATTGATCTACTCACATTTCCATGTTGTCAAACTGCTAGGTTGGCAGAAGCTGGGGCTGACAGTGAGAGCTCACCCCACTCCCCAGATTCAAACTGCCAACTTTCAGTCAGCAAGTTCAACAGCTCAGCGGTTTAATCGGCTGCACCACAGAGGGCTCCTTGGTTGTCATAGCTCAAAGGTTTTTCAAGTAGGAAAACTCCCAACAGGAATTGGTTTGATAGTGCAAATGGCTATATTCAATTTTAACATTTCCCTATCGTGTGTTTTAATTGCCTTGTTATTTTAACTTATGAGCCAGTTTTGAGTCTGTTTCGGGTTTTAAAAAATCAGGATATTATTATCATCCTTATTTATAATATTTATTTATACCCCACTTTATCTCCCTCGGTGGCGCAGTGGGTTAAACCACTGAGCTGCTGAACTTGCTGACCAAAAGGTCGCTGGTTCGAATCCGGGGAGCAGGTGAGCTCCCACTGCTAGCCTCAGCTTCTGCCAACCTAGCAGTTCGAAAACATGCAAATGTGAGTAGATCAATAGGTACCACTCCGGCGGGAAGGTAACGGTGCATCATGCACTCATGCTGGCCACATGACCTTGGAGGTGTCTACAGACAACGCCAGCTCTTCGGCTTAGAAATGGAGACGAGCACCATCCATCAGAGTCAAACACGACTGGACTTAATGTCAGGGGACAACCTTTACGTACCTAATATATTAAATATATTTACTACTGATAATAACATAACACATCATGTTTTATTATGGTATATTTGTAGTTTTTTAAGTTGTAATGTTTTTGATTGTGAGCCGCTTTGCGTCTCTTTATGGAAAGATATAAAATAAATAAAAATAAAATAATATTAATAATAATATACAAACATTAAAACAGTATTAAATAGGATCAATATTAAAAACAATTCAGTTTAGATCCATAAAAATATTACGAGAATAATAATGATGATGATGATGATAATGATAATAAATTACTACTGGCTGCATACTACAGAGCTTGTAATGAGAATAAACAAATAAAAATAAAATAATAATATTAATAATAATATACAAACATTAAAACAGTATAAAACAGGATAAATATTAAAAACAATTCAGTTTAGATCCATAAAAATATTATAAGAATAATAATGATATATTTTTTTGTCGTGTCAGGAGTTGCTCCTGTTGTGAGAGAATTGGCCATCTGCAAGGACGTTGCCCAGGGGACGCCCGGATGATTTGATGTTTTATCCTTGTGGGAGGCTTCTCTCATGTCCTCGCATGAGGATCTGGAGCTGATAGAGGGAGCTCATCAGCCTCTCCCCGGATTCGAACCTGCGACCTGTCGATCTTCAATCCTGCCGGCACAGGGCTTTAACCCACTGCGCCACCGGGGGCTGCAATAATGATAATAATAATAAGTATGCAGCCAGTTGTAATTAATAATTATAATAATGATAATGATAATAATAATTACAACTGGCTGCATACTACAGAGCTTGTAATAAGAATAAACAAATTAAAATAATAATAATAATGATAATAATATACAAACATTAAAACAGTATTTAATAGGATCAATATTAAAAACAATTCAGTTTAGAACCATAAAAATATAATAATGATGATGATGATGATGATGAATTACTCCTGGCTGCATACTACAGAGCTTGCAATGAGAATAAACAAATAAAAATAAAATAATAATAATAATAATATACAAACATTAAAACAGTATTTAATAGGATCAATATTAAAAAACAATTCAGTTTAGATCCATAACAATATTACAATAATAATAATAATAATAATAATAATAATAATAATAATAATGAATTACTCCTGGCTGCATACTACAGAGCTTGTAAAGAGAAACCCATGTGGCAGGGCGGCCATCTTGGGAGTGGGCTGCAAGGGGCGGGGCCAAGAGGTGACCTCTGCAATGCGAGGCCGAGGGGCGGCTCTCTTGAGAGCGGGCAGAGGGGGCGGGGCCAAGAAGCAGCGTCGTGCGTGCCTCAAAGTGGCGGCCATTTTGAGAGCGGGCTGCGAGATGGGAGGGAATAGAAGGGCGGCCATCTTGAGAGCGGGCCGAGGAGAGGAAAATAGGAGCGCAGCGTGCGAGGCGGAAAAGCGGCCATCTTGGGAGTGGTCTGTGAAGGAAGCGAGCCGCCAGCTTTTAAGATGGCGGCGCCGGCTCCTTTTCCTAGTCTCCCTTCTGTTTTTTCCTGAGGTGAAATCCTCATTTTTTTCCTCATCGAAAGGACTCATCCGAGGATGGCTTCTTTGCTGCGGCTTCTCCTCCGGGGAAGCTTCCGAAGGTTGGGACCGAGGGCTTTTCTGGTGAACGGGGCTTTTCGTGGCGTCTGCTCCGGCCCGCCTCTCAGGAAAGGCCCAGGCTGCGGCCTTCAGGTAAAGGAGGAATCCACACTTGGGCCCTTTGCTTTCTCAGGATCGAATTAATGTTGTCTTTGTGCTGGGAAAGTTCCATTGTAGAACTACAAGTCCTTCAGGCATTCCCAGATAGGAAATCTGTAATAATTTTAATAATGATAATAGTAAGGACTAGCCATCCCCTGCCACGCGTTGCTGTGGCCCACATGGGGGTTCTGTGTGGGAGGTCTGGCCCAATTCTATCATTGGTGGGGTTCAGAATGCTCTTTGATTGTAGGTGAACTATAAATCCCAGTAACTACAACTCCCAAATGTCAAAGTCAATTTTCCCCAAACTCCATCTATGTTCATATTTGGTCGTATTGAGTGCTTGTGCCAAGTTTGGTCCAGATCCATCTTTGTTTGAGTCCACAGTGCTCTCTGGATGTAGATGAACAACAACTCCCAAACTCAAGGTCAATGTCCACCAAACACTTCCAGTATTTTCTGTTCGTCGTGGGAGTTCTGTGTGCCAATTTTGGTTCAATTCCATCGTTGCTGGCGTTCAGAATGCTCTTTGTTTGTAGGTTAACTATACTCCCAGCAACTATAACTCCCAAATGACAAAATCATAATTTTTTGAGTGATGGTCACTCCTTGTGTTGTGAGACGTTTTGTTGCCAAATTTGGTGTGATTTCGTTCATTGGTTCTTTTCTTTTTAAGGTACTCATTATGCACAGAGCATTTTATATATATATATATATATATATATATATATATAGTAATAATGATAGTAATAGAAGTATCGATAACAATAATAATGAGAGTAATAGTCGTAATGATAACAGTAATGATAACAGTGATCATAGCAATAACGATAAGTCATGATAAAACCTTTACCTTTACCTAACAGTTGTTACGAATTATGGGAGTTACAAGTTAAATATAATATAATGTAATATAATATATTGTATATACATATAATATTTATAATATTATAATGCAATACAATATAATAATGATATTATAATTATATATTTTATATTACACGTAATGTTACAATATAATGGTATAGTATTTATTTATTTATCATGTCATCAGCAACCATACCATTGTATTACATTTCTAACAGAACAAAACAAACAGATTAAAAAAGCACAAATTTTGCAAACTTGGTAGTTGATTAAATGTCCTTTGACCAGTATCTGGCCACTTGGAGTGCCTCTGGTGTTCCTGCAAGAAGGTCCTCCATTGTGCATGTGGCAGGGCTCAGGATGCATTGCAGCAGGTGGTCAGTGGTTTTCTCCTCTCCACACTCGCATGTCGTGGATTCAACTTTGTAGCCCCATTTCTGAAGGTTGGCTCTGCATCTCGTGGTGCCAGAGCGCAGTCTGTTCAGCGCCTTCCAAGTCGCCCAGTCTTCTGTGTGCCCAGGGGGGATTCTCTCATTTGGTATCAGCCATTGATTGAGGTTCTGGGTTTGAGCCTGCCACTTTTGGACTCTCGCTTGCTGAGGTGTTCCGGCGAGTGTCTCTGTAGATCTTAGAAAATTATTTCTTGATTTAAGTCGTTGACGTGCTGGTTGATACCCAAACAAGGAATGAGCTGGAGATGTCTCTACCTTGGTCCTTTCACTATTGGCTGCTACTTCCCGGCGGATGTCAGGTGGTGCAATACCGGCTAAACAGTGTAATTTCTCCAGTGGTGTAGGGCGCAGACAGCCCGTGATAATGCGGAATGTTTCATTAAGAGCCACATCTGCCATTTTAGCGTGGTGAGATATGTTCCATACTGGGCATGCATACTCAGCAGTGTAGCATAGCGCAGGGGCAGATGTCTTCACCGTGTCTGGTTGTGATCCCCAGGTTTTGCCAGTCAGCTTTCATATAATATTGTTTCTAGCACCCACTTTTTGCTTGATGTTCAGGCAGTGCTTCTTGTAGGTCAGAGCACGGTCCAGAGTGACTCCCAGGTATTTGGGTGCGTTGCAATGCTCCAGTGGGATTCATTCCCAGGTAATCCTCAGAGCTCGGGATGCTTGTCTGTTCTTGAGATGAAAAGCACATGTCTGTGTTTTAGATTAGGGATCAGCTAGTTTCCCCTGTAATAGGCAGTAAGAGCACCTAGAGCAGTGGTTCTCAACCTGTGGGTCCCCAGGTGTTTTGGCCTACAACTCCCAGAAATCCCAGCCAGTTTCCCAGCTGTTAGGATTTCTGGGAGTTGAAGGCCAAAACATCTGGGGACCCACAGGTTGAGAACCACTGACCTAGAGCTTCGGAGAGCTTCTCTTCAACCATCTCAAAGCTCCCTGCTTGAATGGTAATGGCACGATCATTAGCATAGATGAAACTCTCTGTCCATTCTGGAAGTGGCTCATCATTTGTGTAAATGTTGAACCAGGATGGAGCAAGCACGCTCCCCTGAGGCAGGCTGTTCTTCTGTTTCCGCCATCTGCTTCTCTTGCCCTGGAACTCAACAAAAAAGCTCCTGTGTAGCAGGTTTCCTATGAGGCGGGTGAGGTGGTAATCCTTTGTGATATTATACATTTTTCTCAGGAGGAGGCGGTGGTTTACGGTATCATAAGCCGCTGACAGGTCTATGAAGACAGCTCCTGTGATCTGCTGCCTTTCAAAGCCATCTTCTATGTGCTGAGTCAAGTTCAGATAATAGTGGTAACAGTAATAATGAAAGTGGTAGCGGTGATAGTCATAATAATAATAATAATAATATTACAGTGAGTTTTCCAGGCTGTCTGGCCATGTTCCAGAAGCATTCTCTCCTGACGTTATGCCCACATTCTGGCAGGCATCTTCAGAGGTTGTGAGGTCTGTTGGAAACTAGGACAATGGGGTTTCTATATTTATTTATTTACGACATTTATATGCCGCCCTTTTCACCACGAAGAGGACTCACAATATACTATATTATTAGCATAGTACAATATTAGTATTGTACATTACTATATTGTACTAAACTATTATATTGTAATATTAGTAATATTACATGTAATATAAAATATAATTATAATATATTATTAGTATTATATTGTATTATATTATAATATTATAAGTATTACATGTATATACAATATATTACATTACATTATTAGTATAGTACAGGAGACAAGATGGAACTGTCCCCTGGCCCCCTCTCTCTTCACTCTGGCCCAGAGTGGCAGTTGGTAATAATGAATAATAGTAATAATGAAAGTGGTAATAATGACAATAAATAGTATAATGGGTTGCTGTGAGTTTTCCAGGCTGTTTGGCCATGTTCCAGAAGCATTCTCTTCTGACATTTTGTCCATATTTTGGCAGGCATCCTCAGAGGTTGTGAGGTCTGTTGGAAATGAGGAAACTGGGGTTTCTATATCTGTTGAATAATGTCCAGGGTAGGAGAAAGACCTCTTGTCTGCATGAGGCAAGTGTGAATGTTGCAATTGGCCACCTTGATTAGCATTTAATAGCCTTGCAGCTTCAAGGCTTGGCTGCTTCCTGCCTGGGGGAATCCTTTGTTGGGAGGTGATTAGCTGGCCCTGATTGTTTCTTGTCTGGAATGCCCTGTTTTTTCTGATTGTTGTACTTTATTCACTAGTATTATTATTATTATTATTATTATTATTATTATTATTATTATGTTATTATTATGGCCAGAATCACTGGGTTGCTGTGAGTTTTCTGGGCTGTCTGGCCATGTTCCAGAAGCATATCAGGGGAAAATCTTTACCTTTTACTATGTCATCTCATATGTTCAAAATATAGCTGCTTCGATGTGTTGTCAAAGGCTTTCATGGCCGGAATCACTGGGTTGCTGTGAGTTTTCCTGGCTGTCTGGCCATGTTCGAGAAGCATTCTCTCCTGATGTTTCGCCTGCATCTATGGCAGGCATCCTCAGAGTTTGTGAGGTCTGTTGGAAACTAGGAACATATGGTTTATATATCTGTGGAATGATGGGTGGGAGAAAGAACTCTTGTCTATTTGAGGTAGGTGTGAATTGGTCACCTTGTTTAGCATTTAATGACCTTGCAGCTTCAATGTCTGGCCACTTACTGCCTGGGGGAATCCTTTGTTGGAAGGCAATTAGCTGGCTCTGATGGTTTCTTGTCTGGAATTCCCCCGTTTTCTGATTGTTGTTCTTTATTCACTAGTAGCCAGATTTTGTACATTTTCATGCTTTTCTCCTTCCTGTTGAAATTGTTCACATGCTTCTTGTGGATTTCAGTGGCTTCTCTGTGTAGCCTGACATGGTGGTTGTCAGAGTAGTCCAGCCTTTCTGTGTTCTCGAATAATGTGCTCTGTCCAGGTTGGATGATCAAGTGCTCTGCTGAGGCTGACTTCTCTGATTGAATAATGACAACAGTGATAATGAGAGTAATAATAATAGTAATAATAGCAGTAGTGATAATAGTAGTAATAGTTATAATAGTAGTATTGATGATAATGGTAATAGTGCCAATAATGATAATAGTAATAATGATAATAATAGTAAAAAAAAGTAATAGTGATAATAGTAATAATGATAGTAATGATTCTAATCGTAATAATAGTCTCCAAGCTTGGATTCTGTAATAATAGAATAATTAATAATCTATCTATCTTCTATACATCTTCTATCCATCCAAATAATAAAAGTGAAAATGTGTATGTGGCAGAGCTGTCCACTTACACACAGATTCCCATTTCTCACAAAGAGCTAGGTTGGGGGTGGGAATGAACCCCCTCAATAACGGATTTGGACCAAACTTGTTACACAGACCAAACATGCCCAAACGTGAACACAGGCAGAGTCTGGGGGTGATTGCTCTGGGACTCTGGGAGTTGTGGTTCACCTGCATCCAGAGGAACAGTGGCCCTCACCGACAATGGACTGGGACCACACTTGGCACAGAGAAGCGCCATGACCAACTCAACATACCGTCCTGCTGGGGTTTGTGGGAATTGACATTGATTTTGGGAGTTGTAGTTCACCTGCATTCAGAGAGCACTGAACCCAGCCAACTTTGGATCTGGACCAAACTTGGCACACAGATGCAATATGGCCAACTGTACATGCAGACCTGGTTTGGGGAGGATTGACCCGCGATTTTGGGAATTGTAGTTCACCCACATCTTTATACATTTTCCAACAGGAGCATTCATAAACAATGAAATTGAAGACTGGCTTTTTTTCTAATAAATAGTGTTGCTAGTTAACTAAATGATATTACCTAACCCCCCAAAACAAACAATGCCTTTTTCAAATAATCGGGGTATCGCCAGGTACCCAGACTAGTAATAGTAGCAATAATGATAATAATAATAATAATAATAATAGTAATGATGATAATGATGATAATGATAATAATAATAATAATAATAATAATAAGTAGTTGATGTTTTACGTACTTGTTTTTCAATAGAGTCTGGATTCTATCACAATAGAATAATTAATAATAACGTAATAAGATATCTTGTAAATCATTAATAATAATGATGAAAGCAATAGTAGTAATGATAATAATAGTAATATTAGTAATAATAATAATAGTCTGTAAGTAGTTAATGTTTTACCTACTTGTTTTTAAGTAGAGCCTGGAGTCTATAATAATAGAATAATTAATAATAATGTAATAAAATATCTTGGAAATCATTAATAATAATGATAGTAATAGTAGTCGTGATAATAGTAGTAATAACAGCAATAGTAATACTCTGTAAATTAATGTTGTACCTGCTTGTTTTTAAATAGAGCCCGTATTCTATAATAATAGAATAATAATTAATAATAATAATAGAATAATTAATAATAGTAATAATGATAATAATAGTAATAATGATAATAGTAATAATAATAGTTTCCAAGTAGTTAATGTTTTACCTCCTTGTTTTTAAATAGTGCCTGATTTGTATTCTATTTTAGTGACTCTAGTCTTTAGGTTTTATATTGCAGTTTTGTTAGTCCTGTTTGTGTCCCTTTTGAGAGAGAAAAAAGTGGTTTATAAGTAAAAATAATAATACTGTTTATATCCTTCTTTCCTCTTTAAATGAAACTCAAAGTGGCCATGTCTAGACATTAAATAGGCACATTATTCTACCCAAAGTTCATTTACCAAAATGTTTTAAATCAGTTTTGGACATGAAGCCAAGTTGCGATGACTTGAAGGCACACAAAAATGGCATATTATGTATGGTGAGCTAGGCCTCTTCTCCTTTTACAATGTGTACATCCCATTGAATGCAGTGCCCTCCTTCGCAAGTGCCTCTCTCTTGACTAAAAGGCCTCCCTTGTCTCTCCTCAGGGCCTTCTCTCGCAGCTGCTTTCCCCCAAATCTGGAGAACTCACTCAGTCTGTGCTGAAAAGGCAAAATACTCCCTTCTTCCTCTGGAAACTTCTCAGTGAGTAAGAAAATACTTTTTCTCTCCCTTGACGACAACAATGGGGTCTTTCCCCGCAGCTTCTTCTTGCCGCTCCAGAGATCAAAGTGTTGACCATCATTCTCTTCCTTCTGCCTCTTCTGCGCTTCGGTTTCCTCTCTTACTGTGATTCCTGCACACAGATCACAGCACAAGCTCCTTCAAGGATGATTCTTAACTCAGAGGGCAATGGGCAGCTAAATCGCTTTCCCCCAAAAGATGAGGACTTTTCATACGGAAACCACACTCAGGGTGCATCTTCACTGTTGATGTAATGCAGTTTGACAGTGGTTTAACTGCCATTGCTCCCTGCTGTGGAATCACAGGAAATGCTAAAGAGTGCTAGTGCCACACTACACTCCAAATCCCAGAGTTCCATAGCCTTGAGCCATAGCAGTTAAAGTGGTGTAAAACTGCGTTCATTCGACAGTGTAGATCAGGCATGGGAAAACTTGGGCCCTCCAAGTGTTTTGGACTTCAGCTCCCACAATTTCTTACAGCCTACCAGCTGGAAGGCCCGAATTTGGCCATGCTTGGTGTTGATTCACCCTCAGTGGTAGTGAGGGTGAGATAGCTTTCTCAGTTCCTGCCCTGTCCCAACAACACACAGGGGGATTCAGCCCTTTCTTTCTCCAGATCGACCTTTACACATTCTCAGTTGGAGTTTTGAAAGCAACACTGCAAGACATAAACATGCATGTAGCAAAGCATACACAAGAGAGCCAGAACATTGTCTTATGGGGTTCCGCAGGGGTCAGTACTGCCTCCCATGTTGTTTACCATCTACATGAAGCTGCTGAGAGAGATCATCCGTAGTTTTGGAGTCCGATGTCACCTGTATGCAGATGACGTCCAAATGTCACTCCTTTCCACCTACTACTAAGGAGGCTGTTCAGGTTCTGAACTGGTGCTTGGCAGCTGTGATGAATAATAATAATTATTATTATTAAACTTTATTTGTACCCCGCTAGCATCTCCCGAAGGACTCGATGCGGCTTACAAAGGCCAAGGCCTCAACACACAATACAACAATACAAACCTAAAACAAATTAAAAACAGTTAAGCAAACTAAACAAGTAATAAACAATACACTAAGACGCAATAAAACTGGGCCGGGCCAGTGTAATGGGTACAAGAATTAAAATTGAAATTGAATCCAAGAGAGAGGTACTCCTGGTCAGTCATAAGTCCAAACAGGACATAGGGTTACATCCTGTGTTAGATGAGCTTACACTCCCCTTGAAAACACAGGTTCGCAGCTTGGGAGTTCTCCTGGACTCATTGCTGAGCCTGGAACCCCAGGTCTTGGCAGTGGCCAGGGGAGCATTTGCACAATTAAATCTTGTGTGCCAGTTGCGCCTGTATCTTGGGAAGTTTGACTTGGCCATGGTAGTCCACAGTCTGGTTACATCCTGTATAGACTACTGCAATGCGCTCTACATGGGGTTGCCTTTGAAGGCTGTTCAGAAGCTTCAAGTGGTCCAACGGGTGGCAGCCAGATTGCTCACCGTAGGAGCGTTCAGGGAGCATATAACTCCTCTGTTACGCCAATGCCACTGGCTGCCAGTTTGCTACCAATTCAGAGTGCTGGCTGTAGCCTATAAAGCTCTGAACAATTCTGACCCAACTTACCCGTCTGAATGTATTTCTCCCTATGAACCATGTAAAAGTTTAAGATTGTCTGGGGAGGCCCTGCTCTCAGTCCTACCTTCTTTGCAGGCGCAACTGGCAGGGAAGAGAGACAGGGCCTTCTCAATGGTGGCCCCTCGGATGTGGAATGCCCTCCCCAGGGATATTAGATCACCCACCCCTCCCTTTTGACCTTCCTTAAGAAAGTGAAAACGTGGACAAACCTTTGGAATCTAGTGGAACAGTCAAACACAGAATTCGATGAAAGTAAACATTAGAACGGCTCAAATTTTTTTGAACAATGAGACTAAAAATAAAGGCATTGGTTTTATATGTTTTTAAAGATGTTATTGACTGTACTTTAAATTCTGCTAATTGTATATTGTTAGACATCAATTGCTGCCTGCTTGTAAGCTGCCTTGAGTTACCTTCGAGTTTGAGAAAGGTGGGATAGAAATATAAATAAATAAACTGACTGTATGTTTGTGTGTTTGTTTTTTTAATAGATGGCACATGCTATTTTTCTACTTCCGGCTCTCATCGCAATGGCGGCAGTGGCAGTGGAGGGTCCAAAGGGAAATCCCCAGAGGAAGATGAGGGTAAGTACAAGTTCAGTTTCTGCCATTACCTGCCCTGCCAGGAATGAGACTGTGAACCAAAAGAAAAAAAAAACCAAATCCATTTTATATACATGCAGTCCCCAAATTACAGGATTACATACGACTCATAGTTACAAAGTGGGGAGAGGCAACAGCAAGTGAGAAGGGAAGGGAAATTCACTGAAAGATGTCTCCACTGAAGGTTTCTCAGTAATCCTTGTTTCCATAAAAAGCAATTTTTTTCAAAATCCATTTGTTACAGGGACAGAAAGTGAGGTGAAAGCCTGAAAACCACCCAACACCCCATAAGTGAAATCTTCTTAACAGGGCCACAGACAGAAAAACAAACCCAGAGGTGTTAACTTTTGCTGTCCAAAACATACATGCATACATATGTGTGTGTGTGTGCATGCATCAGCTGGAGTACCTGTTCTGACTAACATACAAATTTAACTTAAAAACAAACCTACGGAACCTCTTGTCTATAATGTGGGGACTGCCTGTATTCTTATTGTCCTCACTGATAACAAAGTGCTAATTATTACAGGTATGCAGTAACTTGCAAACTTCAAGGGCAAGCTGAAATATTTTGTGGGGGAAGGGGTAATAACAACATTATGTTTTATTTTATTTATTTTTAATATGTATTTAATTTGGTTTTATTTTACTTCTCTGTTTCTGACCTGGAGTGTTCAGATTGTGTCTATTGCATTTTAATCTTTATTCTGTGCATATTAATATGTGTATTTTGGAGAAATACATTTGAATATATGTATTTACTTAATATTTTATGATGATGATGTGTTTTAACTATGTTATGCCTTGCCTCAAGCTGTGTGGAGGGTTGGGTGAGAAAGAAAAAGTGTTGTTGTTGTTGTTGTTATTATTATTATTATTATTATTATTATTATTATTATTATTATTTTATGAATATTTCCTGAATACACATGCATTCCATTGGATATGGGGTCTGTCTCATTCGAAATATCATTGGGATCAGAAGCTACTATCACAAAGCAGGGGTGTTCCATTTTGATCCTGATACATGGAGGGTTGCTGCAAAACTGAACGGATGAAGAGGATTGTGGTTATGGGCCTGATCTCCCTAAGCAGAATAGTGAGGCGGTATAACAGTCTGTTTAACAGTTCTCTGCAGATATTAACCAGGCAATGGGCTAGCCCAGGCATGAGCAAACTTTGGGCCTCCAGGTGTTTTGGACTGCAACTCCAAAACACCAAAACAAGTTGTAGCCCAAAACACCTTGCGGCCCAAAGTTTGCCCATGCATAGGCTAGACTAAAACCTTGTTCCTGGGACCTTCCGTTTGCAGTGAATATTCAGACGCCATTCCTCCAATCCATGGGATACAGTGTTGTATCCTGTTCTTCCACTTCCCTATCCTGCATCTGTAGAGTGCCATCAAATAATACAGGGGTATTTTTTAAAGATTTCCCCTGACCCCCTTCCTGTGGACTGAGAACAAAGAAACTTGGCCCAGTTCTGAGTCCTTCTCTCCATCGGTGCCACCTCGGGACACACACTTCTCCCATCTTTTGAAGCAATTGTAAACACCTCGCTTGTAGAAGTCAACAGGTTGCTCCAAAAGCCATGTTATGACTTTGGAAATCAGTCTCCTCATCTGAAAAATGCTGTCCATTCAAGAATAACTTCCTTTTTGGAAAGAGGTGAAAGTGCAGTAGTGTGAGGTCGGCTGAATATTTGAAAATTCAAATTTCAAAGTCACAGGAACATGGTTCCATTTGGGCAACATGTGAGTTGTGAACTAGTGCACCATCTTGCAGAAGTGAGCATGCCACGTCTCTTGGTTTTGATGGCCTCTCGCAATTTCTGCAGCAGTGAAACCTAGTCTGCCCCAGTGATTATGGTCCCCTTTGCTAGGAAATCCATCAATACTACTCCGTGCTGGTCCTAAAATACTGTGAGCATGACCTTGCCTGTCGAGAGTTGGGCATGGGCCTTGTTTGGAGGTGGTGAGTCAGAATGCTTCCATGGCATTGCCTGGACTTTAGTCTCAGGATCAGAGTGATGGACCCAGCTTTCCTCCTGTGTGATCAGCAGTTGAAAAAGTCCTCCTGGTTTCCATGGCACATCATTGTCAAGAGAGCCTGAGAGCATTGGACTCGTTTGTGCTTCTGGAAAGGTGTGAGCAGACGGGAGACCCAGCGAGCGGATACCTTATGCATGTGAAGAGGGTCTTGGGTGAATTTTTCCATGAACCCCACACTGGTCTTGATATTTTGGGCTATGTGGCAAATGGTTACGTGGCCATTTTCCAAAATGGCGACCTCCACTTGCTGGATGGTGTGTTCATTAATTGGAGATGTTTGGACCGGTCTGATCACATCAGGCCCTGTTTACATCCAGACCGTTATCAGTTCTGAGCTGTAAATTGGCACATAACCTATAGAGACTTATATCATTACACATGCGTTTTCAGCGTCCTGTGATAAATAGGTCATGGGAAATCTTTAATGAACGTCCCTTCCAATTCCAGCCAGGAGCACTTGTACTGTATCTTCCACTGAGAATATTTGGTGCTTTGCAGGCAAGCAGAAAGCAGGCTTAAGCATCCCTATGCCTGTTTGGAATCTGTTGCAAAACTGGAAAGGAAAAAAACCGCTCTGTGTGCGTGCACAACTGCATTTCCCAGTGGGATGCGGCTCCTTTAAAATGAGCTTTGCCAAACTATAAAAAGCTCACAAAGGCCTCCTACACAGATGCTTGGTTTTGAAGCGGCTTGTTGTTGTTTTTCACGCAACCTGCCTTTTTCTGAGCCTGAGCTGACCTGACAGTGGCCCTAGTTTCACATCCCTCCCTTGGAGCTTTCAGCAAGTTCTCATGGATGATGCTAAGCAGCCCCTGTGGCAGGCTTCCCCTTCCCCCAGTTTTTCCCTTCCACTTCCCTCACTGTAATTCGACCCTGGCTTTCAAAGGAGAAGTTTGCCCTTCGCAAAAAGGCGCGTGTGCCTTTATCAGAGGAGGGTTTTGGCCCAGCCACTTTGACTCTTTTTTGTAGAGGGAGGAAGTGGGGTGTAAATAAAACAATATCCATCATAATAATACCCATATTTACTCAAATTTAATGCTTTTGGGGGGCTAAATTACCTTCCCAAAATTAGGATGTGCGTTAGATTTGCATATTTATTTATCGTATCAGGAGCGAACCAAGAATACAGCTGTAAAGTATTTTTTTTAAAAGCACAGAGTTTGCAAACTTGGCATTCTATTAAAAGTCCTTTGTCCAGTAGCTAGCCACTTGGAGTGCCTCCGGTGTTGCGGTAAGAAGGTCCTCCGTTGTGCATGTGGCAGGGTTCAGACTACATTGTAATAGGTTGCCTGTGGTTTGCTCTTCTCCACACTCGCATGGTGTGGATTCTACTTTGTAGCTCCATTTCTCAAGGTTGGCTCTGCAACTTCTGGTGCCAGAGCGCAGCCTATTCAGTGCCTTCCAAGTCACCCAGTTTTCTGTGTGCCTAGGGGTGAGTCTCTCGTTTGGTATTATTTATTTATTTATTTACATCTATATGCCGCCCTTCTCACCCCGAAGGGGACTCAGAGCAGCTTACAAGGTATATATACATACACTACACTATACTATTAGCATAGTACAATATCAGCATTATACACTGCAATATTGTACTATATCAATTATATTGTAATGTTATTAGCAGTTGTAATATTATTAGTAATATTACATGTAATAATATATATATAATTACAATATCAAATTATTATTAGTAGTAGTATTAGTATTATATTGCATTACATTATAATATCATAAATATTATATAAATAAATATCAGCCATGGATTGAGATTCCAGATTTTAGCCTGCCTCTTTTGGACTCTTGCTTGCTGAGGTGTTTATGCAAGTATTTCTGTAAATTTTAGAAAACTATTTCTTGATTTAAGGCATTGGCATGCTGGCTGATATCCGAACAGAGGATGGGCTGGATATGTCACTGCCTTGGTCCTTTCACTGTTGGCTGCACCTTCCATGCGGATGTCAGATGGTGCGATACCGGCTAAACAGTGTAATTTCTCCAGTGGTCTTGGATGTAGACATCCTATGATAAGGCAGCATTTCTTATTAAGAGCCACATCCACTGTTTAAATGTGGTGAGATGTGTTCCACACTGGGCATGCGTACTCAGCAACAGAGTAGCAAAGCCCAAGGGCAGATGTCTTCACTGTGTCTGATTGTGATCCCCAAGTTGTGCTAGTCAGTTTTCGTATGATATTGTTTCTAGTGCCCCTTTTTTCTTGATATTTAAGCATAAGTCTTAGTGCTGAGCCAAAGCAACCGGTTAAACTACTTCAGGAGCTTTTTGAGGGATGTCATCTGTAATTTAATTGCCATGGCGCAATGCTACACAGTGCTGAGATTTGTAGCTTGTTTGGGCATCAGCATTCTTTGGCGGGCCCTATGACCCCAAACGACAGCCCCCAGGATTCCATAGCTTTGAATCAAGGCAGTTAAAATGGATTCATTTTATAGTACAGGTGTTTCAATCCTGAAAGCTTGGGTGTTCTCTCACTTTTGTTTTTAAAGAAGGAATTGTAAGCATGCAACCACTGTAATGTGCACCTTTTTTGACCAAATTACATTTGGCAGCCATTTTTTGTGGTTTCAGGGTTTTGGAAATTGTGCGTGTTAGATTTGATGGTGCATTAGACTTGAGTAACTATGGGTAGTAATAATAATAATAATAATAATAATAATAATAATCTGCAAACACTTCATGCTGCTCCTGTGACCTACTCCCCATGTGTGAGGCTTCCTGTTCCTACATGCAAAAAGGAGTTTGGGCCTATTGTTGAACATGATTTCAACAATTCCTGCTTCTTGGCAGGGGGTTGGACTGGATGGCCCATGAGGTCTCTTCCAACTCAATGATTCTATGATCTAACAGTGTGATGCTGCAGCAAGGCTATTTTGGCTCACATTCGTTTAATTTCCAAGTTGAGCTGGATAATAGTCCCATTGCATTTCCTGTGGGTCAGGCCCTGTGGGTCTGGGACATTTTGTTTATATAGAATATAGACCCGTTAGTGCAGGTTCCCAGAAGGGCAACTCGATGATGAGCTGTTTGGAGAACAAAACCTGTGAGGAAGGGTCAGAGGAGCCGGGTGTGTTCAGTTGGGTGAAGAGAAGACTGAGAAAAGTGAAGGACTGTAAACACCTCAAGCGCTGCCCAAAGAGCAGGAGGCAGGTGTGGTGTGTCTGCTGCCTCAGAGGATAGGACCAGGGTTTGAATTTACAGGAGGATAAGATTTGACTGAACTGTAGAAGGAGCCTCTTGACAGTAAGAGCAATTCCTCCATGGAAGCAATTGTCTAGAGAAGTGGAGCAGTGTTTTTCTCAGGGAGTCTTGTAAAAAAGGCTGGAGAGCTCCCTGCTGAGAGGGATGCTTTAGTTCAGCATTTGTCAACCTGTGGGTCGCAAGGGGGTTTCAGAGGGGTTGGCAAAGACCATCAGAAAACAGATATTTCTGATGGTCTTAGGAACCCCTTTGGCAGAGAAGGCTGAAGATCTCTCCAACTGTCCTTCTCTCCTTTTTTGGAAACAGATGGCAAATCCTCCCACCAGAAACCCTCCTTTGCTGTGATTGGCCGGTCTCTCAGCCAAGGGGAGGGCTCCAAATAGGGGAAGGGAGAGCAGGCATGCTCAGCACATGGCAGCGTGGTACACATGTGCAGGTTACGGAGAGCATGTGAGGCTGGAGAGAGGCTTGTGCTAGCGAATCCCTTTAAGGCATGGGACTTTAGTTTGGAAAGTTTGACCCAATTCTATCATTGGTGGGGTTCAGAATGCTCTTTGATTATAGGCAAACTATAAATCCCAGCAACTACAACTCCCAAATGTCAAGGTCTATTTCCCCCAAACTCCACCAGTGTTCACATTTGGGAATACTGAGTATTTGTGCCAAGTTTGGTCCAGATCCATAATTGTTTGAGTCCACAGTGATCTCTGGATGTAGGTGAACTACAGTTCCAAAACTCGAGGTCAATGCCCACCAATCCCTTCCAGTCTTTTCTGTTGATCATGGGAGTTCTGTGTGCCAAGTTCGGTTCAATTTCATTGTTGGTGGAGCTTGGAATGCTCTTTGGTTGTAGGTGAACTGTATATCCCAGCAACTACAACTCCCAAATAACAAAATCAATTCTCCTCCAACCCCACCAGTATTCAAATTTGGGCGTATTGGGTATTTGTGCCAAATTTGGTCTGGTGAATGAAAATACATCCTGCATATCAGATATTTACATGACGATTTCTAACAGTAGCAAAATTACAGTTATGAAGTAGCAACCAAAATAATTTTATGGTTGTGGGTCACCACAACTGTATTAAGGGGGCCGTGGCTTTCGGAAGGTTGAGAACCACTACTTTAGCTGGAGATCCTGTGCTGAGAAGGGGGTTGGTCTCAGTGGCCTTCAGGGGGCCCTTTCCATTTCTTTGACTCTATGAAATGGACCAGACAGTGGCAGTTAGGAAAGGGAAAGCTTGGTTTCGTTACCTCTGAGCAAGTGAGCAAGAGGCATTTAAGATAACGATTCCAATCCAGATTCTAGCTTGGCATCGAATCTGTTCTGCATCCTAGTTGTAATAGACTTTGAGATATATTGTAAGTTTTGACTCACCACTTAGCAGTTCATTTAGTGGGTCTGCAACAGTATTACCAGGAAGATTCAGGCTCTGGTTAGGACCTCCACTCCTAACCAAAAGCCCTCTGAGGTGGAGAAAATTGCCCTTTGGGAAAGGAAACCCCATTGGCCAGCTGCAACAAAAACACATGATCCTTCTCAGGAGTCCTTCTTCAGAGCTTGAAAGGTTGCACAGAGTTATCTGCATGGAGGATGGAGGTGATGGATGGATTCATTGACTTTGGGAGGTGGATGCCTCCCCGGTGTCTTGTGGGGGGGCGGGGGGAGAGGAGACCGTCCCAGCAGTAATTATTTACAAAGAGCCCTGCCGCCTGTCACTGCGGCCCTTGCAAGCTTTTAATCACAGAGTTCAGGTTTGGGGTTAATGGCAAATCATTTCTTCCTGAAGGCTTCCCAGGGCTGGAAAGGGTCCCAGAGCTGCTGCCTGCGAGTGGCTCTTCCAGGGAGTGGATGACTTATTTATGAGATGTTTAGTGTGGCAGCTGAAGAGGCACACTGCAGCCCCAGCGGCAGAAATTGCTGCCTTCGCTGGTAGCCCAACAGAGACTAGTGACAAGAGCTATGGGCAAAATTGGGAGCTGCGCACGGCTTTTCTCTCTTCTTCTCCCTCATGACCTTCTGGCAAATAAACTAGTCCAATGTGGGCTAGACAAATCTACTTACTTAGGTGATCCTCCATTGGCCGAGTAGGATAGTCTTCCGGGATCAATCTCTTTTCCTGTCCACCAACATTCCATTTTCCGTTCTTGAGTTCGGAGTAGAGGAACTGCTTTGGGAGACGGTGGTCAGGCATCCAGACAACGTGGCCGGTCCAGCGGAGTTGATGGCAGAGGACCATTGCCTCAATGCTGGAGGTCTTTGCTTCTTCCAGCACGTTGATGTTTGTCCACCTGTCTTTCCAAGAGATTTACAGGATTTTCCAGAGGCAGCACTGATGGAATCGTTCCAGGAGTTGCATATGACGTCTGTAGACAGTCCACGTCTCGCAGGCGTATAGCAGGGTTGGGAGGACAATAGCTTTATAAACAAGCACCTTGGTATCCCTACGGATGTCCCAGTCTTCAAACAAATCTAAGGTTAGACAAATCTACGGTTAGGTGGATCTGTAATTGGTTAAGCAAACGAACCCGGGGGGCAATTTCCCCCAATGTTTCGTCGTCATCCTGGAAAGAAGTGACGAATGGAGTGCCATCAGCATGGTTCCATCCTGGGCCTGGTTCTCTTCAGGATCTTTATTAATGACTCTTAGATGAAGGGTTAGAAGGTATGATCATCAAGTTTGCAGATGACAGAAACCAAATTGGGAGGGAGAGCCAATCCTCCAGAAGACAGGAGCAGAATTAAAAACCATCACCACAGATTAGAGAGATGATGGGCCAAAACGAACACAATGAAGTTCAAGAGGGACAAATGCAAGAGACTCCACTTGGGCAGAAAAAAAGGAAATGCAAAGATACAGAATGGGGGACGCCTGGCTCGACAGCAGGACGTGTGAAAAATATTTTGGTATCTTTGTGGGGAACAAGTTAAACATGAACCAACAATGTCATGCTGTGGCTTAAAAAGCCAATGGAATTTTGGTCTGCATCAATAGGAGTCTAGTGCCTAGATCCAGGGAAGTCACGCTCCCCCTCTGTTCTGACTTAGTCAGACCAATTTACCTGGAATCACACTGTGTCCAATTCTGGGCACTGCAATTGAAGGGAGATGTTGACTCTAAGCTGGAATGTGTCCAAAGGAAAGTGACTAAAATGATCAAAGGTCTAGAAAACATGCCCTATGAGGAGTGACTTCAAGAGCTGGGCATGTTTAGCCTACAGAAGAGAAGGCTGATAGGAGACATGATGAGGGTCATGCATAAATATGTGAGGGAAAGTCATAGGGAGGGGGGAGCAAGCTTGTTTTCTGCTGCCCTGGAGACTGGGACGCGAAACAGTAGCTTAAAACGACAGGAAAGGAGAGTCCACCTGAACATTTGGAAGAACTTCCTGACCGTAAAGAGAGCTGTTCAGCTGTGGAACTCTCTGCTCTGGACTGTGTTAGAGGCTTTTAAGCAGAGGGTGGATGGCCATCTGTTGGGGGGTGCTTTAAATGCAATGTTCTTGCTTCTTGGCAGAATGGGGTTGGACTGGATGGCCCACCAAGTCTCTTCCAACTCTAAGATTCTATGATTCTTCGTCCTCCAGTTTTCTAAAACATACACTGCTAAGGTCAGGTCTTGTCGCTAACTAGCTTTTCCATTAATATCCATGATTCAATGGCTGAGTGGGTATTTGGACTCTTGAGTTGTTGTCCCAATGTGCAAACCACTGCACTATGTTGCCTCTAGAATATTGCACCATAAAAGAACTATTTGATTTGTACCTCCATTTTTTAGGATTGCTGTTTTCTTTCTGTTAAAGACTATAGCCAGCTTTGCTTGTTTCTCTGTGATGTATTTGACTATTGTTCCATCCCTGAGCCTTCCTGATAACACACAACAGTGAAAGGGTAGCAAGGGACAAAGGAGGAGAGGCACAGCTCCCAATTTGGGAAATGGTGGCTTTATCTAGAAGATCCATCCCCCCCCCCCCCCTTGAGAGGCTATTGGAGAATCAGGAGAGAGGAAGCCCTGAGTGAAATATGATACTCAGCATCTGCGTAGCAGACAGTGGCTGCAGCTGGATCTCTGCACCCCAGTGTGTGTGTATACATCAGGTTCGATTGGTGGTGCGCTCTGATAAATGCCTTTGTTAACCAAGTTGTAAATAAATCTAATCTGGACTCCAGCAGGCAGTCCTTCCCCCAACAAAACAGATGTAATTTATTTGGGAGCCCAAATGAATGGCACTGATGATGGGATGGGGTTGCTTGCAGGTTTGGCAAAGCTTGGCCCGATGAGCTCCTGTCATGAAACAAGAGCTGTTATCTGAAAATACTCTGAACATTTTAATCCTTTGCACTTCCAGGGAAGTGAACTTTCGGGGTCTTTTAGCACATGCTGGACACAAAACTAACAAAATGAAGTTCAACAGTGACAAACGCACTACAAGCGCACTGGCTTCTTTGGGAAGTAAGATAATTTGAGGAGGTTCTTCCTTTATCATGGTCGGCCACATTAGTAGTAAAGACTCTGTCTTTCCCACAATAATGGTACAGTAGAGTCTTGCTTATCCGATCTTAGCTTATTTGACATTCCGTCTTATCCAGTGCTCTTATCCGAAGCCCCCATTTTCCTCCAGCATTTCCCCTTCAATTAAAGGAGATACTCCACTTAGATACTCCACTTAGGCAGAAAAAACAAAATGCAAAGATACAGAATGGGGAATGCCTGGCTCAAAAGCAGTACATGTGGAAAAGATCTTGAAGTCCTTGTGGACAGCAAGTTAAACATGAGCCAACAATGTCATGTGGTGGCAAAAAAAAAGCCAATGGAATTTTGGCCTGTATCAATAGGAGCATAGATCTAGGGAAGTCATGCTACCCTTCTATTCTGCCTTGGTTAGACCACACCTGGAATATTGTGTCCAATTCTGGGCACCACAATTGAAGAGAGATATAGACAAACTGGAATGTGTCCAGAGGAGGGCGACTAAAATGATCAAGGGTCTGGAGAACAAGCTCCAGGAGGAGCGGCTTAAAGAGCTGGGCATGTTTAGCCTGAAGAAGAGAAGGCTGAGAGGAGATATGATAGCCATGTATATATATGTGGGAGGAAGTCACAAGGAGGAGGGAGCAAGCTTGTTTCCTGCTTCCCTGGAGACTAGGACACGGAACAATGGCTTCAAACTACAAGAAAGGAGATTCCATCTGAACATGAGGAAGAACTTCCTGACTGTGAGAGCCGTTCAGCAGTGGAACTCTCTGCCCTGGAGTGTCCTGGAGGCTCCTTCTTTGGAATCTTTTAAACAGAGGCTGGATGGCCATCTGTCAGGGGTTCTTTGAATGCAATATTCCTTCTTCTTGGCAGGGGGTTGGACTGGATGGCCCATGAGGTCTTTTCCAACTCTATGATTCTATGTACTGACTGATAGTGTTCTCCACCTCTATCAATGTACTTTCCAGGCCTGAAAACTGAGTAAGGGACTGAGAAGACTGGAGAGAAGGACTCAAGCTGCCCAATGTGGAGGAGGGAGATAAAGGCTGCAAACACTCAAGAACTGCCATTCAAAGAATTTTGGGACTCCTTTTTGTCCGTCATAATTGCTCTCCAAACGCGAATGCAAAAGTCATAGCAGAGACTTGTAGGATGAGGAGGAGATACAAAGCTGTTTGTTAACTTTGTATTCATGTTAATGATGTTACATGATGCCCTTTTCTCGCTTCTCTGGTATGCGTTTAGGATCCTTTCAGAGAAAAGAAGCATCTCTTCCTGCTGAGGAATGTGAGTTGCTTTGTCTGGCTGCCAGGCCTGGCTTGAAGCGCAAATGGGAAAAGCTGGAGTTGGGTAGAGCAAATATTTGCCGGCTAATGGAACACGCAGTTTCCCCTTTAGGCAGCTCCATGAGAGAACTCTCTCCTCCTCAGCTGTTGGCCCCATTTGCAGTCAGCCTTTCCATTCATCCCCACTGAGTGACCTTGCTCCTGGCCTCTCCTCATTCAGGAAAGAGGGGCTGCAACATGATACCAGCTGAAAACGTGCATGTGGTACCAAGCATTTGGATAATCTATCACTGCAATATGTGAATTTGGAATGGTGCAGTGATAACTGGAACAGCCTGGACTATGATATTGGATTATGTGATTTCAATCATTTTAATGTTGAAATGTTTTAAGTGGGTGTTTTAATGTATATGTTTTATTTGCTGGATATGTATTGTATGGCATCGAATTGTGCCTTTATGTGCGCCGCTCTGAGTCCCCTTCGGGGCAAGAAGGACAGGATATAAATATGGGAAATAAATAATATTAGCAATCTGAAAGCCAGGTGCCATCTCTTCTAACCCACCTTGCCTCCCCTAGAGAAGCTAAAATGCGGAGTGGAAGTCAGGCTGTATTGTGGGGGTCTCTGGCTTGGGGTATAATCGAGCTAATCCTGATGGGCTCTTGTAGAGTAAACGACATAGGAAATTGAATGACTTGATGATGGAATTGGACAATGCTTGATAATAAGGAGACGCTAATGATGTTGTTATTATTATTTTATACTGGTTTTATGTTTTAACTTGTTTTATGATATTTGTACTGTTTTGTTGGAAACTGCCTTGAGTCGCCGATTGGCCGAGAAAGGCGGTATACAAATACAGTAAATAAACAAATAAATAAATATTTCTGTCCCTTCTCCAGAGGAGAAGCGGCGCCGGGAGAGGGAGGACCAGATGTACCGGGAGCGCTTGCGCACCCTCTTCCTCATCGCAGTCATCATGAGCCTGCTCAACTCCCTCAGCACTGGCGGAGGAAACATCTCCTGGAATGACTTTGTGAACGAGATGCTGGCCAAAGGGGAAGTGCAGCGGGTTCAAGTGGTGCCTGAAAGCGACATTGTGGAGATCTACTTACATCCCGGAGCGGTGGTCTTCGGGCGGCCTGTGAGTTTCATCCATCTTTTCACCAAGATTAACTAATGCACTCAAATGGCACATTTTTAAAAGGAGAGAATTGCTTATAGGTCAAGCATCAGCATCACTAAATAATCCCCAGGATTAAAGTAATAATAAAAATAGCTTTACCTGAAACTACAAAGTAAAGGAGACAACATTCTTGGAGAAAACGTAATCAAAGCCCTCCTGACAAAGACCCATCCAGCCATAGACATCACACAGAGAGAGATATAGTATCATAGATCTGAAAGGGACCCCTAAAGAAGGACAATTATATGTTTCATGTTCCAGAGTTGTAATGAGAACACTGACAAAGAAACAGCAAGAAATACTGTTTACCCACAAGCATCAAGAAATTACATATATTAGAAACCCACACTTTCTAATTACTTTATTTCCCAGATCACCACACTGGGCCACAGCAACGCGTGGCAGAGGATGGCTAGTAACGAAATAAATAGTATAGGAAGACGATTTTATCCATCAACATTTAAAATACAGGCAAAATGGTCAAGAGGCAGTTCTTTAGGTAGCACGGACCCAAGTCCCTTGGACTCATGGATATTTATAACATTCATTTCAAAGTGGTAAATTATTTCCTTTTGGCCTTTCTCATCCTGCCCCCTGGAATTCCACCTTCTCCACACCAGCATTTCCCCTTGTTTTTGCTATTCCATGTTGTTTTGCTTCCTACCTCTGGCTATATGATTGCCTCTCTTCCTTCCAGAGACTTGCCTTGATGTACAGAATGCAGGTGGCCAACATTGACAAGTTTGAGGAGAAGCTGCGAGCGGCCGAAGACGAGCTGAACATTGACCTGAAGGACAGGATCCCCGTCTCCTACAAGCGCACTGGCTTCTTTGGGAAGTAAGATAATTTGAGGAGATTCTTCCTTTATCGTGATCAGCCACATTAGTACTAAAGACAGTGTCTTTCCCACAACTTAATGGTACAGTAGAGTCTTGCTTATCCAATCTTAGCTTATTCAACATTTCGTCTTATCCGGCGCTCTTATCCGACACGCCCCTTTTCCTCCAGCATTTCCCCTTCAATTAAAGGAGTGCTCCCCAACTCTCTTTCCATTCCCAATAAATGAAAAGGGCAAGACGAGGAGGAGGAGGAGGAGGAGGGAGGAAAGTTGGGTAAAGTGGCAGGACCGGACGTGTCCTCCCTCCTTCCCTCTGTGATTTCCACGCTCCTCTTCCACATGCGGGCACTTCCTGCTGGGCCGCTCTAGTTCTGAGGTGTTGCCTTGCCTTAACCCTTTGCATTCCTGTGGTTAGTATTCTAAGTGTCTAGCACTGCATCAGATGGGTAACAGTAGGCAACTCTGTATTCTCTGACATTTTTGTTTATCCAACATTTATTTATTTATTTATTTACAGTATTTATATTCCGCCCTTTTCACCCTGCAGGAGACTCAGGACGGATTACAATATACATATACATAGCAAACATTCAATGCCATAGACACACAACATATATAAACACACACAGAGGCAATTTAACATTCCAGCTTTTTCTTGAGGGTATTCTGGCCACCAGGGAGCTGTCCCTTCACCGACCATTTGTGACTCTGATAAAGTACTTCCTTATTCTTTGCATGCTTGCTGGAGATTTTTATGGCCTCATAAATTAGTTAAATTTGCCTCCCTGCATAAGCGGTACCTAAATTTCCTACTTACAGATGCAACTGTCTTTTGGACTGCAAAGGTCGACAGCAAGCTACACAAAATTGGTACTTCCTCATTCTTCATTCTTCTGCATGCTGCTGGCATTGTAAATTAGTTAAATTAGCGTCTCCGCATGAAGCAGTACCTGAATTTCCCACTTAACAGATGCAACTGTCTTTCTGGCTGCAAAGGTCGACAGCAAGCCAAACTATTACTGGCTGGGAGCTCACTCTGACCCGGGCTGGCTTCGAACACATGACCTTTCGGTCAGTAGTGATCTTAATGCAGCTGACACCCAGCCAGCTGCGCCACAGTCCCGGTTCTGCTAGCCCATTTCTGTCGGATGAGCGAGACTCTATTGTATAACTTCCTGAGGAGTTGTAAGACTTCTTACACATCTTGTTTTCTGTCCCCCAAAGGTAGTACAGATACTGCTGAGAGAACACGTTGGAGCCTAAGCAAACCTCCCGCACAGTATTATCCTCTGGTTTTTCAAAATAACTTCTGTACTTTTCCCCCATTAAAACAAAGCCAAGGAACCAACGGCCACTGTACCTTTGTCGCACACTGACTCATAGTAGCCCCATGCTGAGCAGAAACCATTTTAATAACAAACCCCCAAATGTCACTGGAGAAGCAAGTGCTCCCATTAAACACCTCGACTTTATTATGCAGAGCCCAGCATCCTTTTGCCAGAAAGATTGCGCAAATGTTAAAGCTTTTAATGTGAATGTGAGGTCAAAGTGGGGATTGTTGGGAAGATGAGAGAAAGGCAGAAAGCAGTGCTTAAGAGACGTGGCGATGCTGCCTTAAAACTTGCTTTGTGGTTTCCACTGAGCAAGAGCCAGCTCCATTTATTTCTCCAGCCTGCCTTTCCACTTCAGCAGCATATTTGTTCCTTGGTTAAAGCTGGTGGCAAAAGTGATTTCTCCCAATATCCTACTGGTGGAACCTTATCTTTCCTGACAAGAACAAGATTGAAAAGAGGCACATAAGCCATTCCAGTGGTGACTTGGGGGATGTCTTGGTTTCACAGCAAGCTTTGCTCCTTATTCTCCTGATCATGTCCTATTGAGAAGCAGCAGCCGCAACAGTGACACATATCTTCCACTGGCTGCACTTGTGCTCCACAAGAACGCTGTTCCTGGAGTTAATGGGAGCAACGCATTAGTGCAGAATGTTGGGTTGCTCCCTTCAGTGCTCAAAATGAGCATTGGAAAACTCCCCTAGTCCAATAGCACGCAGCATCCTCAACATTATTTATTTATTTATTAGTTACAATATTTATAGCCTGCCTTTCTCAGCCATACGGCGACTCATGGCGAGTTACAGATTGGCACAATTCAATGTCAGGCATTCATAAAAGTGCCATTAAAATAATCAACATTACAATATAAAACATATATAAAAGCCATTAAAACATATAATCATCGGTGTCATCCTGTTAAAAATGTTATTCAGTAACATCATCTGGCCATTCCATGTTCGTCATTCATAGTTCCATGTTATCTATTCCATTGCATCCTCAAAAGCTTGCTCAAAGAGCCAGGTCTTTACTTTTTTCGGAAAGTTGGGAAGGAGGGGGCCGATCTAATATCCCCGGGGAGGGAATTCCATAGCCGGGGGGCCACCACTGAGAAGGCCCTGTCCTTCCTCTCTGCCAGTTGCACTTGCGAGCCAGGTGGGATCGAGAGCAGGGCCTCCCCAGAGCTCCTAGATGGTTCATAGGAGAAGATATGTTCGGACAGGCAAGCACTTTGAATTGTGCTCGGTGGCAAATTGGCAGCCAGTGGAGCTGACGCAGCAGAGGAGTAGTGTGTTCCCTGAGCGCTGCTCCTGTTAGTAACCTGGCTGCCGCCCGTTGGACCATCTGAAGCTGCCGAGCAGTCTTCAACAGCAACCCCACGTAGAGCGCATTGCAGTAATCTATTCGGGATGTAACATGATCGTGGACCACCAAGTCAGATTTTACCCCCATGTCCTTTGATTTAAATCAGTGGTTCCCAACCTGTGGGCCACAGCCAAGCAGTGGACTGCGAGAACGAAAATCCAGTCTGCGTACCTCCTTCCTCATTATTTTATTTATTTTATTTCCGCTCCTTTTCACAGAGCTGACCAGCTCCGCTCCTTTTGGTACTAATGTTGGAGAGTGGCCCCTAGTCAATGTGGGCCCTGGTCAGGTGGGCCCTGGTCAAAATATGTTGGGAACCACTGATTTAAATCTATTCTACGTGTGCATACACTAAAGCAGGTTCTTTGTGTTGTAATTCAACCCCACACTGCCCAAGTATCAAGTCCTCAATGAGGAACTGTTTCGTTTAGCTTAGAATAGGCTAAGAGTTTCCCTTTCCCCCTGTGTCCTGAATGACAGTTGGGAATGTATCTAAGTTCGTCTCTCCTCTCTATTTCTGCTTTCATTCTGATTGATTGTTTAAAATGAATACTTTTCTACTGCAAGCTTTTTGAATCTGACTTTCTTAGTATGGAGTGTATGTACTGTGTGCTTTTACATCTCTCTCTGCTTGTGTGTCAGGAGAGATGTTGTGATAGAGTTTTTCCCTCTCTTGATGGGTGTTAGAGTAGCTCAGACCCAGTTCTTGATTATTATGAAATGCAGTTTTTTCTTACTATTGTGAATAAACCTTTTGTGATTTTTGTTAAGATTGGACTCTGCATGTTTGTCTCCTAAGTTCTGAATTCTTTACAGCCACATCACACGGCACTTTGGGCTCTGCTCGCTAATGAGCTGAATGCTCAACTTTTGTGTCCTGTTTGTTTTTGGAGGCTCTGCTATATTTTAGGGTAGTTTTTCCCGAACACTTTGAATACTGCTGTGCTTGAAGTGTGCTGCAAATGCAGAGACCAACTGCAAAGTCCTGAACCTGTATGCAGATGACACCCAACTCTACTACTTGTTTCCACCAAATTCCAAGGAAGTCTCTCAGACCCTGAACCAGTGTCTGATTGCTGTGATGGACTGGATGAGGGCTAACAGGTTGAAGTTTACTCCAGACAAGACAGAGGTCCTCCTGGTCAGTTGTGGGGCCGACCGGGGTATTGGGTGGCAACCTGTGCTTGATGGGGTTACACTCCCCCTGAGGGCACAGGTCCGTAGCTTGGGGGTCCTCCTTGACTCAACGCTGTCACTTGAGGGTCAGGAGTCAGCAGTGGCCGGGAGGGCCTTTGCACAACTCAAACTCATGCGCCAGCTGTGACCATACCTCGTGAAGTCTAACTTGGCCAGTGCGGTCCATGCTTTGGTTACATCCAGATTGGACTATTGCAATGCGCTCTACGTGGGACTGCCCTTGAAGTTGGCCGGGAAGCTCCAACTGGTACAATGGGCTGCAGCCAGGCTCCTTACTGGAGCAAACTATAGGGAGCATACAACTCCCCTTTTAAAACTGCTTCACTGGCTGCCAATAAGCTGCTGAGCCAAATATGAGGTACAGGTTGTGACCCATAAAGCCCTAAACGATTCGGGCCCCACCTATCTTCATGATCGCATCTCCTTCTATGCACCGGCATGAACTTTAAGATCTTCTAGGGAGGCCCTCCTCTCGCTCCCACTACCGTCACAAGTATGGTTGGTGGGGATGAGAGAGAGGGCCTTCTCGGTGGTGGCCCCCCGCCTCTGGAACGCCCTTCCTAGAGAAATAAGACAGGTCCCACCCCTCCCCTCCTTTCATAAGAGCCTGAAGACCTGGTGGTTTAAACAAGCCTTTGAGGATGACTACTTCTAGCTCAGCCCCAGATACTGTTGAATGTGGCCATATCTTTTTCTACCAATTACACAGATTGCTTCCTCCTATTAGGCCTTGGAAATGAACAACCATTGAATCTACCTAATTTCCTGGGCTCTCTACAAATTGCACTAGCCTCGGCCCAGCCTTTTAAATTGCCTTGAACAGGCAGGATTATTTTCAATATATATGTGCTATTGTGATTTTTTATGCTTATATTGTTAATTTTATGTTTATGCTGTTTTCTTTGTATGTATTCATGGTGTTAGTTGGAAACCGCTCTGAGTTCCCTCTGGGAGATAGAGCGGTATTTAAACAAAGTTTTGTTGTTGTTGTTGTTTCCTTTCTCCTCCTCGTTGCAGTGCCCTCTATGCCTTGGGGATGGCCGCCGTGGGCATCGGCATCTTGTGGTACATCTTTCGTCTGGCCGGGATGGCAGGAAGGGAAGGAGGCTTCAGCGCCTTTGTAAGTCGCATTTGCCACGTGTGGGGATGCTTTTTGGGTGGGCCCAACCTCTTTCTTGCCCAGCAGCCGGTGAGAATGAAGCTGCTCCAGCCACGATGCTTCTCCCTCCCAGTGGATGGCTCTCTGCTGCATTTGGTCTGTTTGCGTGGGGCAGTAGGTCCTCCTCTTTTCCCCTCAGCCAGGCAGCTCCTCTCTTGCTGTTTTCAAGACTCTCTAATGACTTGCAGCTGGGAATGGCATTTCTTTCCTCTTTGTCTCGCCAGCAAATCTCACATCCTTCACTTGCTTTCAGCAAAATAGCTTTTTGGGGCCTTTCCTTTAAACACCGCCTAAGCTTTTGGGCTGTGCTGTACGCTGGCCTCTGTGCCTCCGGTCACATGCCGCCTCTCAGCGCCAGCCAAACCCCTGCCGGTCAGTCAGCTAAGGAACGAAAGGCGAATGTGGGCCTGCTTCGGAAGACCTAGAAGAGAAGGAGGCCCTTCAAATGGGCTCCAGTATCAGCTGGGAAGGTGGCCCAATTGGCTTAATCCCATGCTCATGACTTTTTGGAAGCAGCCATCACAGCTTACTCATCCCCTACAGACTCTCAGGGCAACCCTGACTTTTGTGCCGATGCACATTCCAAGCTTACTTACTTACTTAGGCGATCCCTCATTGGCCGAGTAGGATTGTCTTCCAAGATTGATGTCCGTAGGTGACTGTGGAGGCCTATTCTTGATCTGCATCTTCTTCCGCAATGAGGGCATCGGTTTCCAGGTGGGAGGCGGTCTCGGTCGGGGTTGGCTTAATGCGCGTTTCTCTCTTTCACCCTCCATTCGTGCCTCTTCAAATTCTGCAGCACTGCTGGTTACAGCTGACCTCCAGCTGGAGCGCTCAAGGGCCAGGGCTTCCCAGTTCTCAGTGTCTATGCCACAGTTTTTAAGGTTGGGTTTGAGCCCATCTTTAAATCTCTTTTCCTGTCCTCCAATATTCCATTTTCTGTTCTTGAGTTCGGAGTAGAGCAACTGCTTTGGGAGACGGTGGTCGGGCATCCGGACAACTTGGCCGGTCCAGCGGAGTTGATGGCGGAGGACCATCGCTTCAATGCTGGTGGTCTTTGCTTCTTTCAGCACACTGGTATTTCCCCATCTGTCTTCCCAAGAGATTTGCAGGATTTTCCAGAGGCAGCGCTGATGGAATCGTTCCAGGAGTTGCATGTGACGTCTGTAGACAGTCACATTTCGCAGGCATATAGCAGGGTTGGGAAGACAATAGCTTTATGAGCAAGCACCTTGGTATCCCTACAGATGTCCCGGTCCTCAAACACTTTCTGCTTCATTTGGAAAAATACTGCACTCGCAGAGCTCATGCGGTGTTGTATTTCAGTGTCGATGTTGAGTTTGGTGGAGAGGTGGCTGCCAAGGTAGCGGAAATGGTCAACAATTTCTAAGCTGTATTTCTGGCATTGGAGAGGGATGGGCTGGTTACTGCTGGAACAGCACTTTGGTTTTCTCGATGTTCAGTTACAGGCGAGCTTCTCGTATGCTTCTGCAAAGGTGTTTAGAGTGGCTTGTAGGTCTTCTGAATGCGCACAGATGACGTTGTCATCAGCATATTGGAGTTCTATAACATGCTGTTGTAACCTTGGTTTTGGCTTTCAGTCTGCTGAGGTTAAACAGCTTGCCGTCTGTCCGATAGATGATTCCCAATCCATTCCAAGCATGCAGCCTGCTGTAAATGCAGTTGGAAAACCAACATTAGGGGCTCTTCTCAGTGAGGGATAATGAGCGGTTATGTGGAGGCCATGGAGTTAAATGCTTGCTTTATGTGTTGTCACTGTGGTTGAAGAGTAGCTGGCAGACAGTGAGGAGGCCCCTTTTCTGCTCTTTCCCTCTTCACCCCATATTTCTCTCATTGAACAAACCTTTTGGAGTGGCTGTTCAGAAAGATTGGGATACCAGAGAACTCTGCACATGTAATTGTGTAACGGTTGGGCTGCAGCGCATGAACCATAGATGGAGGTTTCCCTCCAGCTCCCTACTCACTGATCAAATAGATAGAGACAGCTGCCAAGTCATTCAAGGCCCAGGGAGGAGAGCAGAAGTGTGAAGGAAAGGGGGACCACAGTCGAGCATTGTCATGTACCCTGTGGACAAGGGCAGCATGACTCAGCGTCTGGACCATCCTTCCTCCAAATTCACAAAAGGCTTTGGTCTTGGCCTTTTTTGACAGAATTTTGTCACCCTGACAGAACCAACTGAAAATGGCTCGCTTCACAATTGTAGATGGCAAATCTGGGAAAGGGATCAGTTTCAAGGATGTGGCGGGGATGCATGAGGCCAAACTGGAGGTCAAGGAATTTGTGGATTATCTGAAGGTAAGAACTGCACATTTAGGGGCTGAAAATAATAATAATAATAATAATAATAATAATAATAATAATAATAATAAAAAAAAAAAAAAAACTGGGCAAGAAATACTGCCATAACACATATTGGGATAGAGCGTATGCCAGTGTAAAGTTGGGTAGCAGTTTAATGCCAGTGACTGATATTTGTCTCTTGCTTGGGGTCATTGCAGGACCTCTTGGGTAGGTTTCCAAGCTCTCAATGAGCACTTGCGATGCTTGCTGTCCTATAGCTAAGAGAGGACAGAGGGAGCATTCTCTGTACCTTCGTACAAGTGGGATAGAGCATCAGTAGAAATTGTAATGGTGCATAGTGAGTGAACCAGTGGGTCTTTCTTAGAATCACTGCGGAGCCTTCTAAAAAATGAAACACAGATGGATTTCTGATTCCAGAGCCCAGAACGCTACTTGCAGCTTGGCGCTAAAGTGCCCAGAGGTGCCCTCTTGCTTGGACCACCAGGCTGTGGCAAGACGTTGTTGGCAAAGGCTGTGGCTACCGAGGCCCAAGTGCCGTTCCTGGCCATGGCCGGCTCTGAATTTGTGGAGGTGATTGGAGGTAAGTTCTGGGGAATATAATAATAATAATAATAATAATAATAATAATAATAATAATAATACTTTATTTATACCCCGCTCCATCTCCCCCAGGAGGACTCAGGGCGGCTTACATGAGGCCACGCCCATCAATACAGTAAACACAATATTACACAAAACCATAACACAATATAACACAAGGCATAGCAGAACTAGAAAACATAAAATGCAAAGTTTCTTAAAGTGATGGGGTAAAGTGGCCTCTTCACTGCCTTCATTAGCAGCTGCTTGAGGGATCCTTTTCCGCTATATTGGAGGAGCCATTATGCAATAGGGCGGTGGTACTTCACCATCAGCATTCACCTGACGTGAAGCACTTGACCAAAAGGAAGGCAGCATAAGCAGGATTTCTGGTATTCAGTCAGGGAGAAACACGGTAGCTGTGCCAGGGCAAAAAAAACCTATGAGGAGATGTGTCCTCCCACAGTCTGTATTAAATTGATCTGATGTCTTAGGAACTCTGTCTTCAGGGCCTGTGAGAACCCTTTTTCAAAGACTTTAGGGCTTTTGCCCCATCATCTGCCAGTAAGCAGCCATGTCCGGTAATAGTTCAATTTGCTTCACTTTGCCCTTTTTGGTCTCTCCAGGCAAAAAGTAGCTCTTCTCTACCTGACTCTGTTTGTCTGTTGCTGAACCAGCAATCTTTCTGGACTCTGAAGGCTCCTCTAATTATATCTGGGAACCTTGGAACTACAACACAATATCCCAGAATACTTGTAGGGTATCAGAACAAACACTATGTGTTTGTTCTATGTAATGAGAAAGTATAACATCAAAAGAGCATATAGTATGCAATTTACCAAAATCCCCAGTACATAGCTCAATTCAGTGGCATAAAGCAAAATCAAAAGGAGCAGCCACTCTCAAACATAACAGTTCTAGGTCTGAACAAAGGTTCCACTGTATATAGGCTTCAGGGATACATTCAGTGGGAAAAATTATTTAAACAAAGTAAGCATTGAGTCATGAGGCTATATGTAGACTGAAGACAATAATGAAGATGGAGCACCACTCTCAAAAAATCTTCATGGATAAAATCCAAATCAAGTCCAGTGAAAATGGAGCGCTGCTTCTCAAAAATAGTCTCCGAAGGAAAAATCCAAATAGCATTCAACAGGGATGCCCGGGTATTTTTGTACCCTGTTTCGGGGAAAGAAATCCCCTTCTTCAGGAGTTGGTATAATCAGCAACTCTAGACTCGTATCTACAACAAAACATAGAGTAACAAGTATTTTCCAGCAAATTTGTAGAACTAAAGATAATCCATATATTAAACATATACATAGTGCCTGATAGCTTTTAGGCTATATACAGTGCAACCCTTATTCAGACCTAGAACTGTTACGTTTGAGAGCGGCTGCTCCTTTTTATTTTGCTTTATGCCACAAAATTGAGCTATGTACTGAGAATTTTAGTAAATTATACTTTCGCATTACATATTTTGTTTTGTGTTTGTTCTGGAACCCTGGAACTAGCCAAAGATGCATTTTTATTTGAGAAAAAAGGGCCCGTCCAGACAGTACCTTTATCCCAGGAGCTTTCACAGCAAACAGGAGGGTGGACAGATGCTGTTCGCTGTAAATGCAGAAGCAATAGCTACAAACGCCAAAAAATGCGAGATTTTCAGGTGTGGGAATATCCCAGTTCTGAGCTGAAAATCCGCATCTTTGCATGTTTCTTTATTTGTATCCTGCCCATATCATGCCATCCTGAGTCCCTCTTCGGAGGTTGAGATAGGACAGGATATAAAAGCCCAAAATAAATATATAAAAATACATACATCGGTAAAAAGCAAAAACATTTAAAACCATAAAAACAATGAATAATAAAAATTATAAAACTATGTATTCTTGTTCAAATCCTCAACCATTCCATCATCTTAGCCGTTCCTAGTTCATTTTCCGATTTGAATTTTCGTTTTTTGTTTTGATCATGCTGTGGTTCCAAAAGCTTGCTCAAAGAGCCAGGTTTTCACTCCTTTTCGAAGGGTCAGGAGGGAGGGGGCTGATCTAATATACTTGGCAGGGAGTTCCACATAAGGGGCCACCACAGAGAAGGCCCTGTCTCTCATTCCCGCCAAAAGTGCTTGTGAAGCAGGCGGGATCGAGAGCAGGGCCTCCTCAGACAATCTCAAGTTCCTAGAAAGTTCATAGCAATGTTTGGATGTCCCTGCGCTTGGAAATCATGGGATTTTTTATCTAGGTTTGTTCCTGGGTTTTACATGTTTGTTCCTGATTGGTCGGTTTCTAAAAATAAGGTGACAGTTGAGTAGAAAGCGAAAACTGTGTTTGTGTGCCAGAAACTTCATAAAACATGTGGAGGGCACATTTTATCTGGCTAGGACAAAGTTGTGGTCCCCTGGTCAACATTATGCATCTTTTCACAATAAGAGAAATCAGGAATAGACATGTATAATGCAGGAACAACACCCTGTCTGCACAGATGGCCCTGCAGCTTATATAACCCAGGAATGGAACTTATACCATGATTTGCATCTTCGCATCTTGAATTTCTTTCTTTTTTTAAAGGGGAGGGGGCGTCCCGCAGTGACCATCTTGTTATTTTGCTATTGTATTCATATGTTTTTTTCCATGTAATTTTGATGCTGTAGCTTGTTGTTTATGTTTTGGTTTTATTTTTGCTGTAATATGTTGTCCGGGCTTGGCCCCATGTAAGCCGCTCCGAGTCCCCATTGGGAAGATGGTGGCGGGGTATAAATAGTATTATTATTATTATTATTATTATTATTATTATTATTATTATTATTATTTTGGGAATCTCTAAATCCCGCAATAAAGCAGCAAGCATGGACAATGGAAGCAGAAATCCTGGGACCAACAAGTCTGTATGTGGACCTCTTCTGAAGTCCCGGGATTTTTTACCCCTGATTAAAAGCTGTGGTATGCTGCTGTCTGGACGTGCCCTGAGTCTTCTCTTTCCCTTTGTTTTCCCTTAGGCCTTGGAGCTGCTCGGGTGCGAAGTCTCTTTAAAGAAGCCCGGGCTCGGGGTCCATGCATTGTCTACATTGACGAAATCGATGCCGTGGGGAAGAAACGCTCCACCAGCATGTCAGGCTTCTCCAACACTGAGGAAGAGCAGACCCTGAACCAGTTGCTGGTGGAAATGGACGGTCAGTTTGACTTTGCTACAAGTGGCTCAGTACTGACGCTTCTTGGCCCTTTGCAAAGGCTTGGAGATCAAGAGAAGCAGCTCGTTCCTTGGTTGTTTTCTTGCTGCTTTAATTGCAAATCTTCCCCTTTCCCCCAAATCCGCTCGCCTGAGACGTGCTGCTTTGTGAGTCCTTTTATGCTGAAACTAGAAAGTGTTGCGGCGGCAGAAGAAACAGACCGGGGACCACGGGATTAGAAGGGATCAGCGGCCTTGCGCTCTCAGGGCTGGCTCCCAACAGGGTCTCCATGGTGAACGCAAGGAGGCATGTGGTGCTCAGGGGTGGATCTGCTGGGGGTTGGGTCTATTTTTGGGAGCACGGCTTCTTCCCACAAGCAAAGCAGCTAATGCTCAGCGTGCGCTAATCTTGCCATAGGAGCCACTTAGCCCATGTGACAGGCCCCCAGCCCTTCTTTCGCCTTGTTTGCTTGCCTCTCTGCAAAACGCACAGTCGGGCCTCCTCCTCTAAAGTTGGTCTGAGCCGCTTCCCAGAAAGAGGAAAAAGCAAGGCCTTGTATGTCTGGGTTCCTGAGGGCTCAGCACAGGTTGCCTATGCTCTATCACCAAAGTGGCCATTTCCCACAAATGTCTTGTTGTTATTATTATTTTCTTGTCATTTCTGCCCACCTAAAGTCACTTTTGTGGACTGAACAGCATTCTTTTTTTAAAAGGATAGTCCTAGAAGATTTTGTAGCTCAAGGTCAATGCCCACCAGACCTTGGGGGCTAGGAAGAGTGTCTCCTTGGACCCACCTGTCCTACAAGATGTGAACTCCAATGTGTCTCCATTGCAGGGATGGGGACCACGGATCACGTCATAGTCCTGGCCTCCACCAACCGGGCAGATATCTTGGACAATGCCCTCATGAGACCCGGGAGGCTTGACCGCCACATATTTATTGATCTACCCACTTTGCAGGTATGAACTTGGCCCGATTCTCCCTTAGTTGGATCTTTAAGTTTGGGATGTTTCTATTTTGGAAAGCAGGGCCCATGAAAAGAAATGTCCACATTTTTTCCTCAGTTGGAACCCCTGAGGAGGCGCGGTTTCAGATGGGTCGCCAAAGACCATCAGAAAACACATATTTCTCATGGTCTTTGGAACCCCTTCGACAGAGAAGGCTGAAGATCTCTCCACCTGTCCTTCTCTTCCGTTTTGGTGTCGGTGAACTACAACTCCCAGAATTCAAAAACAGCCCACCTCAACCAAGTAGTTGCTGGGTTCAGAGTGCTCTTTGATTGTAGGTGAACTATAAATCCCAGCACCTACAACTCCCAAATGTCAAGGTCTGTTTTCCCCAAATTCCAGCAGTGTTCACATTTGGGCATATTGAGCATTTGTGCCAAGTTTGGTCCAGATCCATCATTGTGATTTCTGGATGTAGGTGAACTACAACTCCAAAATTCAAGGTCAATGCCGACCAAACACTTCCAGTATTTTCTGTTGGCCATGAAAATTCTGTGTGCCAAGATTGGTTCAATTCCATCGTTGGTGGAGTTCAGAATGCTCTTTGATTGTAGATGAACTATAAATCCCAGAAACTACAACTCCCAAATGTAAAGGTCTGTTTTCCCCAAGCTCCACCATTGTTCGCATTTGGAAATATTGAGTATCCGTGCCTAGTTTGGTCCGGATCGATCATTGTCTGAGTCCATATTGAACTACAACTCCAAAACTCAAGGTCAATGTCCTCCAAACCCTTCCAGTATTTTCTGTTGTTCCTGAGAGCTCTGTGTGCCAGATTTGATTAAATTCCATCGTTGCTGGAGTTCAGATTGCTCTTTGATTGTAGGTGAACTACCATTCCCAGCAACTACAACTCCTAAATGACAAAATCAATCCCCCATCAACCCCACCAGTATTTAAATTTGGGTGTATCGGACCAAATTTGGTCCAGTGAATAGAAATACATCCCGCATATCAGATATTTATATTATGATTCAGAGCGGTAGCAAAATGACAGTTATGAAGGAGCAACCAAGATAATGTTATGTTTGGGGGTCACCACAACATGAGGAACTGTATTAAGGGGTTGTGGCATTAGGAAGGTTGAGAACCACTGCTCTGTTTGGTTGGCAGACCCTGGACAGAGGGGAGACTCTTCTGCTCCTGTCCTCTCTTCCTGTGTGGACTTCCCAGTCTTCCTTTGGCTGCCCCAGCTTTTTGCTTAAAATACCTGAAATGCCTGATGTGATTTGGCGGCGGCAGCAGCAGAAACGGGAACGATGCAGCTGCCCTGAAGGAGGAAGGCGAAGGAAATCCTGTCAGCGGAGCCCCTTGCTTTAATCAGGAATGCCTGAACCAGCCGCATGAGTCACTCGCTGGCCCACAGCCAAGCTGAGTTAGCCCCCTCCCCCAATATGCCTCTGTCTTCCTTCAAGCTGATGGAGGGGAGGGGGAGACATATGTGAGGCCATACTCTGATGGTAGAAAGGTTAAGGAATAAATCAGGATCAATAGGAAAGGAGGATAGCAGTAGAACTGACCTTTGTGGGGAAGAAGAGCCAGTGACTTCTTGCAAGACTCCTTTCCACCTGCCCTGCATATCTGGATGGAGAATCCTAGAGTTGGAAGAGACCTCATGGGCCATCCAGTCCAACCCCCTGCCAAGAAGCAGGAATATTGCATTCAAAGCACCCCTGACAGATGGCCATCCAGCCTCTGTTTAAAAGCCTCCAAAGAAGGAGCCTCCGCCACACTCCAGGGCAGAGAGTTCCACTGCTGAATGGCTCTCACAGTCAGGAAGTTCTTCCTCATGTTCAGGTGGAATCTCCTTTCTTGTAGTTTGAAGCCATTGTCATAGTCTCTAGGGCAGCAGAAAACAAGCTTGCTCCTTCCTCCCTATGACTTCCTCTCACATTTTTATACATGGCTACCATGTCTCCTCTCAGCCTTCTCTTCTTCAGGCTAAACATGCCCAGCTCTTTAAGCCGCTCCTCATGGGGCTTGTTCTCCAGACCCTTGATCGTTTTAGTCGTCCTCCTCTGGACACATTCCAGCTTGTCAATATCTCTCTTCAATTGTGGTGCCCAGAACTGGACACAGTATTCCAGGTGTGGTCTAACCAAGGAAGAATAGAGCATGGGTAGCATTACTTCCCTAGATCTAGACCAGGGGTCCTCAAACTTTTTAAACATAGGGCCAGGTCACAGTCCCTCAAACTGTTGGAGGGCCGGATTATAATTTGAATAAAACATGAATGAATTCCTATGCACACTGCACACATCTTATTTGTAGTGCAAAATATACTTTAAAACAAATTAATAATTAAAACGAAGAACAATTCTATCAAATATAAACTTATTAGTATTTCAATGGGAAGTGTGGGCCTGCTTTTGGCTGATGAAATAGGATTGTTGTTGTTGTTGTTGTTTGCCTTCAAGTCATTTCAGACTTAGGTTGACCCTGAGCGAGGGCTGGGTAAATGACCTTGGAGGGCTGTATCCGGCCCCCGGGCCTTAGTTTGAGGATCCCTGATCTAGACACTATGCTCCTATTGATGCAGGCCAAAATTCCATTGGCTTTTTTGCCGCCGCATCACATTGTTGGCTCATGTATACTACAACTCCAGAACTCAAGGTCAATGCCCACCAAACCCTTCCAGTATTTTCTGTTGGTCATGGGAGTTCTGTGTGCCAAGTTCGGTTCAATTCCATCATTGGTGGAGTTCAGAATGCTCTTTCATTGTAAGTGAACTATAAATCCCAGCAACTACAACTCCTAAATACAAAATCAATTCCCAAATTTGGTCAAGTAAATGATAATACATCCTGCAGATCAGATATTTACATGACGGTTCCTAACAGTAGCAAAATTACGGTTATGAAGTAGCAACGGAAATAATGGGGGTCATCACAACATGAGGAACTGGATTAAAGAGCGGCAGCAATAGGAAGGTTGAGCTCTTCTTTATCTTACTTGAGTTTTAATTAGTTCTAATCAGGTTTTTTTTCTTTTAAATTTTACATGTAGCCCGCCCATTGTCCCTGTGATTGTGTTTATTGTAATTTTATACCGTTATGTTTTCATATGTTTTATGTAATTATGATGTTATTGTTTGCTGCCTGCGTTTTCGGGTTGCATTTTTGGTTTTATGCTGCTGTAATTTGTGTTTGGGCTTGGCCTCATGTAAGCCGCACCGAGTCCCCGTTGGGGTGATGGTGGCGGGGTACAAATAAAGATGATGATGATGATGATGATGATGATGATGATGATGATGATGATTTGAACCCTAATATCCCAATTTGCAAATCCACTGATTTTATTTTTTCAGGAGAGGCGAGAGATCTTTGAGCAGCACCTGAAGGGTCTGAAACTCTCCCAGACTGGAAGCTTTTACTCCCAGCGCTTGGCTGAGCTCACACCAGGATTCAGTGGTATGTGTGTGTGTGGGGGGATGGGAGTTCGCCTCGCATGTCATACAGTTCAGTCCCTGCCGCCACTCGCTTTTGTCATGCGTGGCTTCTCAGCTTCCATCCAGTGGGACACAACTGGATTCTGCCAACCACTGAGCGAAAGGAGAGCCAAAGCCACTCTGAGTTGTGGTTGTGCTGTGTTAAATGTGACATGCAAACAACACAGTCCCAATCAGTATATATTGCAGAGTGGGGAGGGAGAGCTAATGGCACACCGTTTGTGGCATCCAGATTTCAGTGGCATTTCTGAGGTGGGAAAATTTAGTGACTGGAAATCAGTGCAGTGATTTAGAGCAGAGCTTCTTAAACCTTTCCACTTGGGCATCTTTTCAGCCGAAGTAATGTTTACGCGATCTCAGATATATAGGTATAGAAAATAGGTATTGAAAAAATCAAATATTTACTGGTAACAAGTCAGCATTTACTTAAGGCTTGCTGAACAGGCAGGTGTTCCTCTTTATGAAGTATTAGCTTGGGTACCTGGTGATGCCCAAATTATTTGAAAAAGGCGTTGTTTATTTTGGAGTGTTACATAATATTTATTTATTTATTATTTATTTATTTGCTGAATTTGTATACCACCTTTCTCAGCCCGTAGACAACTCAAGCTGGTTAACAGGGCAAAATTCAATGCTTACAATGTCATAAATACAATTAAAAACATAACATATAATAAAAACTAAAAAAATCAATAAAATATAAATTCATAGTGTCTCCTTGTTAGAAACATTGTCCAGACTCATTGTCGTTCCATTTTCCTGTGTCAGTTACTCTGCATTTGGAAATGCTTGTTCAAAAAGCCACGTCTTGACTTTTTTCTGGAATGTTAAAAGGGAAGTGGCCAATCTAATATCTATAGGAGGGTGTTCCACAGCCAAGGGGCCACCACCGAGAAGGCCCTTTCTCTCGTCTCCGCCAAATGTACTTCTGACAAAGGCATTAACGAGAGCAGAGCCTCCCCAGATGATCTTAAGACAATATAATTTAGTTAATTAATAACACTATTAAAAAAAGCCAGTCTTTGATTTAGTTTTTTATGAACGCTCCCATTAGAAAAATCAGAATGATGTGGATTAACTACAATACCCGGAATCACGGGTCAGTCGTCCCCAAACCGGGCC
Organism: Anolis sagrei ordinatus; assembly: GCF_025583915.1. Taxonomy (NCBI): domain Eukaryota; kingdom Metazoa; phylum Chordata; class Lepidosauria; order Squamata; family Anolidae; genus Anolis; species Anolis sagrei. Next base: position 28,348,579 of record NW_026847993.1, read on the forward strand.
TGCAGGCACAGCTGACCATGTTGCATCTGTGTGCCAAGTTTGGTCCAGATCCATCATTGGCTGGGTTCAGTGCTCTCTAGATAAGGGTGAACTACAACTTCCATATGCAAAGGGCCATCACCACCAAACCATGCCAATATTTACAGTTGAGTCTGTGTGCCAAGTGGTCCAGATCCATTATCAAAGGGGGTCACAATGCTCTGCCTTGATGCAGGGTAAACTACAACTTCCACCCTGTTGAGTTAGTCCCCTAAACCCCTCCAGTCTCTTCAGTTGTGATAAATTCCTCTCTGTTTGCTGTGTGCCATAGGAAAGGGTAGGGACGAGTTAAGGGAGAGGCAGTGGGTGTGGTCATGCAAATTCCACACAAGGAACCCTGGGATGCCTGCCTGTGGTGGAGGAAACATGTCAAATCTAGGATTAAATGGTCCTGGAATGAAAGCATTCCTTGGGTGGTGGGATAGAGTTTGGGGAGGACATTGGCAGCATTTGGGTTACATGTTCATGGCGTTCGCTATAATGTGCAATGTTAGTGGAGGGAGTGGCTTTGGAGGCTTCTCAGCACTTGGGACTATTGCCAGTTTGTGGAGGCAGGAGGCTCTCTGTGTAAGTGGACACCTCCACCACATACACGCTTTTCACTTTTATTATGTAGACTAGCCGTCCCCTTCCACGCATTGCTGTGATCCACATGGGGGTTCTGTGGGGAGGTTTGGCCCAATTCTATCGTTGGTGGGGTTCAGAATGCTCTGTGATTGTAGGTGAACTATAAATCCCAGCAACTACAACTCCCAAATGTCAAGATTCTATTTTCCTCAAACTCCACCAGTGTTCACATTTGAGCATATTGAGTATTCGTGCCAAGTTTGGTCCAGATCCAACATTGTTTGAGTCCACAGTGATCTCTGGATGTAGGTGAACTACAACTCCAAAACCAAAGGACACTGCCCACCAAACCCTTCCAGTATTTTCTGTTTGTCATGGGAGAACTGTGTGCCAAGTTTGGTTCAATTCCATCGTTGGTGGGGTTCAGAATGCTCTTTGATAGTAGGTGAACTGTAAATCCCAGCAACTACAACTCTCAAATGACAAAATCAATTTTTTGAGTGAAGGACATACATTGGATTGTTAGATGTCTTTTGTCCAAATTTGGTGTCAATTCATCCAGTGGTTTTTGAGTTATGTTAATCCCACAAACGAACATTACTTTTTATTTATTTATTTATTTATTTATTTATTTATGTATGTATGCATGTATGTATGTATGTATGTATGTATTTAGATAGATAGATAGATAGATAGATAGATAGATAGATAGACAGACCAATAGACCGATAACTGAAGCACTTCCTGCAGAATCCACTATAAATGCTGCACAACAAGATTCATGTAAATGTCTAAATCAGCCACTTTAGAAACCTTTTACTGTTGCCAATTTTTTCAGGACCCCAGCATTGAGCTAAGCCCTTTTGGGATCAGGGTCCACAGTTTAAGAAACACTGATTTAGAGGAAGCTTTCTTTGATAATTGCTACCCAAATAACAGATCCATATAGTTTTTCTTTGCATGAAGGGAAAGGGCCAGTCCTGCCTGCTTTCTGAGCCCCCACGTCTGTCTGGAAGCACAGAACGGAGCTGCTGGGCCCCAGGCGCTGGGCTTCCTGTTTGTGCAAAGACCTGGAGGATCCCACACACTCTTCCTTCCTTCCCTCCCTCCTTCCCTCCGTTGGGCCCCTCTTTGCCTCTTCCAGGGCTCCTTTGAGCAGCCTCCACACGCCACCCACGCACACAAATGCAAAACAGATGTGCCTTCTCCTCCCCACAAAAAAAGTGTGTAGTTGTGGTCAAAGAGACCCATGGGCCAGGCCTCATCCAGCCTAGGTGACCCTCGCCCTCCTGCTCAGCCAGGAAGTTCTGCCTGGTTAACCCATCACTCTCCTTTGCACAAATAGCAACACAAATAACATTCTTTCTAAGACCAATACATAGCCTGCTTTATGCAGGAGGAGCTGGATAGTCCTGTTTGAAGGACTATCCAGCCCTGAGCAATCAATCTTGGGTGTGTAGTTTTCGAAAAAGCAAAAGAGACCCTTCTGTGTCTCAACAATACAGCTAGAAGGAATAAAAAGGGGGTGCACAAGTGAGGGCTTTGTAGAGGCCCCTTGTTTTTAAGTTCACAGACTCCCCCTTGTGACTTCTTAGATGTCGTTGTTGACTTCAGGAAACTTCCTCAAAGTGTCTGTCTGTCTGTCTGTCTGTCTGTCTATCTATCTATCTATCTATCTATCTATCTATCTATCTATCCACATAATAAAAATGAAAAATGAAAATGTGTATGTGTGTATGTGGCGGAGGTGTCCACTTACACAGACAGCTTCCTACCTCCACCAACAGCTATAACAGTGCTGAAGAGCCACCAAAAGCCCTCCTTCCAAAGTTATTTCAGGTTACAGCTGATGCCATGAACATGTAGCTCAGGAGCAACCAATGGCCCTCCCTCCAATGACATTGCATGTTATAGTGAGTGCTGTAAACATGTATAAGAGCCCTACCAAAATCCTCCCCAAACACCATACTGCCCACCATCCAAGTGAAGCCTTTCATTCAGGAACAAGTTCCTCCAGAAAAACAGAACATGTAGGAAGGCATCCCAGGGTCCCTTACTCTTTCCATTGCTGTGGAATTTGCATGATCTCGCCCACTGCCTCTCCCTTAACACTTTCCTACCCTTTCCTATGGCACACAGCAAACAGAAACCGATCATCAACTGAACAAAAGGTTTGGAAAGAGTTCTCCATGATTTAGAGGAGATAAAACTTGGCACAGAAAAACCCCATGGACATACCGCTGGGGTTTGTGGGAATTGACCTTGATTTTGGGAGTTGTAGTTCACCTGCATCCATAGAGCACTGAACCCGGTCTGAGTCCCTCTACGGAGGTGAAAAGATCGGGATATAAAAGTTTTAAATAAATAAAACTTTTATAAGTTATTTATATATAACTTTTATAAGTTATAAATAAATAAAACCCAGCCAATATCGGATCTGGACCAAACTTGGCACACAGATGCAACATGGCCAACTGTGTATATAGGTCTGGTTTGGGGACGACTGACCCATGTTTTTGGGAATTGTAGTTCACCCACATCCTTATGCATTTTCTAATGAGAACTTTCATAAAACACCTCAAAGACTGCCTTTTTAAATAATAATAATAATAATAATAATAATAATAATAATAATAATAATAATCTAAATGATATTACCTAACACCCCAGAACAAACAATGCATATCTTGGGTACCGCCTGGTACCCAAGATAGTTTTACTATAAAGCAAGGCACACGCACCCCAAATAGAAATCAGAAACAGGTTTTTGGAGGTTGCTGTTGTCTTCTTGCAATAAGGAAATAACTGGAGCTTAAGATAGCGCAGGGTGAAACCAATCAATTTGGGAGTCTAGGCACATTCATCCCAGGGTCCGACTAGTTGTATTTTGGGCATAAAATTTATTCAAGCAATGTCTGTGGATAAGATGGTTTGCCTTTTCCTAGCCTAGTTGGTTTTGCTTGCCAAAGTCCCCTGGAATCACTGCCTTGTCTAGAAGTCCCTCACTCCCTGAGTACAATGAAGTTGAGATTGCCTATTTTTCCATCTGTAGGAGCCGACATAGCCAACATCTGCAATGAGGCAGCCCTCCATGCTGCCAGGGAGGGTCATAAGTCCATCCATACCTTCAATTTTGAGTACGCTGTGGAGAGAGTCATTGCAGGTGAGGTTTCTTTTTCTGGTGCATTTTTGGTTTGCCTTCTTGCATCCTGACTGCATGACAAGAGTTCTCTCATGGAAGGAAGCAACCCGAGTGTGGCCGTTGTGACCTACAAGAGCAAAGCAATTGGAGATTAGTCTGTTTAGCTACAAAATGGATAGCGATGAAATTCAATGTCCTGGCAGCATTATCTGTTGTGGAATTCTGCATCAAGGAGGCAATTTCGGTTGGGTGAGTGGGCTTACTACCGAAAAGCCCTTCTCATAAATTTACAGCAGAATAACTTAGCAGCACCAGTAGCCCAAAGTCATAAAAAGAACAAAAACACACAGGCCAATATTGGTGTTGGAGTTCAGCCTGTGACTGTGTTTAATTATCAGGGCACTCTGGATGTTGGGAATGACGATGACAATGCTGTTTCTAATGATGAGGGTGCTTTAGATGCAGAGAGTGACAATGAGATTCCTGTTCAAAGTGTCTTTGCTGATGAGAATGTTCCTGAAGAGTTGGGAATGATGGGATGGTCTCGAAGAGGGCCTGAATTGCTACCAGAGAATTCCCAGGTCTTTGAGCCTGAGAAAAGCTCGGCACCTGGCCCAGCTGCAGAAATTAATGAGCCAGTAGATAGAAGGCATTTTTTTTCAGACAGAATAGAATAGTTCAACTATCTCTTCGGCGCTCTGCCAGGTTGAGAGAAAAATTGATAGCTGAATAGAAACAAATATCTGGTGGGGATTTAGAGTAGATTAGGGGATAAAAGTGCCAAGTACAGAATCTGAGGTCAGACGAAGCAACGTTGGAACTGGATCAAGACGTAGTGGTAAACTTGCAGTCTTGCCTTGGAAAGATTCAAGTTATACCTTGTTTGATTTCATGATTTGAAGTTTACCTTGGCAGTTTCTGTGTGGATTTTTTCATGTACTTTGATGGATTTATTTCCTGGATTATTTGTTCCTGTTTATCTTTCTACCTACTTGGATTTACCTATTTCTTTGGAGTGTTTTTACTGCTAATCCTTTTTTTAAATTACCTAGAATAAACTGCTTGCATTTTCACTCAGCTGTGTGGTGTTTTTAAGTCAGAGGGCTTCTTCCTGGCCTGGAATGCAACAGTTATCTCTTCCTTAGGAGGCTTTTCTTTATATAGAAAAATAATATGTTTGCACTATTTTCAAGAACAAAGTTTCCATAACACAAATAAAGTTCCTTACACTTCCTTCTTTGCTTCCACACTGGGCTTCTTTCTCATGCAGATAAATAGCTTCGCTCTCACAGAGCCTCCTCTCACACCAAACTTACACAGGAGCTTCACACAGTAACCTTTTACACACAGCGGCTTTCACAATGGAACTTCACACACGACGGCCTTCAACCTGGGGCTTCTGTCATTGAAGCTTCTTACACCAGACATTCTCGTACTGAGGCCTGGGAACACTGAGGCCTACAAACACTGAGAGCTCTCTCAGAGTGATGCCGTTCTCCCACTGAGGCAAACTAACACTGAGGCCTACTCCCACAGAGACCTCTCACAGACTGAGGACTCTATCAGACTGAGGGCTACTAAGCTACAGGCACACCTCCTTATATTGAATTGCAGCTTTTGCTGAGTCATTGCATCCATTTAACCGTTTCAGTGCTTGATTCACATTTTTGTAATTAAAACTACCTAGTTAATTTTTAATATTTGTGACAATTTCAATATCTCAATGAGAGCAGAGAGGCTCATATTTTATTTCCTCTCCTGCCTTTTCCTAGGAACTGCCAAGAAGAGCAAAATCCTGTCGCAGGAGGAGCGGAGGGTCGTTGCATTTCATGAGTCAGGTCATGCGCTGGTTGGCTGGCTCCTGGAGCACACTGAGGCTGTGATGAAGGTAAGCCACTGAATCTCTTTTTTAGAGAGAGAAAGTGGGATACGGAGGTCGAGGAGGAGTCTGCTGCCTCTCCTTAGCCTGGCTATGGCAACCTGGTGCCATCAGGAGGTGCACTGACGTCCCTGCTCTCCTCTCTTTCCTGTCACAGGTTTCCATTGCTCCTCGCACCAATGCTGCCTTGGGCTTTGCCCAGATCCTGCCAAAGGACCAGTACCTCTTCACCAAAGACCAGCTCTTTGAGCGGATGTGCATGGCCCTGGGAGGGAGGGTTTCAGAAGCCATCACTTTCAACAAAGTCACAACAGGTGAGGGAGACCCTTGGCGAGGCGTTGGCTCCTTAAACCAAGGAAGCAGGATAATTGCTCCACCTCTGCAGCATCTTGGGATCCTGCTTCCTTCTCTTCTTAACTGTACAGAAAATAATAATAACTTTATTGTTTATCCTGCCTCCGTCTCCCCGAAGGGACACCGGGGCGGCTTACATATGGCCCAAAGTGCCTAAAACAATGCATAAAATAAACACTAGTACAATACAAAAATAAAACGAATAGTATATAAAACAATAATTTAAACTCATAAAACATGACCAACTGTAAACAAAAACAAGGGAATGGGATAGTGCAAGTTGTAGCTAATGAAGAAGGGCATGGGATGAAAGTGCAGTTCCGTGTCATTAATAGTGAACCGTTGGGGCTACATGTCCTCAAAGGTTTGTCCAAACATCCAAGTCTTCAAGTCCCTCTGGAAGGAGTAGAGTGTGGAGAGTCTCCCTGGGGAGGGTGTTCCAAAGCCAGGGGGGCACCACTAAGAAGGTCCTCTCCCTCATCCCCACCAACTACACTTGTGACGGTGGCAGGACCCCGAGGAGGGCCTCCCCAGCAGATCTTAACACTCGCTCAGGAACATAGGGGAGGATGCAGTCTCAAAGATAGGTAGGGATCGAACCGTTTAGGCCTTTGTAGATGATAACCTGCACTTTGAATTGGGACCAGAAACTTATCGGCAACCAGTGGAGCCCTTTTAATAGGGGTGTTACCCACTCCTTATAATTTGCTTCAGTTAGCAACCTGGTTGTCAACCTTTGCACCAGCTGCAGTTTCCGGGCCGTCTTCAAAGGCAGCCCCACGTAGAGTGCATTGCAGTAATCCAACCTGGATGTGACTAAGGCATGGATCACTGTGGCCAAGTCAGGTTTCTCGGGGTATGGTTGCAGCTGGCGCGCAAGTTTTAACTATGCAAAAGCCCTCCCGGCCACCACCGACACCTGAGCCTCAAGCTTCAACGCTGAATCTAGGAGGACGCCCAGACTGCGGACCAGTGTCCTCAAGGGGAGTGTTATCCCCTAGAGCATAGGATGCTACCCTAGACCTTGGCTCCCCGTGCCCTCTTGCGACTGACCAGGAGGACCTCTGTCTTGTCTGGATTAAGCTGCAGTTTGTTAGACACCCTTCCAGTCCATCACAGCGGCCAGGCATTGGTCCAGGATCCAGGGAACTTCCTTGGAATTCAGTGGAAAAGAGTAATAAAGTTGAGTGTCATCTGCATAGAGATGGCACTGAATTCATAACCTCACCCAACAATTTCATGCAGATTCTGAAAAGCATGAGAGACAGAATGGAACCTTGCGGGATCATAGGTCAATGGCCAGGGGTCCGAGCAGGTGTCCCCTGGCTTTAACATCTGGGTGTGATCCTCCAGGAAGGAGTGCTCCCAAGACCCATTCTGGAGAGCTGCCCCAGAAGGATACCATAGTCGATAGTATCAAAAGCTGGAAAGTCTGTAAGTTGCTTCAAGTCTCACTGGAGCCCTGTACAAGAAGAGATCCAGTCGTATGTTACAGCAGCTCCACTGGCTGCTAGTCCCCTTCCAGGTTAAATACAAAGTGCTGGTCAGTACCTTTAAAGCCCTAAATGGCTTGGGTCCAGGCTACTTGACTGGCCACATGTCCTCCTACAAACCAACTTGGGCACTGCAGTCAGTGAAGGAGGCCCTGCTCTCGGTCCCACCCCCATATCAATCCCTAAAGAAATAAAAGTGGCCCTCTCCCTCCTCTCCTTCAAAAAAACAACTGAACACTCACATTTGCTCACTAGCATATGGAGAAGAGGAGGATTAGACAATGAGAGATCACTACCGGACCTCTGGTTGAGAATTATTTTGTATCCGGGCTCTGCTAATCCATGTTAGCCCAGATATCATCACTGGCCACACAATCACACTGGCCACAAAATCAGCTCACACAATGTTGTGAACGATAGTTGGCTTCTGTAGATCAATATGAACTGCTTTCAGTTCAGATTTTACATCATTATATCATTTTTGTTTGATTATGTTTTGCTTTAATCTATTGATGTCAGGTTATAAATGTTGTTTTTATATGTGGTTTTTTTTTGGGGGGGCGGGCGGGCGGGCGGTATGATATTGATATTTGTTTTATGGCGACATTGAATGTTTTATTACTGTGTGTTGGAATCCGCCCTGAGTCTCTCTGGGGAGATAGGGCGGAATATAAAGTATTATTATTATTATTATTATTATTGTTATTGTTATTATTATTAGAAACACAATAAGATAAATCCACAGCAGACACTCTGCTGGCTGTTGTATTGGATCACACATCGGACACTTCCCAAGTGTCTAGGACTGTGTGATGTATCGGCGAATAATGCGTGCAGACCCCAGTAAGGTGGCCTTTTGCAGCTGGCAGATGGTAATTTTGTCAGCGCTGATTATGTTTAAGTGCAGGCCAAGGTCTTTAGGCACTGCACCCAGTATGCCAATCACCACTGGGACCACCTTGACTGGCTTATTATTATTATTATACTGACACAAAAATACAATATGTCACAACAAATGAGATCTATATGCTGGATTTCATATTATAAAATCACAAGTTGAACACTTCCCAAGCGTCTAGGACTGTGTTATAATAATAATAATAATAATTATTATTATTATTATTATTATTATTATTATTATTATTATTATTATTATTATTTAGAGAGAAAAAGCAGGATATAAATAAAAATAACATTATAGTCGTCATAGAAATAATAAGTTTATGAGTGCCACAGAGGAGCGATGGCCTTGACACTTCAGGTTTTTCTTCCCTTACATGTCCCTGTCCTCCTGCTTCTCTCTTCAGGAGCCCAAGATGACCTTAGGAAGGTAACCAAGATTGCCTATTCAATGGTTAAACAATATGGGATGGTTCCCAACGTTGGGTACCTCTCCTTCCCGGATGCAGAAAGCACCCCAGGGATTGGTCGGCGCCCCTTCAGCCAGGGACTCCAGCAAATCATGGACCATGTAAGTCCCCGTTTGGGCCTCAAAAACACCACGCTTTCTCCTTTTCAGCTTGCCAGGGTTCCTCTTTGTTAACCCTCTGTGTGGCTGTAATTGTTGACTCAAAACGCATCTGCTTTTGGGTCATCGCCCCTCAGAGCAGCCTTTGTTGAACCTTGTCAGCAAGAAGCCAAGGAGATTAGAGGAGGGGGATTTTGCAAAGTGTCCAGGATTTGAGCAACTGAAAGGAGGCAAGCAGCCGATCCCTGGAGCCCAGCTGGAGACCGTCCCATGACTTCCCTGTATATTTTTATTGCTCATCTGCCGCTTGCATCTGCACTGTGTTTCTTGGACGCTTTCTGCCTGACCTCCGATGTTTCCTGGCCCAGGAATTAAAGAAATCTGATGTGTTCGCTCCATGGAGCGATTCCGTAGAAGAAACAACAACAACTGTTTTTCTATCTTGCCTTTTCCCCTAAAGTGAGGACTCAAGGCAACTTACAAGTTTAAACAAGGACAATATAGGTAAAATATCCAAAAGGGCAACAACAATAGAATGAAATTAGACTATTAACCACTCCACAAACAGTTTTATTTTTGCTGACTTGAAGAAAACCTGCTCCTTGCCTTTCTAAGGCAAGTCAGAACTAGGCCTGGCCACTTTCTACCCAAGTGCCCAGCACAAAAAGGCAGCTACGTAGACTTAGTGCTGTCTAGCCCTTCATTAAACATAGTCATCTTCCATTTTTAAAAGTCACCTAGCCTCCCGGTCTTTCACTAGAGAGCTGTGACGCTGAAGCTCAGGATCTTCATTAGAAGAGTCTTCAATGTTGCTATGTTTCGCAAGGTGTTCTTTTGACTTTTGTTTCCCGCATAGGAAGCAAAGATGCTGGTGGCTCAAGCCTACAGGCGCACGGAGAAGCTTCTGCTGGACAACCGGGACAAACTCCGGATGGTGAGGTTTATTTTCCCTTTAACATTAGACAGCAGGAAAGTTAAGGTTGGAAGGAAGAGGCTGAATGGGTGGAGAGAGTCTAGAGCAGGGGTCCTCACACTAGGGGCTAAGGGACGAATATGGCCCTCCAAGGTCATTTACCCGGCCCTTGCTCAGGGTCAACCTAAGTCTTAAAAGACTTGAAAGTAGACAACAACAACAACAACAATCTTATCAGCCAAAAGCAGGTCCACGCTTCCCATTGAAATATTAATAAGTTTATCTTAACATTAGGAGCCCCCGGTGGCGCAGTGGGTTAAAGCACTGAGCTGCTGAGCTTGTTGATCGAAAGGTCGCAGGTTCGATTCCAGGGAGCGGCGTGACCTACCGCTGTCAGCCCTAGCTTCTGCCAACCTAGCAGTTCGAAAACATGCAAATGTGAGTAGATCAATAGGTACCGCTCCGGCGGGAAGGTAACGGCACTCCATGCAGTCATGCCGGCCACATGACCTTGGAGGTGCCTACGGACAACGCTGGCTCTTTGGCTTAGAAATGGAGATGAGCACCACACCCCAGAGTCAGACAGGACTGGACTTAATGTCAGGGGACTACCTTTACCTTTACCTTTATCTTAACATTATTCTTCATTTTAATTATTGTATTGTTTTTAAGTGTTGTTTTGTACTACAAATAAGATATGTGCAGTGTACATAGGATTCATTCATTTTTTTTCAAATTATAATCTGGCCCTCTGTTTAAAAAGTTTGAGGACCCCTGTACTATACCATTATATTGTAATATTATTACAAATATTACATGTAATATAAAACATATAATTATAATATATTATTAGTATTATATTGCATTACATTATAATATTATAAGTATTATATGTATATACAATATATTATATTATATTATTAACACAGCACAGGAGACAAGATGGAACTGTCCTCTGGCCCTCCCTCTTCCTTCAGCCAGTAGGAGCCTGGGCTGCATAGTTTCCTGTATCCCACTCCCCTTTTTTGTCCCTCCCCCTTTTTTTTTTTTTTTTTTACATCCCCTCACTTTCTGCGACCTTTTCCTTGTCTAGCTGGCGGATGCCCTCCTGGAGAAGGAAGTCATCAACTATGAGGATATTGTGGACCTGATCGGGCCTCCTCCGCACGGCCCCAAGAAAATGATCAGCCCTCAGAGCTGGATCGAAGCAGAGAAGGATAAACAGGATGTGGGAGAGGAGGAGCCCCCCCAGCGGCCCCGGGGCCCAGAGGAAGAGGAGGAGGAACGCAATCTCAGGCCGGTCTGAAACTAGAAGGCAAGAAGAACGCCTCCTTCCTAGATAATGGCTCCTCATCAGGCCAGATCATGATGCACATGAGTTATGGGTCCCTCCCTCTCTTTTTTGCACCATTGTCGTTTCTCTGGGCCACCAGATGAGGCTCCTGCGAGAGTGCGCAGGGCCAGACCTTGATCCATGACGGGCCTCCGATGGCCACAGGTCTCTGCTTTGTGTTGCCAGCCACAACTTGGCTGATCCTAAACATGCCTTTGTCTTTGGTACCAGGGCTCCAGCCTTTCTCTCTTTCTTTTTAATGCATCTCCTGAGGAGTAAAAGCTCTGCAAAGCCTCGGAGGTGGTATGAGCTGTCTGAACATAAACCTGACGGTCCTCCAAGACTTAACTTGGGAAGGGAAGAGCCTGCAAGCCTTTGGGGATAAACTGCTTCGTTATAGAGGCGTTTGGACTGATCCTGTGTCCAAAACAATTGTGGCTGGGTCTGAGAGGTGGGATCTGCAATGAACAGCTCTGTTTGTGTGTCTCGGAGAGAGAGTATCTGCTGCTACTACGTGCATTATCTTCCTCGATCCCTGCCCCCCCCCCCTTTTTTTTAAGGAGGATTATTTCCAGGCGGATTATTGTCTGTATCCCTGAACGACCCTTGTCCAGATTCTCCTCCTGCCAACATGCAATTTGTAATTCTCAGGGCTTCCTCTCCCAAAGCCCTCCCTTGTGCTGGGATTGTGATTGCGTGCGCTTCCTCACTCCTCACTCACGTTCCCTCCCTCTGCCTCTGAACTCCCCGGCGGTTGTTTCGGAGAGCAGCCAGGACTCTCCATGGCCTCCGCAGCGGTTTGCGTCTACCACCTAGCGGCCTCTCAAGACACCTACAAGCAAGTTGTTCATTCAATACCAAATATCTAGATCCTGAATTATTGTGGGTGTAATTTGCAAGCCATCCCTATATTCCCAGTCCCATTGGTACTGGGTTTGTTTTAGCAAAGGAATGGCAAATGCTTCAAATGTTGCCACATCGTTTGGAAGGAAATTCAGGATTGTGGAAGTGATTGAATCGGTTCAGGTCATCTATTGGTCTTATTATATTATATTATTAATTGACTTCCTGTCTGTCTTAGATGACTTGTTTGTGAAGAAAATAAAGTTAAAAAAACATGCTGGTGGTCAATTCGAATTCTGTTCAAAGGGGTATTTGCTGAGATGCTCTACCTTGCTTACATTGTTGTGCTCTTCAAAGTCCTTTCTGGGTTATGGCAACCTTGTGGTGAGCCTCTCACCAGGTTTCCTTGGCAAAATGTACTCAGGAGACAGGTGTGAATGTTGCAATTAATCACTTTGATTAGCATTGCAAAGCCTTGCAGCTTCAATGTGATGTGGCAGCAAAAAAAGCCAATGGGATTTTGGCCCGCATCAGTAGGAGCATAGTGTCTAGATCTAGGGAAGTCATGTTACCCCTCTATTCCACTTTGGTTAGACCACACCTGGAATATTGTGTCCAATTCTGGACACCACAATTCAAGAGAGACATTGACAAGCTGGAATGTGTCCAGAGGAAGGTGACTAAAATGATCAAGGGTCTGGAGAACAAGCCCTATGAGGAGCAGCTTGAGGAGCTGGGCATGTTTATCCTGAAGAAGAGAAGACTGAGAGGGGATATGATAGCCATGTATAAATATGTGAGAGGAAGCCACAGGGAGGAGGGAGCAAGCTTGGTTTTTTCTACTTCACTCCGAGACTAGGACGCGGAACAATGGCTTCAAACTACAAGAAAGGAGATTCCATCTGAACATGAGGAAGAACTTCCTGACTGTGAGGGCCGTTCAGCGGTGGAACTCTCTGCCCCGGAGTGTGGTGGAGGCTCCTTCTTTGGAAGCTTTTAAACAGAGGCTGGATGGCCATCTGTCAGGGGTGATTTGAATGCAATATTCCTGCTTCTTGGCAGAATGGGGTTGGACTGGACGGCCCATGAGGTCTCTTCCAACTCTTTGATTCTATGATTTGATTCTATGATTCTATAGAATCATAGAGTTGGAAGAGACCTCATGGGCCATCCAGTCCAACCAATAAATACAAAAAACTGCAGATTGCAAATCACAACTTCTGTATTACAGGAACATCTTCATTCAACGTAACGTGGGAACAGTAACACTATTGATTAGTAATCTATATAAATAAAAAATTAATGTTCGTTTGTGGGATTAACATAACTCAAAAACCACTGGACGAATTGCCACCAAATTTGGACACAAGATACCTACTAACTCAAGGAGTGACCATCACTCAAAAAATTGAGTTTGTCATTTGGGAGTTGTAGTTGCTGGAATTTATAGTTAACTCCACCAATGATGGAAATGAAGCAAACGTGGCACACAGGACTCCCATGACCAACAGAAAATACTAGAAGGTTTTGGTGGGCATTGACCTTGAGTTTTGGAGTTGTAGTACACCTACATCCAGAGAGCACTGTGAACTCAAACAAAAATGGATCTGGACCAAACTTGGCACAAATATTCCAAATGTCCAACTAGGAACACAGATGGAGCTTGGGGGGAAATGGTCCTTAACATTTGGGAGTTGTAGTTATTGGGATTTATAGTTCACCAAAAATCAAAGAGCATTCTGAACCCCACCAACGATAGAATTGGGGCAAACTTCCCACACAGAACCCCTATGACCGGTAGAAAATACTTAAGACCATCCAGTCCAACTCCCTTCACCAGGGCAAGAAAATGTAATCAAATACTGTTTACCCACAAGCATAAAGAAATTACATATATTAGAAACCAACACTTTATCATTACTTTATTTTCCAGATGATCAGACTGGGCCACAGCAATGCGTGGCAGGGGACGACTAGTTGTTTATAAATGAAAGGTTGCTTATCAATATTCTGTAAACACAATGAAATTTAAGCTTCCAAAATGACAATTACTATATACCAGGAGATTCTTCATTAGTTCATGCAAAGTTGCTTATCAATGTTTTTAGAATATAATGAGATTTCAGTTTCCAAAGTAACAATTTGTTGTAAAAGGTTCTTCATCAATATATAACATCAGGAATAGTAACACAACAAGGTCTCTGTTTTCCTTGTTTCGTAATATCTTCTTCGGGTGTTATTCTTATCTATGATGTTTGAATTCACCGAATAAGAAATAAAACAACATATAGAAAATAGATATATTAAAATTCCCATATTGACATAGTTTCAACCTTTTCAAAACTATGCATGAGGTCATGAACTAATGAAGAATCTCCTTGTATATAGTAATTAAATTTCATTGTGTTTACAGAATATTGATAAGCAACCTTTCATTTATAAACAGTTCCCACTGTTCCCACGTTATGTTGAACGAAGATTTCCCTGTAATATAGAAATTGTGATTTGCAATCTGTAGGTTTTTTTCTGCAGTTGTTATAGATATCTGTGCATGTTACACACATCCAGTCCAACCCCCTGCCAAGAAGCAGGAACATTGCATTCAAAGCACCCCTGACAGATGGCCATACAGCCTCTGTTTAAAAGCCTCCAAAGAAGGCACCCCCACCACACTCTGGGGTGGAGAGTTCCTGCCTGAGCTGATTCCTGCCTGGGGGAATCCTTTGTTGGAAGGTCTTTGCTGGCCCCAATTGTTTCATATCTGGAATTCTCCTGTTTTCAGAGTGTTGTTCTTTATTTACTTTCCTAATTTTAGAGTTTTTAGAAAAAGTCAGATTTTGTTCATTTTCTGGGTTTCCTCCATGATTACACAGAAAAGCCTTTGAAATCCACAAGCATGTGGACAATTTTAACAGAAAACATAGCGGAACAGACTTAAAACCCCCCAAAATACACCATATATACATATACTCATATACATATGCACATGCACACATTCATACACACACACACACACACACATATATATGCACAAATATACACATATACACACACATATACACAAATACATGCACACATATATATACATATACACAATATGCATGTGCACATATAAACACACAAATCTATGTTTTTGTTCATTCGTTCAGTCGCTTCTGACTCTTCGTGACCTCATGGACCATCCCATGCCAAAGCGCCCTATTGGCCGTCACCACCCCCAGCTCCTTCAGAGTCAAGCCCGTCACTTCAAGGATGCCATCCATCCATCTTGCCCTTGGTCGGCCCTTCTGCCTCTTTTCTTCCATTTCCCCCAGCATCATTGTCTTCTCTAAGCTTTCCTTTCTTCCCATGATGTGGCCAAAGTACTTCATCTTGGCCTCTACTATCTTCCCTCCAATGAGTAGTCAGGGCTTTTAATCCTGAAGTATGGACTGGTTGGATCTTCTCGCAGTCCAAGGCACTCTCAGCACTTTCCTCCAACACCACAGCTCAAAAGCATCGATCTTCCTTCGCTCAGCCTTCCCTAAGGTCCAGCTCTCACATCCGTAGGTGACTACAGGGAATACCATGGCTTTGACTAGTCGGATCTTTGTTGCCAGTCTGATGTCTCTACTCTTTACTATTTTATCGAGATTGGACATTGCTCTCCTCCCAAGAAGTAAGCGTCTTCTGATTTCCTGGCCACAGTCTGCATCTGCAGTAATCTTTGCACCTAGAAATACAAAGTCTGTCATGGCCTCCACATTTTCTCCCTCTATTTCCCAGTTGTCAATCATTCTTGTTGCCATAATCTTGGTTTTTTTTTAATGTTTAGCTGCAACCCATGCCAGTAAGGTAATGCTCAAGATCCTGCAAGGAAGACTCCAGCAAGACATGGAGCGAGAGTTGCCAGATGTTCAAGCTGGGTTTAGAAAAGGCAGAGGAACGAGAGACCAGATTGCCAATATCCGCTGCATAATGGAGAAAGGCAGGGAGTTTCAGAAAAACATCTATTTCTGCTTCATTGACTACTCTAAAGCCTTTGACTGTGTGGATCATAATAAACTGGCAAGTCCTTGGTGGGATGGGCATACCAAGCCACCTTGTCTCTCTCCTGAGGACTACCTTTACCTACCATATATGTATACGCAAACACACATATATACACACACGTACACACATAAATACACACAAAACAAATATACATAGTCTAGGCCACAGCAACGCGTGGCAGGGGACGGCTAGTAAATAAATATAAAGAAAAAGAAGCCAGCAGCGCGCGGCTCCTTTAAAACCGCCGCCATGTTTGTTGATGGCACGGCTCTGCATCTCGCTGAGCAGCTGACGCCGCCAAAGGCCCTGATTTGGAGACTTCCGGTTGTGGCCCACGCACAGCGTTACACATATCCCGGCGTCCCGTGCGGCGCTTCTTTCTTTTTCCGGCCGGCCATTTTCCCTCCCGGGAGGTGAGTGCTTGTGTCGCGGAAGGGGACGGGGCGTTATCTGCCGCCATCCTCCGCCTGAAGCGGGGTGCGTGGCTCTTCAGGCGAGCGGGGGGATTCTCGGGGGCCCCACGACTACGAAGGCAGGCTTCTTTGGGGCGGGGAGGGAGAGGCCGGCGGAAAGGCCGCCCTGGAAGTGAGCGGCCCCTCCGAGGCGCTGTCAAGGCCTGGGCCGCCATCGATTCTTGTCAATGGGAATGTTTGCTTGATAGTTGGGTTCCGTAGGAAATTCACGACCCTCTTTAGTATAATTAAAGGTATATTGGTGAGTGGGGAGGGGCTTCTTTCTGGGTGTCTTTGGTTTATTCCCATTTTAATCTCCCCATTTTAATAGCCATAGGCTTCATATAGCAGTAGTTGTTGCTGCCCTTAGCCACCTTTGTTTAGGTTACTATGCATGTCTCTACACAAGGCATAGGCCAACTTGAGCCCTCCAGGTGTTTTGGACTTCAACTCCCACAATTCCTAACAGCCTACGGCTGTTAGGAATTGTGGGAGTTGAAGTCCAAAACACCTGGAGGGCTCAAGTTGGCCCATGCCTTTTCTACACTGTAGAATTAATGCAGTTTGACATCACTTTTTACTATTGGCTCATTGCTGTGGAATGTGGGCTTTGCAGTTTTACTATACCAAACATAGGCCAACTTGGACCCTCCAGGTGTTTTAATATAAATTGTATTATATGTTGCAATATAATATATTGTGTGTACTACAGCTTACGATACAATATATAATGCTAACATAATATACTAGTAGTGCATTATATATATCGTGGTATAATAATATCTCGATAAAATAGTAAAGAGTAGAGACATCAGGCTGGCAACAAAGATCCGCCTAGTCAAAGCCATGGTTTTCCCTGTAGTCACCTACGGATGTGAGAGCTGGACCTTAGGGAAGGCTGAGCGAAGGAAGATAGATGCTTTTGAGCTGTGGTGTTGGAGGAAAGTGCTGAGAGTGCCTTGGACTGCGAGAAGATCCAACCAGTCCATCCTCCAGGAAATAAAGCCTGACTGCTCATTGGAGGGAAGAATACTAGAGACAAAGTTGAAGTACTTTGGCCACATCATGAGGAGACAGGAAAGCCTAGAGAAGACAATTATGCTGGGGAAAGTGGAAGGTAAAAGGAAGAGGGGCCGACCAAGGGCAAGATGGATGGATGGCATCCTTGAAGTGACTGGTCTGACCTTGAGGGAGCTGGGGGTGGTGACGGCCGACAGGGAGCTCTGGCGTGGGCTGGTCCATGAGGTCACGAAGAGTCGGAGATGACTGAACGAATAAACAACAATAATAATATAGTACTATGTAGTACCAATGATAGGATACGATCTGTATAAATAAAAATGTAATGTTCATTTGTGGGATTAACATAACTCAAAAACCACTGGATAATTGACACCAAATTTGGACACAAGATACATATCAGGCCAACGAGTGACCATCACTCATAAAACACCGAAAACACAGCAGAAGAGACTTTAAAAAGCCAAAAAACCCCCAAAACATACATTGCAACGCATGCACAACACAGCAGAGAAGACTTTAAAAGCCAAAAAACAAAACATACATTGCAACGCATGCACAAAACCACATATATACACAACACACAGGCCTCGGCCTGTGTAAGCCGCATCAAATCCTTCGGGAGATGCTAGCGGGGTACAAATAAAGTTTAATAATAATAATACACATGTACACAAATATATACACACACACAAAACATATATACATAGACTGGGACACAGCAATGCGTGGCAGGGGACGGCTAGTATATAATACTAACATTATAACGTACTGGTAGTGTATTGTATGTATTGTGGCATAATAATATAGTACAATGTAGTACCACTGAGCTGCTGAACTTAGGGACCAAAGGGTTGGCAGTTCAGATCTGGGGAGTGGGGTGAGCTCCTTCTGTTAGTCCAAGCTTCTGCCAACCTAGCAGTTTGAAAACATGCAAATGTGAGTAGATCAATAGGTACTGCATCTGCAGGAAGGTAACTGTACTCCATGCAGTCATACCGGCCACATGATCTTTGAGGTGTCTATGGACAACACTGGCTCTTCGGCTTAGAAAAATGAGCACCAACCCCCAGAGTTGGACACAACTAGACTTAATGTCAAAGGGAAACCTTTACAATGCAATAATACACAACAATATAATTGTATATTATATATAATATTGCTAGTAATGTTGCAGTATAATGTGTTCTTATTTTTGATGTAGATGGGGATTTATTTTAGGGATTTGGGTGTTCGTTGTTTTTGTCTTTGTCTAGTTTCTCATGGCATTTAATGTTTGCCGATATCTATTGTAAACCACTCTGAGATCCCTCAGGGAGACAAGGTGGGATATAAATAAAGTTTTGTTATTATTTTGGACTTGACTCTCAAAATACCTGTAGGGCCCAAGTTGGCCTGTGCCTGGTCTATATTTTACAATGAATGCAGCTCAGCTCCTTGCAAAACTACAGCTCCCAGGATTCCATAGCCTTGAGCCATGGGGGGCCAAACTCTATTAATGCTACAGTGTAGATGCACTATGGACCATGTAGTCTAACATACATTAGTTTGGTATTGGTTTATCTAACATACATTAGTTTGATATTGTGATATGTCTCAAAGGCTAATCAATAAAATTATTATCAAAACACATTTTACATGAAGTAAATGTGTGCTATGCTATTAGTGTACATTCTAAAATATTGCGGCTTCATATAATAATTTTATACAACAATTTCAATGGTCTGTTTCGTAATTGTTCTTACCAATTACAGGAGACCTATAGAATTAGTGGGAACTTGGTTAGACTCTGCAGAGGAGTTAGTATTAATTGGATTCAATGGTGTATTTCAGGGGTCCTCAAACTAAGGCCCGGGGGCCAGATACGGCCCTCCAAGGTCATTTACCCGGCCCTCGCTCAGGGTTAACCTAAGCCTGAAACAACTTGAAAGCACACAACAACAATCCTATCTTGTCAGCCAAAAGCAGTCCCACGCTTCCCATTGAAATACTAATAAGTTTATATTTGTTAAAATTGTTCTTCGTTTTAATTATTGTATTGTTTTTAAATGTTTTTGCACTACAACACAATAGTGCAGTGTGCATAGAAAGTCATTAGTGTTTTTGTTGTTTTTTTTTTCAAATTATAATCCGACCCTCCAACAGTTTGAGGGACTGTGACCTGGCCCTCTGTTTAAAAAGTTTGAAGGCTCCTGGTGTATTTAGTTCTGTTTATCTCATGGTCTACATTTTGAACTGTATCTAAAACTAAGACTTTCAAGGATCAGAAATCTGATTGCAATGAGAAATTTTATGATTGTGGACAGTTAATTTGGATACAAATACTTTGTTAATTGTAACAAAATTTGTAACATTTTATGTTCCTGGTTTGAAAGTGTTATTCCTGTTTAATTGTGTGGTCCTTACTTTGAAAGTAGTTGTTCTACTCCAAAAACTTTATTTCTGTGGCTGCCACAAATTAGGTTGAATTGGTTGAGACTCTATGAGATATCTATTGAAAAACTAGCGCAAAATGTGCTGCAGGATGTCTTGTAAAAACAAAGTTTTTGCAGTTTAATAAACTTCTTCCATGTTTTTATGATAGAACAAATTAGGAAATGACATTTATAAGCCAGGAACAAAAATCGTGTTACACAGTGTTATTGATTGATAAAAGTAAAACTGTGCACTTTTTAAATAAGAACCTTGCAATTTCAAAATCCTCATTATAGATAGATAGGCAAGCAAGCAATGTACACACTTGTTAGAATTGTTGTTGCTATCCTGTTTTATGTTGATTGAAGTAATATCACACACAGGGAATATTAAAGAGAACTCCATTTATTGAGGAGATCCCAGAGAAAATAGACAGTACTGCCATCTGATACTATTATTATATTATATTTTCTTCTCTCCACTGGAGAGTGGGTAAGAATCTGTCAGTAAAATTAAATGCAAATGTGTACAAAGTCATATGGAGATGGAATACCACATCAGGTGGATAGTAAACAAAGTAACCTCTGCTGTAGATGTGGCATGCACAAAGGGGCATATTTTCATTTATGGTGAGAATGCCCCCAGTTGAAGAGTTTTTGGAAGTCGCCTTTGGGCTGAGAAAGGCAGTATACAAATATAGTAAATAAATAGTAAATATATTTATTGAAATAGGTAGTATTATAGGACTAAACATCACCCCGGATGTGAGGTTAGCATTACTAATGGACGCCACAAAGTTGAATTTAGAAATGGAAAAGAAAGAATTGGTGATTATTTTACTCACAGTGGCGAGACTTATAATCGCAAGGAAATGGAAAATAGTAATGAATATCACGCTGGAAGCATGGTATGGGGAGGTATGGAATGTAGCCTTAAATGATAAAACTATAAAAGGAAATGAGGGTGTTCAGGGGGGAAAGTAACAGATTTTGATTTTGATTCATACTGGCCAGTTTTTATAAAAAATGTTTTAGAGTACTGAAAAAGGAAAACAATACAACCTTGTTGGTCAGGAATTTTGGATTTGACATTTGGTTAAGAGTTGACTCATACATTTATGGCAAAGGAAAGGGATACTTGTTCAGGCTTGGTGGTGAGGTTACGTGTTTGTAAAATGGTCATTGTTTCATGTTCTGTTTACATTGTAAGGTAAAATGATCAAGGTTCTGGAGAACAAGCCCTATGAGGAGCGGCTTAAGGAGCTGGGCATGTTTAGCCTGAAGAAGAGAAGGCTGAGAGGAGATATGATAGCCATGTATAAATATGTGAGAGGAAGCCACAGGGAGGAGGGAGAAAGCTTGTTTTCTGCTTCCCTGGAGACTAGGACGCGAAACAGTGGGTTCAAACTACAAGAAAGGAGATTCCACCTGAACATTCCTGACTGTGAGAGCCGTTCAGCAGTGGAACTCTCTGCCCCGGAGTGTGGTAGAGGCTCCTTCTTTGGAAACTTTTAAACAGAGGCTGGATGGCCATCTGTCAGGGGTGATTTGAATGCAATATTCCTGCTTCTTGGCAGGGGGTTGGACTGGATGGCCCATGAGGTCTCTTCCAACGCTTGGATTCTATGATTGTATGTAAATAAAAAGTATTTCAAAAACTATATTATATTTTTTTAGGTACCAAGTGATCCCTAGGTTAGGTTATTTATCTTGATAAAAGTTGAAATCTTGTTTCCATTGGGCTGGCATGTTTTGTGGGCCTGAGAGTACAGATTTGAATCCCTGCTGCATAGCATCAAACATACCTTTTATTTGTATTTAGGGCAATTAATAGGAGTTTTTAAATGTGCCAGAAAGTACTTCGATATCTTTAACCATCTCCTTGTAATTTCCAGGGCAATAAGCAGCCATGGCGCCCAGCCGAAATGGCATGATATTGAAGCCCCATTTCCACAAAGACTGGCAAAGACGGGTGGCCACTTGGTTTAACCAGCCAGCCAGGAAGATCCGCAGGTGAGAGGCTTTGTATACAGGTTCTGTCTGGACAACAAAAGGAGAGCAAGGGTCAGGCTTTGCCATGGGGGGGGGGGGGGTCCTTTGGGTGCCTAGTTTGTGTGGATCTGCTCAGCCAGATGATGAAAATTCTCCGGAATCTCTGTACTCCATTGATGATCTCTTGAACCCATATCTGCTGATGGCTGTGGTAGTGCTTTAAATGGCTGTGAATGGGAGGGTAATTAGTTTTTCATCCAAATGATAATGTTTTACACCTCCTTGTCTTGGCATGTTCTCTGAGTCCAAGTAAGGAAGATTTTTGACATCCCCATCTTTCTCCACTCAGGAGGAAGGCACGGCAGGCAAAGGCCCGTCGAATCGCTCCCCGTCCAGTATCTGGACCAATCAGACCCGTCGTGAGGTGCCCCACTGTCCGATATCATACCAAAGTCCGGGCTGGTAGAGGATTCAGCTTGGAAGAATTGCGGGTAAGTCAAAAAGGACAGTAGGAAAAGTTAAAAAGCACACTAGTTCCTCAAGAATGCAGTTGCCCACAAGAGGTGGGATGAGATATCCTGGTACATGAAATAGCTTTGAAACTGAGGCCTTGAGGGATCATATGTGCTTTTTGTAGTGGATGAACTGATGTGAAGGTTATTAGGTTTGCTAGAAAACAAATCAGCCTCCTTAAATATTAGGTATCTTGCTTTGGCACAGACATATGAAACCCTTGGACCTGTGTTTTGGTTTTCAGTGTCCAACTGGTCTTCCCAGCATAGTCCATGATAAAGGATTACAGAAAGTGAAGTCTTGAGCATTGGAAAAGCTACAGGTGTCTTTCTTCCTCTTTAATGAACAATATTGAGGAAGCTGGTAGCTTAAAGGCTAGTGGTGTTCTCTTCTTGATCCCCTTTATGTAATAAGGATGTAAGTAGCAGAAAGCCCCAGCCTTCCACCTGATCCTGTTGTTGTATTCCCTCAGGTACCTGGCCATGCCCAGGTTAGGTTATTTGTCATGATAAATATTAGAAACAGTCATTGTTTGATGTGTTGTCAAGGCTTTCATGGCCAAAATTACTGGGTTGCTGTGAGTTTTCCAGGCTGTATGGGTGTGTTCCAGAAGCATTTTTTTCTGATGTTTCGCCCATATCTATGGCAGGCTTCTTCAGAGGTTGTGAGGTTTGCCTTGTTTCCAACAAACCTTACAACCTCTGAGGATGCCTCCCATAGATGTGGGCGAAATGTCAGGAGAGAATGGTTGTGGAACATGGCCATACAGCCCAGAAAACTCACAGCAACCTAGGCATTGTTTTATTTTTGGTTTTATGAATGGCCCCATTGAAAATAGAATTGGCTCTCTCAATGTAGGATACACATGGGTCTTTGGATGTGGGTGAACGAGACAGCTTCCATCATCCTCTGTCAGATCACCCCTGAAACCTTCACAGTATTTTAAGTTGGTCATGATAGGTCTGTGTGCAAAGTTTGGCCCACATTTACTATCAGTGAGGTTCACAGTGCTCTTTGTATGTGGAAGCCATCTTGAAAAATACATACATGCAAACATGCTTTGACTTTTATTATATACATAGACGTGAATTTATTTTTCTCCCAATTTTATCTTCTTACTGAGTTGCAAAACCATTGAAAAACAACAAGGTTACTATAAAAAAACTCATTTGGCAGAGTTATGTTTTAATGTATTGGATAAATATTGAGCCTCCACATATTTTAGAAAGCCATTATTCAGCATGGCAGTCAATCTGTGTTTGTGTGTATTCCAAGGTGACTACCTGCGGGGTTAAAAGAAAATAATGTTAGTCTTAATTGTGAAGACTGAGTTTTAAAGGCTATTTTAAGTGTATTTATTATATTTTAATCAGTTTTTAAGCACACTGTAATATTTACCGTATGTACTCGAGTATAAGCTGACCCGAATATAAGCCGACGTACCTAATTGTATCATAAAAAACTGGGAAAACGTATTGATTCGAGTGTAAGCCGAGGGTGGGAAACACAGCAGCTATGGGTAAATTTCAAAATAAAAATAGATATCAATAAAATTACATTAATTGAGGCTAAATGTTAAATGTTTTTGAATATTTACATAAAACTATAAGATAAGTCTGTCCAACTCTGATTAAACCATTATTCTGACCTCCTTCAATGTAAACGTGCTCACGTATCCTTCCAATAATAATAGAATAAAATAATTAATGTAATCATAACAATAATAATGGAGTAAAATAATAAAAGTAATAATAATAACAAATAGAGTAAAATAATAAATGTAATAACACTAATAGAGTAAAATAATAAATGTAATAATAACAGAGTAAAAATAATAAATAACTTTGACTCGAGTATATGCCAAGGGGGACTTTTTCAGCCTAAAAAAGGACTGAAAACTCAACTTATTTGTGAATATATATGATAATTGTTTGGGGTTTTTAAACTTTTGTATTGTGCCTTTTAAAGTTGACTAAAGTGTGGTATTGTTAGCCGCCATGATTCCTCACGGAGAGAAAGACGGGATATAAATAAACTTAATAATAAGTGTGCAAATACACTTCCACCCACCATTGGAATGTGTGCCTCACGGGTCAGGGTTGAGCCCAAGAGTTCACCCAAACCAACCTTGAGATTTCAGGGGATTCTATCTCCATCCAGCACAACATGTGATAATTTCTGTGCAGTCCCTTCAGTCAAATGATGACACTGTCTCTGGACCATCTGTAGTTTCCATGATGACCATGGCTTGAACCCTTTTCCAGCTGATGACTGTTGTGACCACAGAGGAGGGGTTGGGTGGCCAAGTGAGACCATTGCATGAAGCATTTAAGTTCTCGACCCCTTCTCCATAGATGGCCGGCATCAACAAGAAGTTTGCCCGGACGATCGGGATCGCGGTGGACCCCCGTCGCCGCAACAGGTCCACAGAGGCCCTGCAGACCAACGTCCAGCGGCTGAAGGAGTACCGCTCCAAGCTCATCTTGTTCCCCAGGAAGCCTTCTGCGCCCAAGAAGGGAGACAGTCCAGTAAGTACTGGGAGAAAGTAACAAACTTTGGGGCCTCAGGCTGTTTGAGAAGAAACAGCAGCTCTGCTGGGCTAAAGGGAGAGTGCGATGATAAAACAGTGCTTAGAAGCAAGGATATGAACTTGGAAGACTCTTGCATCTAATCTGACCTGCTTCTATGAGTAAGGCCAACCAGCCTGTAATATTTAAAACAGTATTTTTTTCATTTAAATTGATTTAATGCTTTTATTTGTATGTAATTATTGTATTTTATTATGTGGTATATGGGAACATTGAATCGTTGCCGGCTATAAGCTGCCCTGAGTCCCCCTCCGGGGGTTGAGAAGGGCGGGTACAAATATTTTAAATAAATAAATAAATTCTGGACGATTGGCCCAACACTTCCATGCTAGGATTTATTTTTGTGTAAAGGTGGAGTGGAATAAATGGCCCCTTATTCATCTTTGTGGCTTCTTCCTTTCTTTCCAACCCAGGCAGAAGAGCTCAAGATGGCCACCCAGCTCTCCGGACCAGTTATGCCCATCAAGAATGTAAGTGATCTGTTCTCTTCTTGCCATTTCTGGGGCTTTTCCCTGGCATTTAGCAAGGAGACCCTTCCTGTTTATAGATGGAGTATCTTGATACCTGTAGAGTGAAATTCAAAAAGAGACCGCTTCAGGTCTCTTTTTTAGAGGGGAAAAGGCACAATAATAATAATAACAACAACAACCTTAATAATGATAATACAAAGATTGAGTTTATAAAGTTATGACAGTTATAATACCATCCTGAATAAATCCAATCTTGTCTGATTTCAGAAGCTAAGCAGGGTCAGATATGGTTTGTTTGGAGGGAATATACCAAGCATGGGCAAACTTTCCAATTTGGGGGCTGCATGGTGGGACAGAGCCAGGTGGGCAGGCCAGGAGGGAGGAAGTTGTCCCCAAGCCCTCCCCCCGCCCTTTCCTTCCCTTCCTCTTCTCTTTTGGAGGCAGAAAGAGAAGGAAAGGCAGGAAACATTTGGATCCCAAAAGGGTTGGTCTGGGTCAGGATGAGATGGTGGGCGGGAGAGAAAAAGTTAGACCCCCATATTGCCTACTCCTGATATAGAATCCTAGAGTTGGGAGAGAGCCCCAAAGGCCATCCAGTCCAACCCCCTGCCATGCAGGAAGGCACAATCAAAACACTCCCAATAGATAGCCTGTGCGGAAAAGCCTCCAGAGAAGGCAACTCCACCACACCCTGAGTCAGCCTATGCCACTTTCCAACAGCTCTTACTCTCAGGAAGTTCTAATCTTTTCAGTCATTTGAACCTATTGCTGCCTTGTGCCCTGATCTCTAGAGCAGCAGAAAGTCAGTTTTCTCCCTCCTTCCTCAGTTAGACACCATTTCAAATCCTGAAACATGGTTCTTATGTTCCCTCTCAACCTTCTCTTCTCCCAGCTAAACATCCCCCAGGATGAAAGGAAAAAGGAAGGAAGACAAGGAGGGATGGGTGGAAGGGAAGGAAGGAGGCAGGAAAGAGGAAAGGACAAAAGGCCGGAAGGGAATGGAGAGAGGGAGAAAGAAGGAGGGAAAGAAGAAGAAAAGAGAGAAGGAAGGAAAGACCAAAAGGGAGGGAGGGAGGGAAGGAAGGAGAAACGGAGGAAAGAGGAAAGGAAGGAAGGACAAAAGGGTGGAAGGGAAGGTGGGAGGGAGGGAACGATGAAGGAAAAAGGAAGGAAGGATAGGATAGGATGGTGAGAGAAAAGAAGGCCTGGGTTTGCCTATTCCTGGAATATATTAATAGATCTCCAGGTTGGGATCAGGAAAAAAGGCTGGCACAAGTCAGAGTTGGTAGTACAAGGTTTATGGGCTCCCAAGGACCTTGCTCTGTGTCCCTTTCTTTTCTAGTTTTGTTCATAAATGAAACCCTTTTCTGACTTATGTGAAGCCTGTGTTGCATTTATTTATGGCTTTGCTTGCTAGGGTTTTGTAAAGTTTGTTAAGAGGCATTTTGCTGCTCTTGCCTTCCTCTGAGGCGGGAGAGTGACTTTCCCAATACTGAGGAAATTGCACCGGGCTGGCTCTAGTGAAGCTAAAGTGTGAGTGACCCTGGGTCTCTTGCCCTTCCTTCCCAGGTCCACAAGAAAGAGAAGGCTCGGGTCATCACCGAGGAGGAGAAGAACTTTAAGGCCTTCGCCAGCCTGCGCATGGCCAGGGCCAACGCACGGCTTTTCGGCATCCGGGCCAAACGGGCCAAAGAAGCTGCTGAGCAGGAAGTGGAGAAGAAAAAATAATAATAAACTTTTTGCTTGGGGCCTCTCAATAAAAGTGGATGGATCTAAAATGGCAATGTGGTACCGTCTTGTGTCAAAACACGGGAAAGGGAGACGTGACCTGGGAATTGAACCAAGGAAGAGCAAAAATATTTCAGTCCAGGTATAGGTTTCAATGCCTATCTTTGGATGGTGTCTATATTTGAATCAGTGGTGGCTTTGCTGCAAAAGGCTTTAGTGTGAATAAGAATCTTATCAGTAATTGAGGAAGAGACACGGAAGAGGTTTTCCAGTTCTAAGTAGCAAGAGGCGATGGGGTTAGACTCACTTCTGCAAAACTAGAACCGCTTAGACCACTGTTTCTCAAGCTGGGGGTTGCGAGAGGGTTTCAGAGGGGTTGCCAAAGACTATCAGAAAATATTCTGATGGTCTTAGGAATCCCTTTGGCAGAGGGATTCCTAAGATCTTCTCTTCCTTTTTGGAAACAGAGGGCAAATCCTCCCACCAAAAGCCCTCCACTGTGATTGGCTGGCTTCTCAGCCAAGGGGAGGATTGTTTTTGATACTCCAAGTGGGGAGGCATGCTCAGCGCATGGCAGCATAGTTTGAGGGAGAGCACGCAAGGCTGGAAGGAGGCTCAGGCCAGCAGGTCCCTTCAAGACACAGGAGAAAGTGCCCATGTGGCATGGGACTGAGAGTGGCCCAGCAGCATCAGGAAGAGGAGGAGCAGAAGAAGCAGCTTAGGTAATTTGTAATACTATTTATTAGAAAAAACATTTTTTTTCTTTTTTATTACTGCTCCCACTAGAAAATGTGGGTGAACTACAACTCCCAAAACCATGGGTCAGTTCTCAAATTCACCAGTATTCACAGTTGGCCGTGTTGGGTCTGTGCCAAATTTGGTCCAGATCTGTCAGCTGGCATCAGTCCTCTTTGGATGCAAGTGAACTACAGTTCCCATATGCCAAAGTCAGTGACCTCCAAACCTCGCCTTTATTCAAGGTTGGCAACCTTGGGTGTGTGTGCCGTTTGGTTCAGATCATTGTTGTTTGAGTCCACTGAATGGGGGTGAACTACAACTCCAAAACTCAGTGTCAATACCCATCAAACCCTTCCAATATTTTATGTTGGTTGTGGGAGTTTTATGTGCCAAGTTTGGTTTAATTCCATCATTGGTGGAGTTCAGAATGCTCTTGATTGTAGGTGAACTATAAATCCCATTAACTACAACTCCCAAATGGCAAAATCAACCCAACCCCACCAGGATTCAGATTTGGGCATATTGGATATTTGTGCCCAATTTGGTCCAGTGAATGAAAATACTTTCTGCATATCAGATATTTACATGACGATTCGTAATAGTAGCACAATTACAGTTGTGAAGTAGCAATGAAAATAATGTTATGGTTGGGGGGCACCACAACACAAGGAACTGTATTAAGAGGTTGTGACATTCGGAAGGTTGAGAAACACTGTCTTAGAGAAATGTAATTTCCTTATTCTTCTATGGCTATTTCAAAGATGTAATTATTGGGGTGCTTTCCCCCCCCCCCCCTTGAGATCAGACATGGCTCCTCAACAGACGTACTCCTGGTAATAAAAGCAAGCTGTTTTTCCCCTGTATTTTGCATTCCAAGGAAGGCATGGCTTAGATTATAGGAATTCCTGTCCAGTTTGGTGTGTTTTACTGCCTTCTCACCTTGCATGCATCATAGTAAATGATATTTGGCTTAACACAGGCATGGGGAAACTTTGGGCTTCCGGGTGTTTTGGGCTTCTGGATGTTTGGGACTTCAAATCCCACAATTCCTAAACAGCCTACCAGCTGTTAGGAATTGTGGGACTTGGAAGTCCAAAACATTCGGAGAGCCAAAGTTTCTCATAACACCTCAGGTTGAGTCAGATTGTGAGATTGCCCAAACCTACATCTGTTCAGCCCTATACATCTTAGTATCTCCAAATGCTGCAGCTCATCATCACAATGATCCTGCAGGTGTTCCCATACGCTTACTGTTTGTCTTAAGTTATTTCCAAACTGGCAACCCTAAGGCAGAACGTACTATGAGACTTTCTTGGCAGGTTTGGTTCAGAGTGCCTTCCTCTGAGGCTGAGAGAGCGTGACTCCAAAGGTCACCCAGTAGGTTTCCCGTATAGAGCCAAGACTTCAGTCTTAGGCCCCTTCTACACTCATATAATCCAGGTTTTCAAAGCAGATATCTACATCTGTTTTGAACTGGATTATATGAGTCTACACAGCTGCAAAAAATCTCACCAATTTTTTTGTCGTGTCAGGAGCAAGTTGCTTTTGGTGTGAGAGAATTGGCCATCTGCAAGGACGTTGCCCAGGGTATGCCTGGGTGATTTGATGTTTTTATCATCTTTGTGGGAGGTTTCTCTCATGTCCTTGCACGAGAAGCTGGAGCTGATATAGGGAGCTCATCCACCTCTCCCCGGATTCGAACCTGCGACCTGTCGGTCTTCAGTCCTGCCGGCACAGGGGTTTAACCCACTGCGCCACGAGGGGCTCCATATCTCACCAATTGAAAAGTTGGCATTTCAAGCCCAGTCTGTGGTGAGCTCCCTCCGTCAGACCCAGCTTCTCATCTAGCAGATCGAAAACAGCAACGTGAGTAGATAAATAGGTACCACTTTAAGCAGGGAGATAGTTAAAAGGCACCCATAAGGACATATTCAGCCCGATCGGGAGAATGTCTACAAACAAAGCTTGGCATGGAAGATGGAGCAACAGCACCTTCCCAAGACCTGAGTCAAGCACAGCCTCCAAGTGGCTGGAAATGGAAAAATTATTTACCTCTGTTTATGTATTGTCTGCCCTTGTTAATGGTATAATGGCATTGAATATTTATTTATTTACTACACTTTTATCCCTCCCTTTTCAGCCCAAAGGCGACTCAGGGCGGCGTACAGACTACCAACATTAGATGCTGAACACACATAAATACATCATTTAAAACAGATTAAATCACATAATATATATTTATATATGTGTGTGTGTGTGTGTGTTCTATAATCTGCCCTGAGTCTCCTCGGGGAGAGGGAGCAGAATATAAATAAAGTATATTTTGTATGGCAGTCTCCAGAAGCCCCCAAATCTCAAAACCACGACAGTGCCTCCCTAATACATTGCAAAATTATTGCTGTAATTTTCAGTGTAGAGTCAAGCCATTCTCAGTTCAGAACCAGGATTTCATGCCAGGCCTGCACTTGAGCCAGACTGAAAGGTAATTTTTGGTTTTGTTCTGCGATAATAGGAGGTTGTGCTGATAATTGCTCTGTGGGTAGAAATTTTGCGGACTCCAAATGAGAATGTTGCAGTCAGTGTCAGAACTGTCATTAAGAGGAGAGGTCAGTTGGGCCACGCATTTACCTGAAATAGACCCATGACAAGGCAAAAAAAGGAGAAACTTCAACCTCCTGAGTTTCTTGGTCCCAACATTTTGGACGTGGATAGACATCTAATATGCGGATTGTTTCTTTGACTAAAAGGAGTAACCTTTTGGAATATGTGCATCCAGGTGAAAAAAAATCCAGTCACAAGAAACAATCAGGGCTAGCTAATCACCTCCCAACAAAGGATTCCCCCAAGCAGTAAGAAGCCAGGTTTTGAAGCTGCAAGGCCATTCAATGCTAATTAAGGTGGCCAATTGCAACATTCACACCTACCTCAAAGTTCTTCCTCCCACCCTGGACATTCCACAGATATATAAAACCAATTTTCCTAGTTTTCAACCCCACAATGGACCCCACAACCTCTGAGGATGCCTGCCACAGATGCAGGTGAAACGTCAGGAGAGAATGCTACTGCAGCATGGAAAATCACAACAATCCAATCCTGAGAAAGTTTGTGCCTATTTTTCTACCTTAAGTGATACAATACACCCTTGGGGTCTGTTGTGGTTTTCTTCCAGGATCTCCTGTAGATTCCAAAATCCATGGTTCCTCAAGTCCTGTTGTATGCAATTGTATCGAATGGCAAAATCAGGTTGGCTTTTGGGGGTTTTGGAAAATATTTTCAACTATGGATAGTGGACTCCATGATGAAGAGAGCCAGTTGTATTAATGTAGGATACTGACTTGCAGAGATATGGGATTTCCACACGATGGCAGCAATGCCTCAAGGTAAGATTTCCAGAAATGAACAAAGCGTTGCAGGTTTAACATCCCATCTTATTTTCGAGTTTCCTGTCCCTAAATCAGTGTTTCTCAACCTTCCTAATGCCACGACCCCTTAAAACAGTTACTCATGTTGTGGTGAACCCCAAACATAACATTGTTTTTGTTGCTACTTTATAACTGCAATTTTGCTATTATTATGAATCATAATGTAAATATCTGATATGCAGGATGTATTTTCATTCAGTGGACCAAACTTGGCACAAATACCCGAAACGCCTGAATTTGAATATTGGTGGGGTTGGGGGAAATTATTTGTCATTTGGGAGTTGTAGTTGCTGGGATTTATAGTTCAGCTATACTCAAAGAGTTTTCTGAACTCCACCAAATATAGAATTGAACCAAACTTGGCACACAAAACTCCCATGAGCAACAGAAAATACTGGAAGGGTTTGCTGGGCATTGACCTTGAGTTTTGGAGTTGTAGTTCAACTCCATCCAGAGAGCATTGTGGACTTAAGCAATGATGGATCTGGACCAAACTGGGCACAAATACTCAATATGCCCAAATGTGGTTTGGGGAAAATAGAGCTTGATGTTGGGGAGTTATAGTTATTGGGATTTATAGTTCATCTAGAGCACTTTGAACCCAGCCCACAATGGATCTGCTCCAAACTTGGCACACAACCTACATGGCCAACATTGAGTAGTGGTGGGGGCTGTTTTCGAATTCTGGAAGTTGTAGTTCACCAATACCAAAAAGGAAGAGAAGGAGAGGTGGAAATATCTTCAGCCTTCTCTGCCAAAGGGGTTCCTAAGACTATCAGAAATATGTGTTTTCTGATGGACATTTGTGACCCCTCTGAAACCCCCTATAATGCCCCCACTCCTAACATAGCTATTTCCTTGCTTTATGGGGAATGCATCTGTCTTGTTTCTCAGATTTATCATGACAAATAGTATAGGAAAACATCCGACATGTCCCTGCTCTCTGATATACACCATCATGTCGAGATCCCTCAATGGGAAGTGTTACATATGTGACACTTGGCTTTTAAGTCCTGATTCTTCCCCTCAAAAACGGCCCATTCCCCCGGGTCTTCTCTTTTAAGATACAGTACAAAAGAGGCAATTTTCACAATGTTTGATAAAAACCCATTTATTAGAACAAGACCAGTATCTGTGTAATTTGGCTATTTTAATCAGTATAGAAGTTTACTGAGAGTATCTTGGACCGTGAGAAGATCCAACCAGTTCATCCTCCAGGAAATAAAGCCCGACTGCTCACTGGAGGGAAGAATATTAGAGGCAAAGATGAAGTATTTGGGCCACATAATGAGAAGACAGGAATGCTTGGAGAAGAGAATGATGCTGGGGAAAATGGAAGGAAAAAGGAAGAGGGGCCGACCAAGGGCAAGGTGGGTGGATGGTATCTGTTGCACTCCAGTACAGGAAAAGCCCTCTGACTGGAAAACACCACACCGTTGATCGCAAAACAATCCTTTTATTGAAGGTAGTTAAAAAGCAGCAAGTAAAAAGCACTTTAAAGAGATAGGTAAATCCAATTAGGTAAGAAGATAAGCAGGAGCAAAAATAGTCCAGGGTAAGGTTCAGCAAAGTCCATAAAAACAAAGTCCACACTTCTTTAATATGATTCAGAAAGCCAGGAAACATTAATCCAAGGCATGAGTAGGCATTCATACAATCCAAGAATCCAAATCATGAAGCATACTTAAGACAAAAATCTTCCCAACAATGCTTCCATGAACAAGAATGAGAACTTCCCTTGATTCCAAACGATGCTTCATCTGACTATATTTCCCATACTTGGAATTTTTATCCCCTCGTTAAGCTATCCCAAGCACTCAGAAATTGGTTTAGCTTTAATTGAGATTCCCTTATCTTTTTCTGTTGGATTCTGAAAGACCGCCGAAGCCACTGTTCGGTTTGCCTGTTTTGACTAATTTGCCGCCTATCTATTTGCTCATTAAGTTTTGCAGCTGGGCCAGATGCCCAGTTGTTTTCAATCCCCAAAATCTAGGAACTCTCTGGTAGTGATTCAGGGAGTACACTATCATCCCCACACCCTTCAGGGACATTCTCATGAGAAACTACACTTTGCACAGGGGTCTCCTGGTCTTTCTCTGCATCAGTATCATTGACCAAACCATTGCCATCTTGAAATTCATTGGCATCACTTCACACATCCAAAGCACCCTGATCCTGAAACACAATCACAGGCTGTATCTTTGAAGGGACTGGCTTGACCTTGAAGGAACTGGAGGTGGCCACGGCCGACAGGGAGCTCTGGCCTGGGCTGGGCCAGGAGGTCACCAAGAGTTGGAAGTGACTGAACGAATAAACAACAAAAGAAGCTTACTGAGGATGGACTCTTAGCACGAAAGCAATGATTAGAGCAGGCATGGGCCAACTTCGGCCCTCCATTCAGGTGTTTTGGACTCCAACTCCCACAATTCCTAACAGCCTACCGGCTGTTAGGAATTGTGGGAGTTGAAGTCCAAAACACCTGAAGGGAGGGCCGAAGTTGGCCCATGCCTGAATTAGGGTATAAATTTATGCCAACTCTATATCTCTCTTTCTCTGGACCTTGGTGCCCATCTCTCCATTCCAAGTGCAATTTCCCTTCCGATGGTTTGGCAAACAGAACCGCTTTGGGAAGGCCTTTGGGAACCCGGTCTGTGTGGACGATGGATCATTGTGTCTCGTGGAGGAAACAGCAAAGGAGACGCTGCGTTCCGGCGCCTTCGTTCTCCGGGAAACCAGCCAGGGCTGCAAACTGTTCTCATTACAGGGAGGAAATGCCGCCCCTCCAAGACTCCCTCTTTCTCTTTTTCTGGATGCTGGGCTTTTGGCCTCCGAAGCAGATGGTGAGGGACCATTGGATAGTATTGACAATTCAGGGAGGAAGGGAAGGGATGCTCCAGTTAATCCTGTTAATGCCTTGTGGAAACTGTCCTTCCTAACATAGAATCAAAGAATCATATTCCCAAAGCCATCTAGACCAGTGGTTCTCAACCCTCCTAATGCCGCGACCCCTTAATACAGTTCTGCATGTTGTGATGCCCCCAAACATAACATTATTTTCGTTGCTACTTCATAACCGTCATTTTGCTCCTGTCATGTAAATACCTGATACGTAGGATGTATTTTCATTCACTGGATCAAATCTGACACAAATACCCAATATGCCCAAATCTGAATACTGAAGTCATTTTGTCATTTGGGAGTTGTAGTTCACCTACATCCAGAGAGCATTGTCGACTTGAACAATGATGGATGTGGACCAACTTGGCATGAATACTCAATATGCCCAAATGTGAATACTGCTTGGGAAAAATATACCTTGACATTTGGGAGTTGTAGTTACTGGGATGTATAGTTCACCTACAATCAAAGAGCAACGTGAACTCCACTAATGATGGAGTTGATCCAAACTTGGCACACAGAACTACCATGGCCAACAGAAAATTCTGAAAGGGTGGGCATTGACCTTGAGTTTGGGAGTTGTAGTTCACCTACCTCCAGAGAGCACTGTGGACTCAAACAATGATGGATCTGGACCAAAGTTGACACGAGTACTCAATATGCTGAAATGTGAACACTGGTAGAGCTTGGGGAAAATAGACCTTGATATTTGGGAGTTATAGTTGTTGTAATTTATAGTTCACCTACAATCAAAGAGCCGTCTGAACCTCAACAATGATATAATTGGGCCAAACTTCCCACACAGAATCCCCATAACCAACAGAAAATACTGGAGGGATTTGGGATGAATTGACAGTGATTTAGGGAAGCCGTTCACCTACATTCGGAGAGCACTGTGAACCCAAACAACTATGCCAAAGGGGTTCCTAAGACCATCAGAAATATGTGTTTTCTAATGGTCTTCAGTGACCCCTCTGAAACCCCCTTGCGACCCCCCCCCAGGTGTCCCAACCCCCAAGTTGAGAAACACTGATCTAGACTGACCCCCTTCTGCCCTGTTGGAAGACACTGCCAAAGCACTCCTGACAGATGGCCATCCATCCTCTGTGTAAAGACTTCCTCCAAAGATGGAAACTCTACCATACTTTGAGGCAGTCCGACTCACCCTTGAGCACTTCTTGCAACTGGAAATGTTGTTCATTCGTTTAGTCGTTTCCGACTCTTCATGACCTCATGGACGAGCCCATGCCAGAGCTCCCTGTTGGCCATCACAACCCCCAGCTCCTTCAAGGTCAATCCAGTCACTTTGAGCCCAAGCGCAGCGGGGAGCCCCGCCTTCACATTGGTGTGAGCTGCAGCGGAGAGTTCCGCAGTTCCTGGACCAAGCTTTTGGGACCAACAGATGAAATGTGCCCCAGCAGCTAGCTCAAAACCAGGAATGCTTGCAGTTTCACCTTGCTTTCCCCTTCCCTTTACTTTGTATCCTTTCCCTAATAAAAGTACTTGAAACTTGCAACTTTTTATCTTTCCGCATGCTACTTTTGTATCCTTTCTTGACTCAAACCAAAATAACATTGCAATAGACCTTTTTTTGGGCTCCGGAGAGCCGTGAGCCTGCGGGAGGCGCCTCCGGGCGCCCCCCGGACCCCGAATCTGCGTTCGCCTAGACCGCGGATACGGAAACCGCCATTTCAGACCCCCTTATCCACGAAAATACTTAAAATGGCGGATCGCCGCCGTTCCAATTTTATATTTTTCTACAACTAATTCTAAGACTAACTGCCATTTCCCTTTTCTCGTTTTGGGCTCCTTCACCCGGGGAAAAATTAGTTTTGTTTTAAGTATTTTATCTTGCAGAGAAACAGCTGATTGTCAAACTGGCCAGGCTTTTCGCTTCTTGTTGGCAGCGCTCGCTCCCGCTTGGATCCAACAGCCAGGGACCCACTGCGGCCACCCGTAGGAGTCCCGGGAAGGCAGCCAGGCATGGGCCTCGGCCCCTGATCAGGGAAATGTAGTTTCCCAAAGGACATTGCTCCACAAATCACAACCCGGAAACCTTCCTTGGTCTCTCTTGTTTGCCCTCTCCTATTGACTTTCTGCTCCACATCCCGGACTGTTCCCTGCCACATTTTTGGACGCACACCCTCAGATCAGGCTTGCTCCGATTCACAAGCAGCCTCCGCTTCCGTGTGCCTTTACCAGGAGACCATGAATTTTCTTTCAATAATAAAGTGACCGAATATTTTTATTAATAAACTTTTGCTGGGGATGGGGATGGGATTGCCTTATGAAATGTATAGAATATATGAAATGTATGCAATGGAATGAAATGTACTTTGGTTCCCCTTCCCGCTTCTCCTCTCTGACCCTTGCCCCAAAAAGAATGTGACCCGAGGATTACTGTGACAGGGAGGAAGTCCTTTGTCCTCCCGAAACGGTTCATATTTACATTTGCATGGGCCCGTGATTGATTCCTTCTCCTTGTTAACTTTCAGAGCAGACAGTAAGCCAGGGAAGGGTCAACAGAAACTTAGGAAAAAAGGCTGATTGATTCATTTTTAGGTATTTGTTGATCCCCCTTTTCTGAGGTCCAAATGCCATCAATAGCTCCTTTTCATACTTCCTCCCAAATCCAATCATAGACCAGGAAACTCATTGTTCCCCTTATCTGTCACCCCGCCGATGAGGACAAAGACTCGAATGACAGCTGACGGTTGCCCCCCGGGCACACCATTTCCCCTGAGCTGTCAAGTTTCATCCCGCCTCCTGGCTGCTGATTGGACCATCTTCGGAGGCGCTAGGAAGGCGCCGATTGGCCCCCTAGAGACAGCGGAGCTCGCTGATTGGACAAGAGGCGGGACGCACAGCCAAGCCTCCTCCCAGCTGTTCCACGGCCAGCCAATCAGAGCGAAGCCGGCCGGCAGAGGGCGGGCGGGATTTTTGAAAATGTTTCCTTTGTCTGTACACTATAAAAATGCCTGGAAATTCTGTAAATACATGCTTGTATGTGAATGATCACAGCAATCGCATCCTTTTCAGCTGAATCGCAGAAATAAATGCCTCGGTCACTGAACCTCTTCAGCCTCCGGTGAGATTAATTTTTAATATTTTTCGATCTTTGGATTGGCTTTCGCTGGCTGCTCACCGAGGACAAAGGACCCCTTTAGCGGTCTTCAGGGACCTCTCCCGCTGGGAGACCCCCACAAAAGAGCTCGATATCAACTTCAAGGATCCCATCCTTGAATTGCAATTGGAAATGTCTTCCTAATATTCAGCTGGAATCTCTCTGTTCTGGCAATTCAGAACCATGACTTCGTTTTGTCTTCATCCAGTGTTACTCAACCTGAGGGTCGGGACCCATAGGGGGGTTGTTGGGTGGGGGTGGCCAAAGACCATCAGAAAACACATTTTTCTAATGATCTTAGGAACCCTTTTGGCTGAATATCCACCTGTCCTTCTCTTCCTTGTTGGTGTTGGTGAACTACAACTCCCAGAATTTGAAAACAGCCCCCTCAACCCTACCAGTATTCAATGTTGGCCAATTGGTAGTGTGCCAACTTTGGTGCACATCCATTGTGGAGTGGTTTCAAACTGCTCTTTGATTGTAGGTGAATTATAAATCCCAGCAACTACAACTTCCAAATGTCAAGGTCTATTTTTCCCAAACTCCACCAGTGTTCACATTTGGGCATCTTGAGTATTCGTGCCAAGTTTGGTCCAGATCCATCATTGTTTGAGTCCACAGTGCTCTCAGGATGAAGGTGAAGGTGAACTACAACTCCAAAATTCAAGGTCAGTGCCCACTAAATTCTTCCAGTATTTTCCATTGGTCATGGAGTTCTATGTGTCAAGTTTGGTTCAGTTCCATTGATGGTAGCGTTCAGAATGCTCTTTGATTGTAGGTGAACTATAAATCCCAGCAACTACAACTCCCGATTGACGAGCGGTTGACGAGGAAAAGGAAGGGACCAAAGACTGTTAAGAATTGTGGGAGTTGAAGTCCAAAATAGCCTTGCAACTTCAAAGCCTGGCTTTAAATGCTAATCAAGGTGGCCAATTGCAACATTCACGCCTACCTCCAACAGACAAGAGTTCTTTCTCCCACCCTGGACATCATTCCACAGATATATAAACCCCATTTTCCTAGTTTCCAACAGGCTTCACAACCTCTGAGGATGCCTGCCACAGATGCAGGCAAAACATCCGGAAATAATGCTTCTAGAGCATGGCCATACAGGCCGAAAAACCTACAGCAAGTCACCTTGATTAGCATTGAATGGCCTTGCAGCTTCAAAACCTGGCTGCTTCCTGTCCAGGGGAATCCTTTGTTGTGGGGTGTGAATGTTGCAATTGGCCAGAGACTGGATGGACATCTGCCAGGAGGGATTTGCTGATGTCTTCCTGGATGGCAGAAGGGGGTTGGACTGGATGGCCTTTGGGGATCCCTTCCAACACTAGGATTCTCCTGGAGGATTCTGTGATCAAAAATATTTGCGTCTAAACACCAATATTTCCACCGCCTCGAGTACTGTTTTTGATTAAGCCCAATGTATTCCTCTCCCTTTGGCTCCCAGGCCCTTGTTGAAACGCTCATTTAATTAACCCAACGCCTGTCTTTTGACTCCACGGATTAATTAGCGTGACTCTCTGACTTGGCTCCGAGGCACCACTCCGCGGAGATGGAGCTGCAAAGCAGAGCAAATGGGGGGCTTCCTCCTCCTCCTCCTCCTCCTCCTACGCCGACCCCCTTGACCTCCATTATCCCTGAGCACAACTCAGAGGGAAAGCAGGACTTGAAGTCATTGATTTCTGCAAAACGAGCTGCAAATACACTGCCGTTTTTGCTTTCCAGGGAATTTTTTTGGGCAGCGTGAGACTGCAAATGTTGTGTGCACCCGGACAGTCGTTTGGACATGGTTGCTTTCCTGTGCAAAAAATGAGGGCGATAATAACATTAATACTCATTTTATTACCTGCCTCTCTTTTGAAGCTGACTGTAGAGCAGGCATGGGCAAACTTGGGCCCTCGGGGTATTTTGGACTGCAACTCCCACCATTCCTAACAGCCTCAGACCTTTTCCTTTTCCCCCTCAGCCGCTTAAGCTCTCTGGATGTAGGTGAACTACATCTCCCCTAAATCACTGTCAATTCCTCCCAAATCCCTCCAGTATTTTCTGTTGATCATGAGGGTTCTGTGTGGGAAGATTGGTCTAATTCTATAATTGGTGGGGTTCAAGGGGCTATTTGATTGTGGGTGAATTATAAATCCCATCAACTACAACTCCAAAATGTCCAGGTCTATTTTCCCCAAACTCCACCAGTGTTCATGTTGAGTATTCATGCCAAGTTTGGTCCAGTTCAATCATTATTTTGAGTCCACAGAGCTCTCTGGATGTAGGTGAACTACAACTCCAAAACTCAAGGCCAATGCCCACCAAACCCTTCCAGTATTTTCTGTTGGTCGTGGGTGTTCTGTGTGCCAAGTTTCATTTGATTCCATCGTTGGTGGAGTTCAGATTGCTTTTTGATTGTAGGCGAACTATAAATCCCAGAAACTACAACTCCCAAATGACAAAATGAAATCCCTCCTCCTCGAACCTCACTTCAAATGTGGGCGTATCGGGTATTTGTGCCAAATTTGGTCCAGTGAATGAAAATCCATCTTGCATATCAGATGTTTACATTACGATTCATAACAGTAGCAAAATTATAGTTATGAAATATGAATTTTTTGAGTGATGGTTACTCCTTGGGTGACTCCTTGGGTTAGTAGGTGTCTTGTGGCCAAATTTGGTAGCATTTAGTGCAGCGGTTTTTGTGTTTTGATCCATGGTGCATCCTCCTCAAAACTACACCAGGATGTAGAGTGGGTCATGAGGGCTCTGTGCGCCAAGTTTGTTCTTGATCAGTCATTGGATGAGGGTTGCAGCAGTATCAGGAAGTGAGTGGAGGTACTTCAAGTTCCATCATCTGTGGTGCTTCCTCCTCGAAACTGCGCCAGGATGTAGAGTGGCTCATGGGGGCTCTGTGTGCCAAGTTTGGTCTTGATCAGTCATTGGATGAGGTTCGCAGCAGTCTCAGGAAGTGAGTGAAGGTACTTCAAGTCCCATCATCCATGGTCCATCCTCCTCCAAACAGCACCAGGATGTAGAGTTGCTCATGGGGGCTCTGCACCAAGTTTGATCTTGATCAG
The DNA here is from genome assembly GCF_025583915.1 of Anolis sagrei ordinatus. Taxonomy (NCBI): domain Eukaryota; kingdom Metazoa; phylum Chordata; class Lepidosauria; order Squamata; family Anolidae; genus Anolis; species Anolis sagrei. The sequence goes on from NW_026847993.1 coordinate 28,389,069, forward strand.
TCATTGGATGAGGGTTGCAGCGGTCTCGGGAAGTGAGTGGAGGTACTTCAAGTCCCATCATACGTGGTGCATCCTCCTCGAAACTGCACCGGGATATAGAGTGGGTCATGGGAGCTCTGTGTGCCAAGTTTGGTCTTGATCAGTCATTGGATTAGGGTTGCAGCGGTCTCGGGAAGTGAGTGGAGGTACCTCAAATCCCATCATCCGTGGTGCATCTTCCTTGAAACTGCACCAGGATGTAGAGTGGGTCATGGGGGCTCTGTGTGCCAAGTTTGGTCTTGATCAGTCATTGGATGAGGGTTGCAGTGGTCTCGGGAAGTGAGTGGAGGTACTTCAAATCCCATCATCCGTGGTGCATCCTCCTCCAAACTGTATATATATAGATTCAGCCCTATCATAGTATTCAGAGGCAAGCCATGGAGAGGAGATGGGTTCACTTGGGGCCCTTTGGAGGCCACATGATGCATTCACAAACAGTCTTGAGAACTTGGAAACAACAACAACAACAACAACAACAACAACAACAACAACAACAGGCAGGAAACTGTCGCAGACTGACACCCGCCTCTTCTTTTATTATTTCCTCCCTTTTTTTAAAAAGGAAGGAAAGAAAGAACTTTGCCTTTTTGTACAATCAATGCAAAGTGGAGGAGAATTAGTGAGGCAAGCAAGCGGCGGAGTGAGTCATCCGCTCGGCAGATAAATAATACTCAGCGATGAGCGGCTGGAATTTGTCAGTGGTGGGTTCAGACTGTCAATTTGAAACAACGCTTCCAAAAATTAACAGAATTTGATGTCTTGTATTTTTTTTAAAAAAAAAATTCAATCTGCCCACTGTTCTCACTGCCAAAGTCAAAAGCAAGCATTTGGTGACATGGGGGGAGTTATCTCTTCACCACCAAGCAGGAACCTTTGCTGCAAATAGTTGCTTTAGCTGCATATTAACATTATTATGATTACTATTATTTTACTGACACAGCAAACGAGATATATATACTGGATTTCGTATTGCAAAATCACAAGTTGAACACTTCATGACCGGGCTGTGGCACAGCTAGCTGATAGCCAGCTGCATTAAATCACTACTGACCGAGAAGTCATGAGTTCAAAGCCAGCCCAGTTCAGAGTGAGCTCCCGACTATTAATAGTTTGGCTTGCTGTCGACCTTTGCAACCCGAAAGACAGTTGCATCTGTCAAGTAGGAAATTCAGGTACTGCTTTATGCAGAGAGGCTAATTTAACTAATTTACGATGCCATAAAACCTTCCAGCAGCGTGCAGAAGAATGAAGAATGAGGAAGTACTCCATCAAAGGACTCGGTGTCACAAATGGACAAATGGACGGTGAAGCAGCCAGTGACCAGAATCACGCCGGAATCAAGCATACTCTCATGAAACTGGAAAGCTGAAATGTTAAATTATTATTATTATTATTATTATTATTATTATTATTATTATTATTTAGTTATTATTAAATTACTACTAATTATTATTTATTATATTATAATTTTATAATTTTGTGATTTTATTATATTATTGTTGATGACATCTTTATTATGTTTATCCATTAAAATTCCAGATTTGCCATCTATCAATCAATAGTCAGAATGGAAACTGCAGAAGAAGAATAGTGTTTGGATGGACAGCTACAAAGGGACTAGAGACCAAGATGCCGTTGTTTACAGATATATTATTGAATGCTAAAGTTAGGATCATCCAAGCCATTGTATTTATAATTTCCTGTGTAGGCTTTTGAAAGCTAGGCGGAGAAGAAAGCAGATAGGAAGAAAATAAACTATAAGGACTAGGAAGAACCTTTGAAATTAACTTGAAAGTATTTGGATTATGACTCTGGAGCAGGCATGGGCAAACTTTGGCCCTCCGGGTGTTTTGGACTTCAGCTCTCATAATTTCTAACAGCCTACTGGATGAGGGGAAGTCATAGTGAAGTCGAACATGACCCTCTCCCCCTTATAGTTTTGCTAAGGGCAAGGACACCAGACTGGATAATAAGGGTTAAGCCTTGGTCAATTTGCCAAGACACTGACAACAACAAGGACCCTTCCCATGTTAGATAGTGTGTACATTTAATTGAGGTTTTATGCCCTATGTTTCATAAATAGCAGAAGGCAACACATTTATTATTGAGAAACCCCCTCCCTTTACACTTATGTTCTCTCTTGAATTTCTATGGGACTCTGGTGGGAGGGATAAGTGGGTATATTTTCTATAACATGATTTCTATATTTCTATATTCCTCCCTGTGTATCTGACCTTTTCCTGACCCTTTTGCCCCATTCCCCTTTTAGAAAAAATGTATAAAAATGTAGGGAAGCTGCCCTGGCCTTGGAAAGGAAAGGAATTACCAGGTGAAAGAACCCTTATAAAAAGACACTCTTTATGTGGACAATAACAAAGGCTCGTGACCTCTGGCCTCAGAGGTTTTGGCTACCAGAGGAAACAGCCACTTGGCAACTATTGATTATATCACAATGGGGCAGAGGGGAGCCTTCGGAAAGCTGCACCTCCTCCTGATCTGCCACCTATTCAGCCTCTCTCACTAAAACATCCACCTAAATTTCCCCCATTGTTCCTCTGTCTTGGAATGGAAAAAAATCCGGATTATGGCAGTATCGCCAGATATCAATGTTTACTGCAGCCATTCAGAACAATAGTCTGGCTAGCTTGTAGGCCTTTAGGACTCGCCAGCCCCTTGGACATTTCCTGAATTTCCATAATCCACTCAAAAATGCATTGTATTCCCTCGTCCCTCCTTCCTCCCTCCTGATTTGTCAGGACGCCGAGGCGGCAGAAGCCCAGCGATTGGCCCAGGTGCTCAAGAGGTGGCCAAGCCTCCTCCCAGCTGTAGAGCGCCAGCCAATCATCGTCGAGCGGGAGATTCAAACTGGACAACTCTGTTTCTCTATAAAAATGGCTTTTATTTGTACTCATGTATGCTTAGCTTGGCGAAATATTGCTGCTCTGCATCCTTTTCAGCTGAATCGCAAGAAAATCATCTCAGTGGCATTTCCTTCAAATTTGGTGAGATTTCTTTTGGGAACTTAGGAAAAACCTTTTAAATTGGGCTTCTCTTTGCTCACTATTGTAGCGAGCCCTCTTTGGTGGGTCCGCAGGGTCTCTCCTTCAGGGCCAGACCCTTTTAAATTCCTCCATGATTTCAATAGGGAGGAGGGAGCAGGCTTGATTTCTGCTGCCCTGGAGACTAGGACGCAATGGAGCAATGGCTTCGAATGACAGGAAAGGAGATTCCACCTGAACATGAGGAAGAACTTCCTGACTGTGAGAGAAAGCTGTTCAGCAGTGGAACTCTCTCTCTCTCTCTGCCCCGGAGTGTGGTGGAGGTTCCTTCTTTGGAGGCTTTGAAACAGAAGCTGGATGGCCATCTGTCAGGGGTGCTTTGAATGCAATTTCCCTGCCTCTTGGCAGAATGGGGTTGGACTGGATGGCCCACCAGGTCTCTTCCAACTCTATGATTCTATATTTTGCCCAGAAATCCCTGTTAGAGGTTCGCCTTTGGGTTGCCAATGATGCAAAGACATGCAGCAAGAGAGGAAAAAGAAGAAGGTTGTTTTTGTTTCCAAGCAGAGCCCCTTTGTTCCCCCCATTACCACCCCGCCCTACTATCCACCTTAGAGGCCTGCACACTGTGCACCCACAACTGGATTTGGAATGCCAGGGTTTGTTTTCCTTTAGTACAGAGACCAAGGCGGTCCCTGCAACCTTTTGTCCCCAGAGAGCCATCAAGCAGGTTAATTGTAACAAATGGCTGCAATTAGCAGAAAGGAAATCAATGCGGGATTGATTGTCTGCCCTCCCAGAAGCTTATTTTTCAAGCAGGGGCACAACTCAGCACTTTGGAGAAGAGGCTCAAGATGCTGTTGCGTTGGCTGTAATAAGCTTTTAAGACATTTCAGAACTATGGAGACCCTATTGGCAAGATTTGTTCAAAGGGGGTTTTTTTTACCCCTGGGCTCCTGTGGGGCTGAGAGAGTGTGACTTGCGCAAGGTTACCAATTGCAGCATTTCTCAAACTGGGGGTCAGGACCCCTGCAGGGGTTTGTGAGGGAGTGTCAGAGGGGTCGCCAAAGATCATCAGAAAACATTGTATTTTCTGTTGGTCATGGGGGTTCTGTGTAGGAAGTCTGGCCCAATTCTATTGTTGGTGGGGTTCAGAATGCGCTTTGATTGCAGATGAACTATACATCCCAGTAACTACGACTTTCAAATGTCAAGGTCTATTTTCCCCAAACTCCACCAGTGTTGACATTTGGGCACGTTGAGTATTTGTATATGTGTGTACTCTGACATTTCTACATCCTGTCACTTGCACCTTTTCAATGCTGGTCATTGACCATAATAAATGTTTTATTATTTCAAGTTTGGTCCAGAAACATCCTTGTTTGAGTCCACAGTGATTGACAGTTTCAGGGCAGCAGTTAGTGCCTGATGGTTCCCTGTTCTTTGAAGCTCTCTGGGAGTGAGTGTTTGCTTCTTTTTTAACCTATATAAGCCAGGGTCTGAGCTCAAGTGGCAGTTGAGGAAGCAAGAAGCCATCTTTGCTGCCTTTGCTTCAGGTTAGCCTTGTCTTAGAGTGTACTGGAATTCTGAGTGGGTGTTTAAGACTAGTTGCTCTGAGTGTTTGTTTTGTTTGGGAGGTGGGGCTAAGTTCTTTAGCCAGCAGTGACTGACAATTTCAGGGTAGCAATTAGTGACTGATGGTTCCCTGTGCTTTGAAGCTCTCTGGGAGTGAGTGTTTGCTTCCTGTTTGACCTATATAAGCCAGGGTCTGAGCTCAAGTGGCAGTTGAGTTCCCACAGAAGTTGAGGAAGCAAGAAGCCATCTTTGCTGTCTTTGCTTCAAGTTAGCCTTGTCTTAGAGTGCACTGGAATTCTGAGTGTGTGTTTAAGACTAGCTGCTCTGAGTGTTTGTTTTGTTTAGGAGCATAAACTCACACTGTCACTAACCCATACCTTTACCCCTGCATACAGAAAACAACATAAAACAAACACACAAAGGCTGGGGGGGGGGTTATTAGCAGTCTGCAGATGGAACGAACACAAACTCTTCTTGTCTCATGCACAAGCTATGGCATGTTCAGCTTCTTCATGCAACAACTACTCAATTACATCTGCACCAAGTGTAAACAGATGACTCACGGGGCACAGAAGATCCAACAACTTGAGGACCGTATTAAGATATTCAGGAATTTGAGCTGTTCTTGGACACCACACAGCACACTGTCCTAGACACGCAACCCACATCACACTCACATTATGGGGATGCTTTTGAGGAGATTACTTCAGATATGGACAGCCCTCAGGCTTCGAGGAATGTCACCCTTAGAAAGAGACATAGAACCAGGAAGCCTCCTCAGAATACTTCTGCTCAGCTGCAGTAACACAATAGATTCCAAATTCTTACACAACTAACACCTGACCAGGAAACGCAACATTTTGGGGAAGACCACAATGACTTAGATACTGCTCAGTGGAGCATCCTTGATCAGTGTGCAGGGGATAGCCCTGACTGGGACAACACTTCACAACATTCACACTTACACAACCATGCAGATGTTCCATCCCCAATCATAGACCAGGTGCAACAGGAACACACTCAGGAGAATGATAGGCTCTTGGACAAATCTCAATGGATTGTCCTTGATGAATGCACCGGGATGTCAAGGAGGAGAACAACACTTTACACCTACACAATCCACTTCAACAGGATCACTTTTCTGGGGACACAGGGTGATTCCAGGTGACCAAGGCAGAATAGAATAGAACATGGGGAGCATGATTTCCCTGGATCTAGGCACTGGGCTCCTCTTGATGCAGGCCAAAACCCCACTGGATTTTTTTGCCGCCACATGACATTGTTTGCTCATATTTCCCTTCCTCCAAGACTCTTTCCATACGTCTTGCTGTCAAAGCCAGGCATCATCCTCAATTCTGTCTGCATTTCATTTTTTCTAGAGTCTCTTGCATTTGTTCCTAACTACATTGTGTTAGTTTTGACCAATCACCTCTCGAATCTGTTGAGGTTGTTTCGAATTTTGCTCCTGTCTTCTGGGGTGTTAGCTATCCCTCCCAATTTGGTCCCGTCTGCAAACTTGATTATCATGCCTTCTGACCCTTCATCTAAGTCAGTGGTTCTCAACCTTCCTAATGCCACGACCCCTTAATACAGTTCCTCATGTTGTGGTGACCCCCAACCATAACATTATTTTCTTTGCTACTTCATAACTGTTATTTTGCTACTATTATGAATCATCATGTAAAATATCTGATCTGCAGGATGTATTTTCATTAACTGGACCAAATTTGGCACAAATACCCAATATGCCCAAATTTGAATACTGGTGGGGTTGGGAGGGTTATTGATTTTGTCATTTGGGAGTTGCAGTTGCTGGGATTTATAGTTCACTTACAATGAAAGAGCATTCTGAACTCCACCAGTGATGGAATTGAACCAAACTTGGCACACTGAACTCTCATGATCAACAGAAAACACTGGAATGGTCTGGTGGGCATTGATCTTGAGTTTTGGAGTTGTAGTTCACCTACATCCAGACAGCACTGTGGACTTAAACCATGATGGATGTGGACCAAGCTTGGCACAAATACTCAAGATGGCCAAATGTGAACACTGGTGGAGTTTGGGGAAAACAGACTTGACATTTGGGAGTTATAATTGCTGGGATTTATAGTTCACCTACGATCAAAGAGCATTATGAATCCTACCAACAATAGAATTGGGTCAAACATCCCACACAGACACCCCCCCCCCCCCCCCATGACCAACAAAAAGTATTGTGTTTTCTGATGATCTTTGGTGGCCACTCTGACACCTCCTCACAACCCTTCCCAGGGGTCCCGACCCCCAGGTTGAGAAACACTGGTCTAAGTCATTAATAAAGATTTTGAACAGGACCGGGCCCAGGACGTAACACTGCTGATGGCACTCAATTTCTCACTTCTTTTCAGGATGAAGAGGAAGCATTGGGGAGAAGCACCCTCTGGGTTCGTTCACTTAGCCAATGACACCGTATTTTTCCCTAGCTTACATTGGATTAGTCTAATTTCCAGAAGGTCATGGAGGACCTTGTCGACGTCTTGCTGAAATCTAGATGCACTACATCCATGCCCTTCCTAACATCTACCCAGCTTTTAACTCTATCCGCAGGAAAGAGTTGCCATTGTTGCCTTCCTTTAAGGCTGAGAGAGTGTGATTCACCCAAGGGCACGTTACCATTGGGTTTATGGATATCCCCTATGTAAACTTCTCACAGGGATTTCTGGGCAAAATATCCAAAGGAAAGAGTCGCCATTGTTGCCTTCCTTTGGGGCTGAGAGAGTGTGACTCACCCAAGGGCACATTATCATTGGGTTTATGGATATCCTCTATGCAGGGCTGACTAAGGCAATTCAAGCTTATGCTTGGGTCAGTTCAGGAGAGGTTTGCCACTGGCTTCCTTTGAGGCCAAGAGAGTGTGACTCACCCAAAAGCAGCCTATAATACTACATTTCCATTAAGTTTATGGCGATCCACTAAGCAGGACTGACTAAGGCCATTCAGGCTCAAAAGTGCCGCAGACTTCCTTTGAGGCCGAGAGAGTGTGACTCACCCAAAGTATTAATCTAAAATGGAACTTTCCAAAGCTTGGCCTTGAACACTGAAAGCAAAAGCTAAGCAAGTGCAAACGCAGTTGGTGATGATTATTTTTTTTCCTTTTAGAAGTGGCCTTGACTCAATCTGCCTTGAGATTATGTTTTGTAACACAAAATAAATGCACAGCTCGGCATTGAAAGGAGTCAATCAATCAAGAGATAGAAGTGGGATAATAACAACAACAAAGGGTTGCTGTGAGTTTTCCGGGCTGTATGGCCATGTTCCAGAAGCATTCCCTCCTGACATTTCATCTACATCGATGGCAGGCATCCTCAGAGGCTGTGAGGTCTGTTGAAAACTAGAAAAATGGGATAGTATACCTGTGGAATGTCCAGGGTGGAAGAAAGAACTCTTGTCTGTTTCTGGCAGGTGTGAATGTTGCAATTGGCCACCTTGATTAGCATTGAATGGCCTTGCAGTTTCAAGGTCTGGCTGTTATTGCCTGGAGGGAATCCTTTGTTGGGAGGTGATTAGTTGGCCAGGCAGTAAGCAGCCAGATCTTTAAACTGAAAGGCCATTCAATGCTAATCAAGGTGGCCAATTGCAACATGCACACCTCTGAGGACCCCTCAACCTCTGAGGATGCCTGCCATATATGTGACTGAAACGTCAGGAGGGAATGCTTTTGGAAGTTGGCCATACAGCCCGGAAAACTCACAGCAACACATACAACAGTTCTTCCACCCACATTGGACAATCCACAGGGATATAAACCCCATTTTCCTAGTTTCCAACAGACCTCACAACCACTGAGGATGCCTGCCATAGATGCAGGCGAAACGTCAGGAGAGAATACTTTTGGAAGATGGCCATACAGCCCGGAAAACTCACAGCAACACATACAACAGTTCTTCCACCCACATTGGTAAATCCACAGGGATATAAACCCCATTTTCCTAGTTTCCAACAGACCTCACAACCACTGAGGATGCCTGCCATAGATGCAGGCAAAACGTCAGGAGAGAATGCTTCTGGAACATGGCCAGACAGCCTGGAAAACTTACCGCAACACATACAAGAGTTCTTTCTTCCACCATGGACATTGCACAGGGATATAAACCCATTTTCCTAGTTTCCAACAGACCTCACAACCTCTGAGGATGTCTGCCATAGATGCAGGCAAAATGTCAGGAGAGAATGCTTCTGAAACATGTCCAGACAGCCTGGAAAACTCACAGCAAGCCAGTGAATCCAGCCATGAAAGCCTTCAACAACATACCTCTTGTCTGTTTGAGGCGGGTGTGAATGCTGCAATTGGTTACCTTGATTAGCATTTCATGGCCTTGCATTTTCAAGGTCTGGTTGTTTACTGCATGGCCAGCTAATCACCTTCCTACAAAGGATTTCCCCAGGCAGGAAGCAGCCAGACCTTGAAGCTGCAAGGTCATTCAATTCTAATTAAGGTGGCCAATTGCAATATTCACACCTGCCTCAAATAGACAAGAGTTCTTTCTCCAAACCTGAACATTCAACAGATATATAAACCCCACTTGCCTAATTTCCAACAGACCTCACAACCTCTGAGATTACCTGCCATAGATGCAGGTGAAACATCAGGAGCGAATGCTTCTGGAACATGGCTATAAAGCCTGGAAAACTCACAGCAACCCAGTGATTCTGACCATAAGAGCTTTCAACAATACAACAGTAATCATAACAGCCCTGAATGGATGGAGCAAGAAACTGTTTCTCCCTATTTGGTGGGGAGGGTTGTCTTCTCATCCATTGTGGCGCCATCTATATGTAGAACTGTAAGTTGCAGGATTTGAACTGTTGTATCATGCCTGATTTTGCCTTTTTACCCTGTAAATGTATAGTTGGATTGATTGGTTATTTATAGCTGTCAATCAATGTTGTTTGCACCAGTTGAATTGCTCCTCCTGCTCAATTGTTTGACCCCACCTCTTCCTAGAGAGCAGGACAGTGTTTCCTTTTCCATTTCACCATCAAACTTTCTATCAGATGGATGTGAGAGAGAGATTTGGCTCTGAAGCCCTTGATTAAGTTACCTCTCAGCACCAATTCTGAGGTTCTTACCTTTGAGACTTATGCTTCATGTTCAGATCAACCCAGACGATGTTGAGAAGTCTCAAGTGCCTTCAAACCAGTTCTTTGGCACCAGAGGAAGGCTTTGTGCCTTCAAAATATGTTGTTCATTCATTCAGTTGTCTCCGACTCTTCGTGACCTCATGGACCAGCCCACGCCAGAGCTCCCTGTCGGCTGCCACCACCCCCAGCTCCTTCAAGGTCAGTCCAGTCATTTCAAGGATGCCATCCATCCATCTTGCCCTTGGTCGGCCCCTCTTCCTTTTACCTTCTACTTTCCCCAGCATAATTGTCTTCTCTAGGCTTTGCTGTCTCCTCCTTCAAAATATAGGCCATTGGAATTGGGGTTGTGATTATTCCGATATTCACAGCCATTGAGAAAGAGGAACCTGGAAAAGCTTCTCAGCTGCAAAACTCCTGGGACCCAAGACAACCAGAGTCTGTAATGTATATTTTCCTTTACCCCCTTTGAAACTTCCATCTTATTGCCTTAAAGGGATAACTCTTTGCAAACAATAAAACATATTTTGAGTTATCTACAGGGTTTTTGGTCCTTGGGAGTTCCAGTTTTTCTAAAGGAGGGCAAGAAGCAATCCCCTGGGGGGGGGGGGGGAAGATGTCATGTCCATGCCTCTTTCACTAAGAGTTATAGCCCCAGGTGTGACGGCACATCCATTTCTATTGCCTCCCCACATTTGGACCCTAAAAATGATCCTAGTAACTCCCTTCTTTTCTCCCAAAATGTAGCTTCATGGCAAGTTTTGATATGCAAGGAATCAATGGACATGCAAAGATAGTGCCTGCCTGCACTGAAAGCCATGGCAAATGCATGCCCCTTCCTCAGTTATGGAGATCCTATGCCAATTCTTGGAAAATGTACAATACCTAAGAATGGAGTAGTGCAAACAGATTCCAAAGTAAGTCGTGGTGCATGTTATATTATTGCAATTACGGTATTGAACAAGTCTCATTCTGCAAACATCCAGGCAAAGCGGGAGAGAGTGACCCTTGCGGCCCTTTTGGTTTTGCAGGAAGATTTTTCTCAGCTCCAGGCAGATGGTGCGGCAATGGAACTGATTCTAAAGAATGTGGGGTTCGGAGAGGAGGGGAGCCTCCCGCCTTGGGCCTCATTGTACATCGAACATCAACACAGATGCGCAAAGATAAAAGGATGAGCCCAGGCCGAGCTGACTAATCCTGCAATTGGAAAGGAGAAAGTAGATGCGAAGGCACATATGCAAAGACACAAATGGGGTTTTCAAGCTGGAAAGGGTTCAGGGATGAGACGGTTTCGTCGGGAAGCGGAAGAGTTCAAGGATCAAGGAGAACGGAGTCAGGGAAAGGCAATGATATCTCCACGGGGAAATGTATTTTGCAGGAGAAGGATGCCAGGCTCAAATAGCAGGATCAAAACAAAACTCTCATCTTGGTTCCTCCTGAAGATCCCAAACTTTTGTTCTCAAGCAAAAACAAAATGCCTTTTGGAATAGCCACTCTTGACATCTGGACATGCAAGACAGGTTGATGCAGCTAGACTTGTGGGTTCAAATCCCCACTACGTTGTGCTGCATTTATCTTATGAATTTCTAGATTTTGGGATAGGACTCAAGACAATGATGGTCCAAAAACCCACTAGATTGTGGGTGCATCTACACCATGCAGTTAATGCAGTTTGACACCACTTTAGTTGCCATGGCTCAATGCTATGGAATCATGAGATATGAGTTTTGGTGCCTCACCAAACTGAAAATCCTACAATCAATTGTCAAATACTTTCATGGCTGGAATCACTGGGTTGCTGTGAGTTTTCCGGGCCATGTTCCAGAAGCATTCTCTCCTGATATTTTGCCCGCATCTATGGCAGGCATCCTCAAAGGTTTGAGGTCTGTTGGAAACTAGGCAAGGGAGGTTTATTTATCAGTGGAATGGTGTCTAGAGTAGGAGAAAGAACTCTTGTTTGCTGGAGGCAGATGTGAATGATGCAATTGGCTACCTTGATTAGCACTGAATGGCCTTGCAGCTTCAAAGCATGGCTGCTTCCTGCCTGGGGGAATCCTTTGTTCAGAGGTGTTCGCTAGCCCTAATTGTTTCCTAATTATCCAGACAAGAAATTAATCTGTTGTTGAAGGCTTTCATGGCCAGAATCACTGGGTTGCTGTGAGTTTTCCGGGCTGTATGGCCATATTCCAGAAGCATTCTCTCCTGATGTTTCACCCACAACTATGGAAGGCATCCTCAGAGGTTGTGAGGTCTGTTGGAAACCAGGCAAGGGAGGTTTATATATCAGTGAAATAATGTTCAGGGTGGGAGAAAGAACTCTTGTCTGCTGGAGGTAAGTGTGAATGATGCAATTGGCCACCTTGATTAGCATTGAATAGCCTTGCAGCTTCAAAGCCTGGCTGCTTCCTGCCTGGGGTGTCCTTTGTTGGGAGGTGTTAGCTGGCTCTGATTGATTGTCTGGAATTCACCAGCTTTATGAGACCTCATAACCTCTGGGGATGCTTGCCATAGATGAGGGTGAAACGTCAGGAGAGAATGCTTCTGGAACATGGCCAGACAGCCCGGAAAACCCACAGCAACACAATCCTATAATTACATTGAGTCGTTAGAGCTAAAATGGTGTCAAAGTGCATTAATTCAATGCATCCTGTGAAACCAATACATCACAGTAACAACAACTGGGACTTTTAGAGCAAAGGGGAGGTTTAGGTTGCTTTTCCTTTGGAGATGTTGTAGAGATGTTGTTTTCTCTACTTTGGGGCAATTGGGAGACTAAAGCTTCCTCTGTCCTTTTTGAAGGCCTGGCTTCACATAACACCTTTAAGACATAATTGTAATTTGAACTTCGAGAAGCCTCCGCTGATGATAAACACACTTCTGGCACCACTAGAGGTTTTTAAATGGAGTTTGGACTCCATTTACATGTTGGGGTAAATAGCCATTCCAATGTTATGATGTTATAAGAGGCACTGCTGTTTACAGCCAACATTGCTGAGAGTCTCCATCCATCAGAGATACCCCAGTCTCACCAGCGTTGCCCAGCGAAGGATGGATAGAGGAAATAACAGAGGAAGGAGGCTAATGAAAAGCATTCATCTGCTGGCAGGGGCCTATGTGGTTGCTGGGAATCCAGAGTATTGCTAGCCATTGGTCAGTGTGGCTAGAGGCAGAGTGCAGAGCAACTGGACTGGTGCAAAAGTGACTTTTACCTCTTTGAAAGCAGCTGTGGGGAGAGAAGGGCCCAGAGCTTGGCTCTCCCCAGTGCATCTCTTCACCCAGTTCAAGGTCCTGCTTGGCTACCAGTATCAACTAGGATTGACCTGTTGGTAAGATGGAAAGGAAACAGACTGTGAGATCGCAACTGATCAATTCCTTCTTTCAAATAATATACAGCAGTGTTTCTCAACCTTCCCAATGCCGCGACCCCTTAATACAGTTCCCCATGTTGTGGTGACCCCCAACCATAACATTATTTTCGTTACTACTTCATAACTGTCGTTTTGCTACTGTTATGAATCGTAATGTAAATATCTGATATGCAGAAAGTATTTTCATTAACTGGGCCAAATTGGGCACAAACACCAAATGCACCCAAATTTGAATACTGGTGGGGGGGGGGGGGATGACAATTTTGTCATTTGGGAGTTATAGTTGCTGGGATTTATAGTTAACCAACAATCAAAGAGCATTCTGGACTCCACCAACGATGGAATTGAACCAAATTTGGGACACAGAACTATTATGACCCACAAAAAATACTGGAAGGGATTGGTGGGCATTGACCCTGAGTTTTGGAGTTGTAGCTCCCACCTACATCCAGAAAGCATATGTGATAGTTTTTGGTGACCCTTGTGAAACCCTCTCATGACCTCTCCCCCCCCCCCCTTCAAGGGGTCCTGACTTGAGGTTGAGAAATGCTGCTCTACCAACTGTTAAGAATTGTGGGAGTTGAAGTCCAAAACACCTGGAGGGCCCAAGTTGGCCCATGACCTTCCATTGCTCTTTTCTATAGCTACTAGCCATCCCCTGCCAGGCATTGCTGTGGCCCAGTCTGGTGATCAGGAAAATAAATTAATGAGAAAGTGTTGGTTTCTAATATGTGTAATGTCTTGATGCTTGTTGATGGATCTGGACCAAACTTGGCACGAATACTCAATATGCCCAAATGTGAACACTGGTGGGGTTTGGGGAAAACAGACCTTGACATTTGGGAGTTGCAGTTATTGGGATTTATAGTTCACCTGCAATCAAAGAGCATTTTGAGCCCCACCAATGATAGAATTGGCCCAAAATTCCCACACAGAACCCCCATACCCAACAGAAAATACTGAAGGGATTTGGGATTAATTGTCAGTGATTTAGGGGAGATGTAGTTCACCTACATCCGGCGAGCACTGTGAACCCAAATGACTATGCAAAGGAAATCCTAACACAATCAGAAATATCTGTTTTCTGATGGTCTTTGGTGACCCCTGTGAGAAATGGATTTTGAAAAATCTGGCTTGCTGTGGAAACAAGGTTTGGAGACAAAGCTTCAGTGCAGACCCCTTTTTCCCATGGTAATAACTTTTTCAGGAGTGAATTTCCTTTCCTAGGTTTAGATTTTTCTCTCACTACCTGTTTTCTCAGTTTTGTTCTTAACTACGAGTTGTTTGTAACTTGGGGACTGCCTGTAATCTCTTGGCTCCCCGCTGTTTGCCAGGAGAGCAACCCATGAAGGAACCCCACAAGGCCAATGGGCCTTTCTCGCAAAGCCATGCCATCCTTAAGGGACCACATACGTCTCAACAGAGAAGACACGAAGGCAATACCGCTGTCCTATTTCTGCCAGCAGCTTGGAGGGATTAGCTCCCACAGTGCCCTACATTAAACATGCTCATCCTGTACATTTGCATTGCAAAATACCTTGGAAAAATTGGCTAATTCCGTCCTTTTCACAGATCCAACAAATCGTTTTGTGCTCTTCTTGGAACCAGGGCGGATTATGAGACATGTCAAGAGATGTGTGTGTGTGCGCGCATGCAAAGGCAGGGTTGGAATTGTGCACAGAGATGCAGCAGGTGGCTACAACGCACTGCTTCATTGGGAGGTTTGTACCAAGATTTCAGTGGCATTAGGAAAATTATATTATTGTTTTACTGACACAAAAGCACAGTATGTCACAGCAAACGAGATATATATGCTGGATATCGTATCACAAAACCATGAGTTGAACACTTCCCAAGTGTTTAGGACTGTGTGATGTATTTTCAAATGATGCGCACAGATCCAAGTCAAGTGGCCTTTTGCAGTTGACAAATCGTGATTTTGTCAATGTTTATTGTTTCCAAATGCCGGCTGAGATCTTTTGGCAGAGCACCCAGTGTGCCGATTACCACTGGGACCACCTGTACTGGTTTGTTGTTGTTGTTTGATACACAACAAGATTGGTACACAGCAAAGATGATCACTCTTCTGGCCTTTGTATCCAATCCCACACTGGACACTTCCCAAGTGTCTAGGACTGTGTGATGTATTGGTGAATAATGTGTGCAGATCCGAGCAGGGTGGCCTTTTGCAGCTGGCAGATGGTAATTTTGTCAGCACCGATTGTTTTCAAGTGTGGTCCAAGGTCTTGAGGCACTGCACCCAGTGTGCCGATCACCACTGGGACCACCTTGACTGGCTTGTACCAGAGTCTTTGCAGTTCAATCTTTACATCCTCATATTATGTAAGCTCTTCCAGTGTCAATCCTGCTGTCACCTGGGATTGTAACTTCTACAATCCACACTTTCTTTTTTTCCCTACGATCGTGAGTCAGGAGTATTATGCTCCAACTCTGTCAGTCTGAATTCAGAAGTCCCAGAGTAGTTCGTTTTGTGTAACTTTTTTCAGGCTTGTGATCTCACCAGTTTTTTGTCGCAGGCAGATGGTATTTGTGGCACAAGTTCCTGTGGATCATCTGAGCAATGGTGTTGTGCCTCTGCTTGTAGAGCATCGAAGTTTGCCCAGGTCTGGGTTAGAGGATCCTTCTTATCCTTTGCTTCATAAAATAATAGAATTGGAAGAGACCTGGTGGGCCATCCAGTTCAACCCCTTTCTGCCAAGAAGCAGGAAAATCGTGTCCAAAGCATCCCCGACAGATGGCCATGCAGCCTCTGCTTAAAAGCCTCCAAAGAAGAAGCCTCCACCACACTCCTTCTTTCCTTACTAGAGGTCTACTCTTTCAAGATGAGGAAAGGGATGCTCTGTTTTAGGAGAGCTTGTAAAAGCAACTTTAGGAAGGCCTCAGCTCTCTGAATTTCCAGTCAGTGGGGCAGTGGAAGCCAACTATGTGGAGTCGGGGGGGGGGGGGGCAAATGCCAAAAAGAACATGACTCCAAAACACACTCCTTCCTCTTCCCTTGAGAAAAGATGCCCAAAGTGTACAGGATCTGACACTCTCCATGGTACACTATCTCTCTCTCCTTCCCAATGGAGCAGAGCATAGTGGGCGAGCCAGACTCTTCTGGTCTGTCACAAATGAGAATTATTAAATTGAGTCTTTTTTAGGAATATTTCTTCTGATGTAGTAAATAATTGTCCTGTTTGAAATTATCTTGAGTCTTGATCTCCTGACAGATTTTATATGGTAGACTCCATGCAGCTGTGGACAAGTCTCCATGGGCAGCGTGGCCCAAACACGAATCAAGGAACATGAAAGGCACTGCCGACTGATTCAACCAGAGAAGTCAGCCATAGCAGAGCACCTGATGAATCAACCTGGACACAGCATGTTATCTGAGAACACAGAAATGCTGGAGCACTCTGACAACCACCACAGAGAAGCCATTGAAAGCCACAAGCAAGTGGACAATTTCAACAGAAAAGAGGAAACCATGAAAAGGAACAAAATCTGGCTGCCAGTATTAAAAAAACACCAGAATCAAGATAGTAAATAATGAAGACCACTTAGAAACAGGGAAACTCCAGACAGCAAGCAATTAAGTGTCAGTTATCACCTCCCAAACAGAGGGTGCCTCCAGGCAACAGAGGCCAGGCTACCTCTATGCAGATATGCTCACTGATTGACTTTGCAGCTGCAAGGCAACTCGGTGCAATTCAAGCTTACTAATTGCAGCATTCCACAGATACATAAACCCCACTTGCCTAGTTTCCAACAGACCTCACAGCCTCTGAGGATGCTGGACATAGATGTGGATGAAACATCAGGAGAGAATGCTTCCGGAACATGATCATACAGCCTGGAAAACTCATAGCAACCCAATTCCGTTCCCCATTTCCCTTCCCTTAAAGAGGGGCAGAGCAGGGAAAAGAAAAACTGAGACCCAACTTTACCTATATGGGGAAAGGACAGGGGGAGTGATTATTTTGGGGTGTGGGCGCAGGACAAACCTGCTTCTTCTCTCCAATCCCAAATGCCCTGTTTGCAAGCTGCAGGGGCTGGGCTGAGGGTTTCCAGGGGGAAATCTGGGCCCACGCTTTCTTCCCTGCCCACTGAAGAGGATGGGGGCAAGGGAGCCCCTCCTCTACTCGATCCCACCTGCTTCACAAGCATGTTTGGGGGGACAAGAGACAGGGCCTTCTCTGTGGTGGCCCCTCGGCTGTGGAACTCCCTGCCCAGGGATATCAGATCTGCCCCCTCCCTCCTAAGCTTTTGAAAAAAACCTGAAAACTTGGCTCTTCGAGCAAGCTTTTGGAGCCTCAGCTTAATCAGATAAACCTGAATTGGAAAACAACCTAGGAATGGCTAAGATGATGGAACGGATGAGGACTGAATATGACGACATCGTTTAAAATTTTTAATTGTTCACAGGTTTGATGTTTTTAGAGATAGTGTAATGTGATGTTTTATTTTTATTGATGTATATGTATGTTATATATGGCATCGAACTGTGCCAATAGTTCACCGCCCTGAGTCACCTTTGGTCTGATATGGGCGGGGTAAAAAAAAAAAGTAATAATAATAATAATAAACCTTTATTTATACCCCGCTACCATCTCCCGCAGGACTCGGTGCGGCTTACAAGAGGCCGAGCCCAGAATACATCAGAAACAAAAAACACAACAACAACAATACAACAATAAATAACTCTTAGCAAAGCAAAACAATAACAAAAATATCACGACACATTTAAAAACCTGTGGCAGGGCCAAATGTAATGATTAATTTTTTTTAAAATGCTGGGGCATGTCCAGGTGTAATAGGATGGATATTTTAGGGGTAAGTGGGTGTGCAGACAATTCTAACTTTCTCGTAAAGTGCATTTGGGACATGTTGCCTGGGATTCCTTAATCTGGGAAGGCACACTGGAACATCCATAAGTCATGCTACCCATGCTCTATTCTGCCTTGGTTAGACCACTTTACCTGGAATACTGTGTCCAATTCTGGGCACCACAATTGAAGAGAGATATTGACAAGCTGGGATGTGTCCAGAGGAAGGTGACTCAAATGATCAAGGATCTGGAGAACAAGCCCTATGAGGAGCGGCTTAAGGAGCCGGGCATGTTTAGCCTGAAGAAGAGAAGGCTGAGAGGAGACATGATAGCCATGTATAAATATGTGAGAGGAAGCCACAGGGAGGAGGGAGCAAGCTTGTTTTCTGCTTCCTTGGAGATTCGGACGTGGAACAATGGTTTCAAACTACAAGAGAGGAGATTCATTCTGAACATGAGGAAGAACTTCCTGACTGTGAGAGCTGTTCAGTGGAACTCTCTGCCCCGGAGTGTGGTGGAGGCTCCTTCTTTGGAAGCTTTTAAACAGCAAAACAGCAGAGAGGAAACAACCAGACACATCTTAACACCTCTCAACAAAGGATTTTCCCAGGCTCAGCCAGGCCTTCAAATACTAATGAAGGTGGTCAGTTGAAACATTCACACCTAGCTCCAGCAGAGAAGAGCTCTTTGCCCCACCCCAGCCATTCCACAGATAAACCCATTGTCCTAATTCCAACAGACCTCACCACCTCTGAGGATGCTTGCCATAGATGCAGGCGAAACATCAGGAGAAATGCCTCTGGAACATGGCCCTATAGCCCGAAAAAACCCACAAGAACCTAGTGATTCCAGCCATGAAAGCCTTCGACAATCCAGAGGCTGGATGGCCATCTGTCAGGGGTGATTGGAATGCAATATTCCTGCTTCTTGGCAGGGGGTTGGACTGGATGGCCCATGAGGTCTCTTCCAACTCTTTGATTCTTTGATTCTATGAGGGGGCGAACTTGTTTTCTGCTGTCCTGGAGACTAGGACACAGAGGAATGGCTTCAAATTACAAGAAAGGAGATTCCATCTGACATGAGGAAGAACTTCCTGACTGTGAGAACTGTTCAGCAGTGGAACTCTCTGCCCCGGAGTGTGGTGGAGGCTCCTTCTTTGGAAGCTTTTAAACAGAGGTTGGATGGCCGTCTGTCGGGGGTGCTTTGAATGAATTTTCCTGCTTCTTGGCAGAATGGGGTTGGACTGGATGGCCCATGAGGTCTCTAGGATTCTATGATTTTGGGGTGTGGGCGCAGGACAAGCCTGTCTCTTTTCTCCAGTCTCAAGCACCCTGTTTTCCAAGCCGTGCGTAAAAGCAGCAAGGGCTGGGCTGGGGGGTCTCCAGGGGAAATCCTGGGCCCAGCCTCCCTCCCTTCCCCACTGAAGAGGGGCAGGGGAGCCCCTCTGATCCCTTTGGATGCTCCACGCGCTTTTCGGGCTGGCACCGAAGCAGTTAAGCCCTGCGCCTCCGCCGAGCCTGTCTCTCTTTCTCTCTCCTCCTCGCCTTCTTGCCTTGGCTTCTTTGGAGGCAGCAGCAGAGGAAGAGCTGCTCTGTCGATCCCGGCTCGGGCGGCAGAGCAAAGGGGGACGGCAAAAAGGTGAGTCTTTGGGGCACCGAGCCATAGAAGGGGCGAGGAAATCCCTTGGCACTAAGCACAGGTAAGGCACTGGAGATGAGGGATCTCTCTACCCAGAAGAGCACCATACCCTAGTGAACCCCCTCCTCAAACCCTCAGCCCTTTGGAATCCACGCGTCTTGAGTCCCAGGTTTAATTTGCACGTGGGAACTGAAGTTCTGCACGGCTCCAAGTAGGAAAGATTCCCCCCTTGATGCCAGAGTGCCTCCTCCAACCTAAAGGCACCGAATCCTAGTGGTGTTAGGTGCTCAGCAGGGTCAGCCCTGGTTAGGAATGGGAGGGGAAGTCACCAAGGTCATGTTGCAGAGGAAACCTCTGTGCCAATCCATGTGGGGAAAGGGTGCCTTTGCCAGGCATGTTGCTTTCCTGAGCCTGTGAGTGAGCAAACCCTCCTCTGGAAGCTGCTTTCCTTGTCACATCTCCTCAAATACCAAATGAGAGACTCCCTCCTGGGAACACAAGAAGGCTGGGCGATTTGGAAGGCGCTTTGGCACCACGAGATGCAGAGCCAGCCTTAAGAAATGGGGCCACAAAGTGGAGTCCACGACATGCGAGTGCGGAGGAGAGCAAACCACAGACCACTGACAACGATACAGCCCGAGCCCTGCCACATGCACAACGGGGAACCTCCTTATAGCAACACCAGAGGCACTCTTAAGTGGCCACAGCAAACCACAGACCACCTATTATAGTGCTTCTCAACCTTCCTGCTTCCACAACACCTGAATACAGTTCCTCATGTTGTGATGACCCCCCAACCATAACATTATTTTCATTGCTACATCATAACTGCAGTTTTGCTCCTGTTATGAATCGTCATGTAAATATCTGATATGCAGGATGTATTTTATTTCACTGGACCCAATTTGGGGTATTGATTTTGTCATTTGGGACTTGTAGTTGCTGGGATTTATAGTTCACCTTCAATCAAAGAGCATTCTGAACTCCACCAATGATGGAATTGAATCAAACTTGGCACGCAGAACTCTCATGACCAATAGAAAATACTGGAAGAGTTTGGTGGGCACTGACCTTGAGTTTTGGAGTTGTAGTTCACCTACATTAGTTCACCTCTGTTCTGCCTTGGTCAGACCACACCTGGAATCACACTGTGTCCAATTCTGGGCACCGCAATTGACAGGAGATGTTGACTCTAAGCTGGAATGTGTCCAGAGGAGGGCAACTCAAAGGATCAAGGGTTTGGAGAACAAGCCCTATGAGGAGTGGCTTAAAGAGCTGGGCATATTGAGCTTGCAGAAGAATTTGGGGTATTGATTTTGTCATTTGGGAGTTGTAGTTGCTGGGATTTATAGTTCACCTACAATCAAAGAGCATTCTGAACTCCACCAACAATGGAATTGAATCAAACTTGGCATACAGAATAGAAAATAGTGTAAGAATTCGGTGGGCGGTCACCTTGAGTTTTGGAGTTGTAGTTCACCTACATTAGTTCACCTCTATTCTGCCTTGGTCAGACCACACCTGGAATCACACTGTCCAATTCTGGGCACCGCAATTGAAGGGAGATGTTGACTCTTATGCTGGAATGTGTCCAGAGGAGGACGACTCAAAGGATCAAGGGTTTAAGCCGCCCTATGAGGAGCGGCTTAAAGAGCTGGGCATATTGAGCTTGCAGAAGAGAAGGCAGAGATGAGACATGATGAGGGCCATGGATAAATATGTGAGGGGAAGTCATAGGGAGGAGGGAGCAGGCTTGTTTTCTGCTGCCCTGGAGATTAGGACGCAATGGAGCAATGGCTTCAAACTACAGGAAAGAAAGGAGATTCCACCTGAAATTTAGGAAGAACTTCCTGACTGTGAGAGCTGTTCAGCTGTGGAACACTCTGCCCTGAAGTGTGGTGCAGGTTCATTCTTTGGAGGCTTTTAAACAGAGACAGGATGGCCATGGGTGCTTTGAATGCAATTTTCCTGCTTCTTAGCAGAATTGGGTTGGATTGGATGGCCCATGAGGTCTCTTCCAATTCAGTAATTCTACATCCAGAGAGCACGGTGGGCTCAAACAATGATGGATCTGAACCAAACTTGGCACAGATCCTCAATATGCCCAAATTGTGAATTCTGGCGGAATTTGGGGAAAATAGATCTTGACATTTGGGAGTTATAGTTGCTGGGGTTGATAGTTTGAGTATATACAGTATATACTGATGATGCAGATGATCATTTCTATGCACTTGCACCACTGACTTACTCCTATGCATGCAGGCATCAAGGTTTCTTTTTCAGTGTGCATTTGGCATCTCTCTGATACGTACCAATCGATGACAGGGAGTGTTTTTGCCTTCCTGTGCCAGTGAGTGAGTAGCTGTCTCTTCAGGAGAGTGTGTCACCAAGGAGGTTCCGTGTGCGAATGAATGACAGTTGCCAGGAAAGCATGTGCCACCGCCTCCCATTCGCTTCCTGAAGTGCTCTTATGGAGAAAAAGAAAACGCACGGCGGTTGGCACATCACTCTGGATGAAGATGCATCCGGACAAAACAGCCAGAAATGCGTGAAGATATGTTTACAATGCACCATCGCCTATCAGTTTCCTTCCCCGCAGCGTCACACAATTCATCACCTTGGAAATGCTTCTTTGGCATTGCTTTTGATGCTCCTATAGCAGGCATGGGCAAACTTGGGCCCTCGGGGTGTTTTGGACTTCAACTCCCACCATTCCTAACAGCCTCGGGCCCTTTCCTTTTTTCTCTCAGCTGCTTAAGCGGCTGAGAGAGAAAAGGAAAGGGCCCGAGTCTGTTAGGAATGGTGGGAGTTGAAGTCCAAAACACCTTAAGGGCCCAGTTTGACCATGCCTGTCCTATAGCATGTTGTTTTCTTCTTATTGTGAGCAACCCACCCCAAACCCGTAGCAAACCAATGAGCCATGTTGGGGACATTGGCCTTTCTGCACATGTATGTCCAAGGATGACATGTTTGCACAGGTGCTCCATGCATGTGCAGAAATGCATCTGAATACACATCACTGTATACAAGTCAGTTTGATTGGTTGGATACTAGCTGCAAGTCGCTTCTGGTGTGAGTGAACCAGCTGTTGCCCAGGCGATGCCTGGATGTGTTACGATCCTGCGGTGTTACGATCTCTCATGTCCCCTGTGTTACGTTCTCTCATGTCCCCTGACATCCGCCGGGAAGTAGCAGCCAGCAATGAAAGGACCAAGGGGCATCTTTGGCCCAGCCTCTATTTGGATAGCATCCAGCATGCTAATGCCTTAAATCAAGAAATAGCTTCCTAAGATCTATAGAGAGACTTGCAGGAACACCTCAGCAAACAAGAGTCCAAAAGTGGCAGGCTAAAACCTGGAACCTCAATCAGTGGCTGAGACCGGATAAGGGACTCCCTCCTGGACACAGAGAAGAGTGGACAACCTGGAAGGCACTGAACAGATTGCGCTCTGGCACCAGGAGATGCAGAGCTAACCTTAAGAAATGGGGCCACAAAGTGGAGTCCACGACATGTGAGTGCAGAGAAGAGCAAACCACAGACCACCTCCTACATTGCAGCCAGAGCCCTGCCACGTGCACCACCTCACAGAGACACTAGAGGCACTCCAAGTGGCCAGCATCTGGTCAAAGGACATTTAGCATCATGCCAAATTTTCTAAACGTTGTTTGTATTTTTAAATTATAATTGTACTCTGAACTCGCTTCTGACATGATAAATAAATTCTGTATGTAAGTGTGCCTCTCTGTATCTCTTGCATGTGAGGGGGAGAGATGTGGAAGTGCCAAGATTTCTTATCCATTGTGTTGCACTGGCAAAGGTAAAGGTAAAGGTAACATGAAGTCTAGTTGTGTCTGACTCTGGAGGGTGATGCTCATCTCAATTTCTAAGCCAAAGAGCCAGCGTTGTCCGTAGACTTCTCCAAGGTCATGTGGCCAGCATGACTACATGGTGTGCTGTTACCATCCCGCCGAAGCGGTACTTATCGATCTACTCACATTTGCATTGTTTTGAACTGCTAGGTTGGCAGAAGCTGGGGCTAACAGTGGGAGCTCATCCCACTCCCCTGATTCAAATTGCCAACCTTTTGTTCAGCGAGTTCAGCAGCTCAGCAGTTTAACCTGCTGCACCACCAGGGGGCAGTGACAAAACCAAGTACCAAAACCAGATCAGTAGGAGACTTCCTTGTGCTTTTGGACTCTGCTTCATATTGGGGAGGGAGCGGCGTGAGGCACTTTCTTATCACTTTTGTTTTCTTTTAATTTGGGAACAATGTTCTTGAAACTTCCTTCCCTCCTCCCTCTCTTTCTTCCACTCATATAATCAGAGTTGGAAGAGATCTGGTGGGCCATCCAGTCCAACCCCTTTCTGGCAAGAAGGAAAATCACATTCAAAGCACCCCTGACAGATAGCCATCCAGTCTCTGCTTAAAAGCCTCCAAAAAAGGGGCCTCCACCACAATCCAGCTGGCAGAGAGTTCTACTGCTGAACAGCTCTCACATTCAGGAAGTTCAGGTGGAATCTCCTTTCTTTCCTGTAGTTTGAAGCCATTGTTCCGTTGCGTCTTAGACACTAGGCAGCAGAAAACAAGCTTTCACCCTCCTCCCTATGACTTCCCCTCATATATTTATCCATGGCTCTCATCATGTCTCCTCTCAGCCTTCTCTTCTTTAGGCTAAGCATGCCCAGCTCTTTAAGCCGCTCCTCATAGGGCTTGTTTTCCAGACTCTTGATCCTTTGAGTTGCCCTTCTCTGGACACATTCCAGCTTAGAGTCAACATCTCCCTTCAATTGTGGTGCTCAGAATTGGACACAGTGTGATTCCAGGTGTGGTCTGACCAAGGCACTCCTCCATTTCTCATTCCTCCATTTTGCCATTCCATACTTTTCTCTCTTGCTATGATTTTTTTCTTTCTTTTCCCCTGTCTCCCCCTTATTCCTTCTTTCTCTGTTTCAATCTTTCCTTCTCTCTTGCTTATTTCCTTCTTTTCCCTCTTGCCCTTTTGTGATGCATCATTCTTCCATTCTATTTAACCATCCTTCTCTTCTTCCCTTCTTTTCCTTTTCCCTTCCTTCTTTCATCCATCCTGCTCTCCCTTGCTCTCCCTTCATTCTTTACTTCCTTTCCTCCTCTCCTTTTCTCTTTTGGCTTAACTTCCTCCTTTTTCTTCCTCCCCCCCCCCCCTTCTCTTTCCTTCCTTCCCTCTTCCTTTCCTTACTCCTTTCTCTTCTCTTCCTTTCCCTCCTTTTTCTCTTTCCTTCCTTCTCTCTTCTTTCTCCTTCCCTTCCTCCTTCCTTCCTTCCTTCCTTCCTTCCTTCCTTCCTTCCTTCCTTCCTTCCTTCCTTTAACTCTTCAGAGCATAATTTCAAGAAAGGCTCAACCCCAGAACCTTCATTTCTCCCTTTGTTAAACATGTCTGCCCAAACTCTAAGGCACCAGAACTGGAGTCACATTAACATCCAAACCATCAGTGAAGTTTGGAAAAGGTTCCTTTTTCAGCTGTCAAAATCCCCCAGTCGGGAACCATGCTGGTGCAGGGAATTTAGGCTTATCCTTTTTTAAAGGATTTCCCCCCCTGTCCCTGAGCATTTGGTCAACAGATATATAAGCCCACCAAAACCAGAGATCAGTGTGTAGGGGGCTTCCCTTTGCTTCCAAAAAGAGCTAGGTCCAGACTCAGCTTCAGCAGCCTGATAACTGCAATGAATCACAACATTCACATGTGTCGCTTCACCATCTTTGACGCAACCTCAGCTCTTACTCCCAAAACCCGAACTTGGAAAAATTCCCTTTTGGACTCTCAGAATCCCCAGGTGGTCGGCCCTTGAGAGAACATAGCCGTAAAATATTATACCTGGAAAAAATGGAGTGAGCTTGTTTTCTGCTGCTCCAGAGATGAGGACATCAACTAGCAGGTCCAAATTGGAAACAGGGTCCATTAAACCATTAGGAAGAACATCTTGACTGTAAGATCTGTTCTGCTATGGAACATTCCACCTTAAAGAGTGGTGGGCTTTTTTTTTAGATCAGGCATGGGCAAACTTGGGTCCTCCAGGTGTTTTGGACTTCAACTCCCACAATTCCTAACAGCCTACTGGCATCCTTGGCCAAACCTGGCACCGTTTGAAACCTAGATCCCATCTCTTCCAGCCTAGAACCGTTCAGAAAAGAACCTGCGTTCCTTGGCAGAGAGATCTGGAGAAGCCGGGAGCATCCTTTCCTCCAAGAGATCCAGGAGACATCTGCACCCGGGATCGGTCTGTGCCAAGGAGGAGGAGGAAGAGGTTGCTATGACTTTTCCGGGCTGTATGGCCATGTTCCAAATGCATTCTCTCCAAAAGCATTCTCTCCATGTTCCAAAAGCATTCTCTCCTGCTTGCATTTATGACAGGCATCCTCAAATGTTGTGAAGTGTATGTAGGGAAAGAAAGAAAGAGACAGGTGTATGTGGTGAAGAATGGGAGAAAAGAAGGAAGAAAAGGAAGTAAGTAAGGAAGGAGGGAGAAAGTGTATCTGGGGAAGAAAGGGAGGGATGAAAAGGAAAATGGGGAATGTGTATAAGAAAGAAAGGGAGGAAGGAAGATGGGGGAAGGTATATGTGGGAAAGAAAGAAAGGAGGAGATAGGTGTATGAGGGAAAGAAAGGAAGGCAGGAAGGAAGGGAAGGGGAAGGTGTATGTGGGGAAGAAAGAAAGAAAAAAGGAAGGAAGGAAGACAGGGAAGGTATATGAGGGAAAAGGAAGAAAGGAAGGAAGGAAGATGGGGAAGGTGTATGTGGGAAGAACGGGAGGTTGTGAGGTCTATTGGAAACCAAGAAAGTGGGGTTTTATATGTTTGTGGAATGTCCAGGGTGGGAGAAAGAACTCTTGTCTGTTTTAGGCAGGTGTGAATGTTGCAATTGGCCACCTTGATTAGCATGTAATGGCCTAGCAGTTTCAAGGTCTGGCTGGTTGCTGCCTGGGGAAATCCAGCTGTTAGGAATTGTGGAAGTCCAAAACATCTGAAGGGCCCAAGTTTGCTCATGCCTGGGTTAGATGGACATCTTTCAGGAATGCTTTAGTTGAGGATTCCTGCATAGCAAAAAGGGTTTGGAACAGATGACCTTCAAGGTACCTTCCAACTCTGTTATTTTATGATTTAAAACATCCCTTAAATGGTCTTTCCTTAGACTGAGAAATGACAGTCATCTTTAAATGTCAGGAAGAAAGGGGTGTGTTTTCCGCTGCTCCAGAGCCTAGAACAATGGCCAATGAACCTAAGTGACCAGAGAAGAGGTTCTTTGTAAACATTAGGAAGAACTTCCTGATGGTAAGAGCAGTTTGGTAATGAAATGGACTTCCTTGGAGGCTTATGGACTCTCTTTCTTTCAATGTCCATCAATTAGGAGTGAATGCAGCTTCCGCAGACCAGGAGGCTAAATTGGATGGTGTTTGGGGTCATCCTTGAGCAAAGTCCTCCAGTCGTTTTCCATTTCAAGCGTGTGTAGGGTATTTTGATTTGTGAGGATGCAACACTCTCCATTCACCTGGCCTATGTTTCTTTTTCCTTCCTCACAGGACCTTCTCCATGGCAAGATAGCCCTCGCTCCTAATCCTTGCACTAAGAGACCAGTTGATGCCTGGCTGCCAGGATTGGCAACTCTCCTTCCATCAGAGGCATCCTTGGCCAAACCTGGCACCGTTTGAAACCTAGATCCCATCTCTTCCAGCCTAGAACCGTTCAGAAAAGAACCTGCGTTCCTTGGCAGAGAGATCTGGAGAAGCCGGGAGCATCCTTTCCTCCAAGAGATCCAGGAGACATCTGCACCCGGGATTGGTCTGTGCCAAGGAGGAGGAGGAAGACAACGACCACAGGCTGCTGCCTCTCTTTAATTTGCAAGGAGACAAGCGCCTCTTAATTAGCTCGCTTTGGCAGCTGTCCGGAGGAACCAAGGAAACAAGTGGCAGCGTTCTCTTAACAAGGGAAGAAAGGAGAAGGCATAGCGGCGGCTGAAGCCGAACCAGGCTCTTCCTCTCCGTCGGACGGTCAACCGATGCCCTGTGATCCTCGGACATCTCTCCAGTGACCGTTTCCAAGCCTTCCTTTGTGAACTCAGACTCGGACCCTTCTCCTTGCTGGCGAGGATGAGCGACATGTCGGACCCGGCCAACCTGGGGGTGGTCTCGGCCACCTGTGTCTCCAAAGTGGAGCTGAGGGTCAGCTGCAAGCACCTCCTAGACCGCGACACCCTCAACAAATCGGACCCCTGCGTGGTGCTCCTCATGCAGTCCCAAGGGCAGTGGATGGAGGTAGGAAGGGGTGGTCAAGCAGTCATCTCGTTTGGTGGGAGGAGATTGGGCGAAGGGAGGATGTGGCTTGATGTTGTGGTCAGTGGGCATAGCATGGCTGCACAATGCCACTGTATGGTGGACTGGGAATTGGTTAACCGTCCGAACCCAGAGGGTGCTTCTGTCCAATGCAGTGTTTCTCAACCTTTCTAATGCAGCGACCCCTTGATACAGTTCCTCATGATGTGGTGACCCCAAACCATAACATTATTTCGTTGCTACTCGATTACTGTAATTTTGCTACTGTTATGAATCGTCATGTAAATGTCTGATATACAGGATGCATTTTTATTCACTGGACCAAATTGGGCATAAATACCCAATGCGCTCAAATTTGAATACTGGTGGGGTGGGGGGGATTGATTTGTCATTTGGGAGTTGTAGTTGCTGGGATTTATAGTTCAACTACAATCAAAGAGCATTCCAATCTCCATCAATGATGGAATTGAACCAAACTTGGTACACAAAACTCCCTTGATCAAGAGAAAATACTGGAAAGGTTTGGTGGGCATTGACCATGAGTTTTGGAGTTGTAGATCGCCTATCTCCAGAGAACACAATAATGAGTCTGGACCAAACTTGGCACAGATTCTCAATATGCCCAAATGTGAACACTGGTGGAGTTTGAGGAAAATAGACCTTGACATTTGGGAGTTGTAGGAGAATTGGAGTATTAAAAGGAGTGAAAGAATGTACCCTGGAAGACTCTAAACCAGTGTTTCTCAACCTGGGGTATCAGAAGGAGTTATTAAGGGGTTGTGACATAAGGAAGGTTGAGCAACACTGCCTAAGATGTTCCTCACAGGGATTCATAGTTTCCAGACCTTTTACCATTTGGGTGGCCTTTCTCTGGACACTTGTCCATCTTGTCCATATCCTTAATTGTTTTGCCCAGAATTGAATGCAGCATTATTCGAAGTTGGCTCTGACCGAAGCAGAAGACAGTGCGGAAGTTGACTTCCCTCAGTTTCTTCTGGGATATCAGTTAACCTAGGTATGGGTAAACTTGGTCCCTCCAGGTTTGGCCCACTAACTCCAACAAGCTTCGGCCTACTCACTGTTCTCAAGACAACACTAGCTTAGGTCCACTGATGCAAATAGACTTCAGCCTACTTACTCTCCTCAGGATGACACTAGCTTTGGCCCACTGACTCCCAACAGGCTCCGGCCTACTCACTCTCCTTAGGACGACACTAGCTTAGGCCCACTAACTCCAACAGGCTTCGGCCTACTCACTCTCCTCAGGATGACACTAGCTTTGGTTCATTGACTTTAACAGGCTTCGGCCTACTCACTCTCCTGAGAACGACACTAGCTTTGGCCCACTGACTACAACAGGCTTTGGCCTACTCACTCTCCTCAGGATGACACTAGATTTGGCCCACTGATGCTAATAGGCTTCGGCCTACTCACCCTCCTCAGGACAACACTAGCTTTGGCCCACTAACTCCAACAAGCTTTGACTTACTCTCCTCAGGACGACACTAGCTTTGGCCCACTGACTCTAACAGGCTTCGGCCTACTTATTCTCTCTCAGGACGACACTAGCTTTGGCCCACTGACTCTAACAGGCTTCGGCCTACTCATTCTCTTCAGGACGACACTAGCTTTGCTTCGTTTACTTTAACAGGCTTCGGCCTACTCACTCTCCTCAAGACGACACTAGCTTTGGCTCACTGACTCCAACAGGCTTCGGCCTACTCACTTTCCTCAGGACAACACTAGATTTAGCCCACTGACTCCAACAGGCTTCGGCCTACTCACTCTCCTCAGGATGACACTAGCTTTGGCCTACTGACTCCAATAGGCTTTGGCCTACTCCCTCTCTTCAGGACGACACTGGCTTTGATTCGTTTACTTTAACAGGCTTTGGCCTACTCACTCTCCTCAGGACAACACTAGCTTTGGCCCACTGTCTCCAACAGGCTTTGGAACCATAAATCTTTTGGTGGTACACCTTTATTAACCCTTTCTGCTCTACTAGGGATTTCAATTATTTCCCTTACTTCCTCCAACTTTTCATCTTCGTTGTTTTTATTAGTTTCATTCTCTGCTTTTACATTAGGGCTACTTGTACAGGGAATTTCTAGTTTCTCTTATTTAGCCTGTGCTATTTTTGTCTTAGTATTAACGTCTTCATTTCTAGATCTTTTGCTTGTAGTTTCCATTTCCTGAGGCTTAGAAATTGCAGAAATACTTCATTGTTTTGGGCTATATTTTTCCAGTTCTGATTACCATCAAAACTTGCTTTATTGGTAATAACCATTCTGCCTTGTTCTAACCAAATACTAAACTAAATGGTGATTTAGAGCAGTGATTCTCACCCTTTCTAATGCCATGACCCCTTAATACACTTCCTAATGTTGTGGTGACCCACAACCATT
The DNA here is from genome assembly GCF_025583915.1 of Anolis sagrei ordinatus. Classification (NCBI taxonomy): domain Eukaryota; kingdom Metazoa; phylum Chordata; class Lepidosauria; order Squamata; family Anolidae; genus Anolis; species Anolis sagrei. The sequence goes on from NW_026847993.1 coordinate 28,419,349, forward strand.
ACATTATTTTCGTTGCTACTTCATAACTGTAATTTTGCTACTGTTATGAATCATCATGTAAATATCTGATCTGCAGGATGTCTTTCCATTCACTGGACTAAATTTGGCACAAATACTTGATACGCCCAAATTTGAATACTGGTAGGGTTGGGGAGGGGATTGATTTTGTCATTTGGGAGTTGTAGTTGCTGGGATTTAGAGTTCACCCACACTCAATGAGCATTCTGAACTCCACCAATGATGGAATTGAACCAAACTTGGCACACAGAACTCCCTCGACCAACAGAAAATACTGGAAGGGTTTGGTGGGCATTGACCTTGAGTTTGGGAGTTGTAGTTCACCTAACTCCAGAGAGCACTGTGGATTCAAACAAGGATAGATCTGAACCAAACTTGGCATGGATACTCAATATACCCAAATATGAGCACTGGTGGAGTTTGGGGAAAATAGTCCTTGACATTTGGGAGTTGTAGTTGCTGGGATTTGTAGTTCACCTACAATCAAAGAGCATACTGAACACCATCAATGATGGAATTGGGCCAAACTTCCCACACAGAATTTATTTATTTATTTACTTCATTTGTATACCGCTCTTCTCAGCCCTTAGGCGACTCAGAGCGGTTAACAACAACAGTTCCAGTATACACAGTATAAAATCATTGAACATTTAAAAACAGTAGCATAACAATTAATTAAACACCAAACATCAATACATCAATATAACAAATCCATCACGTCTCATCAATAGAATCAGAATCCAGTCTCATTGTCCATTATTCCGTGTTCCAATAATCCATTACACTGCCTAGTTGAATGCCTGTTCGAACAGCCAGGTCTTCACTCTCTTTCGGAATGCCAATAGGGAGGGGGCCGATCTGATATCTGTAGGAAGGGCGTTCCACAGCTGAGGGACCACCACGGAGAAGGCCCTGTCTCTCGTCCCCACCAGGCATGCTTGTGAAGCCAGCGGAACCGAGAGCAGGGCCTCCCCAGACGATCTTAATGTCCCCAGATGATCTTAATGCCTTAAAGGATTTTCTGGTGTGAGCCTCCCTCCAGCCCTACACGCTTGCCCACACATGCACACTACACTGCCATGTGCTGAGCACACCTGCTCTCCCCAAATTTGAGCACTGGTGGAATTTTGGAAAATAGACCTTGACATTTGGGAGTTGTAGTTGCTGGGATGTGTAGTTCACCTATTATGAAAGAGCATTCTGAACCCCACCAACAATAGAATTGGGCAAACTTCCCACACAGAACCCCCATGACCAACAGAATTTATTTATTTATGTATTTATTTATTTATTTCAAACATTTGTACCCCGCCCTTCTCAACTCCTGGGGGGGGCGGTACTCAGGGCAGCTTACATCCGGCACAATTCAATGCCATTACATATAAATAACACATACAGAATTACATATAAAACATAGTAAATTAGTTTTAAATAAAAAGGACATTAATAAAAAAGTGCAATAATATTGGCTGTCTAGCCTTGTGTAGAAATGCATTCAGTGAGCACAAGACAATCGGAAGCCTGTCCATAGTCCATTTTCCATAACATTATCATTATTACCATTGTAAATTATCTGCCGTTTTCAATTTCCTTCTGAAGGTGAGGAGGGATGCTGTTGACTTGATTTTCTGGGAAGCGAGTTCCACAGGCGGGGGGGCCACCACCGAGAAGGCCCTGTCCCTTGTCCCCACCAAGCCAAGAGCAGGGCCTTCCCAGAAGATCTTAAACTTTGAGGTGGGATGTAGAAAACTGTGTTTTCTGATGGTCTTTGGCGACCCCTCTGACACCCCTTCGCACCCCCCCCCCCCCGGGTCCCGGGCTCCAAGTTAAGAAACTGGTCCAGAGAAAAGCCACCAAAACGGTCAAAGCTCTGGAAACTATGAATCCCTGTGAGAAGCATCTTAGGGAACTGGGGACGGTTTAGCTTGGGGAAGAGAAGGCTGAGCTATGTTTATATATTTGGAAGGATGTCACATTGAGGAGAAGAGGGGAGGAGGGCTTGTTTTCTACTGCTCTGGAGAGTATGTCACAAGGGAGCCATGGATTCAAACTGCAGGAAAAGAGATTCAAAGAGCATCCTGAAAGTTAGAGCTATTTGTCTGTGGAGTATGTGTAGTGGAGTCTCTTTCTCTGGAGGTTTAGAAGCAGAGGCTGGTTGGCCATCTGTCAGGAGGGCTTGGATTGTGCCAGAAAGGGACTGCATGGTCCTTGGGGTCTCTCCAGCTCTAGCATTCTTTCATTCTGATTCTCCCACGGCACTCAAATCCACATCTGGGTGTCTGAAGATAAGCTTCCTGCTTTAAAGTCGGAGTTAAAAGCAGGAGCGGATTGAGTGGCTCCACTGACATGAGACTCATCATCCAACTGACAAAGGCTCTAACCATTAGGCAGAGTGGGCGAAGTGGTTGCCTCAGGGAACAGATTGTGAGTGTCAGGAAAAGCCAGCAACCTGTTAGTTGTTTACTCGGTTGTCAGTTGTATTTTTAACTGCCAGGGATGGGGAAGAAAGGCGGGCGAGATTTCCTATGTCACTTCCTTGGCTTTGGGTCATATCGCTGCTTTGCTGACTCCAGGGATGCTCTTCTCTTTAGGAAATCCTCCAAAGCCCAAAGCATTTTCTTTTGGAGAGCGAATGTAATTAGTCTGAACGAAAGAAAGGACCTTTGAAAATGGTGATTTTTAGCGTTAGCGTTGTGTTTGCAAGGAGGGAGAGGTGTGCAGGAGTCAATAAAACAGACGAGCGAGTGGATGAAGCATAATGTATTGTCGAAGGTTTTCATGGCCGGAATCACTGGGTTGCTGTGAGTTTTCTGGGCTATATGGCCATGTTCCAGAAGCATTCTCTCCTGATGTTTTGCCCATTCTCAGAGGTTGTGAGTTCTGTTGGAAACTAGGCAAACAAGGTTTATATATCTGTGGAATAATGTCCAGGGTGGGAGAAAGAACTCTTGTCTGTTTGAGGTAGGTGTGAATGCTGCAATTAGCCATCTTGATTAGCATTGAATGCCCTTGCAACTTCAAAGCCTATTTTATTTGTGTCATCAGCAACCATGCCATTGTATTACATTTCTAACAGAATAAAACAAACAAACAGATAAAAAACCCCACAAATTTTGCAAACTTGGCAGTTGATTAAATGTCCTTTGACCAGTATCTGGCCACTTGGAGTGCTTCTGGTGTTGCTGCAAGAAGGTCCTCCCTTGTGCATGTGGCAGGGCTCAGGTTGCATTGCAGCAGGTGGTCTGTGGTTTGCTCTTCTCCACACTCGCATGTCGTGGGTTCCACTTTGTAGCCCCATTTTTTAAGATCGGCTCTGCATCTCGTGGTGCCAGAGCGCAGTCTGTTCAGCGCCTTCCAAGTCACCCAGTCTTCTGTGTGCCCAGGGGGGAGTCTCTCATCTGGTATCACCCACGGATTGAGGTGCTGGGTTTGAGCCTGCCACTTTTGGGCTCTCGCTTGCTGAGGTGTTCCAGCGAGTGTCTCTGTAGATCTTAGAAAACTATTTCTTGATTTAAATTGTTGACGTGCTGGCTGATACCCAAACAAGGGATGAGCTGGAGATGTCACTGGCTTGGTCCTTTCGCTATTGGCTGCTACTTCCCGGCGGATGTCAGGTGGTGCAATACCGGCTAAGCAGTGTAATTTCTCCAGTGGTGTAGGGCACAGACACCCCGTGATAATGCGGCATGTCTCATTAAGAGCCACATCTACTGTTTTAGTGTGGTGAGATGTGTTCCACACTGGGCATGCGTACTCAGCAGCAGAGTAGCATAGCGCAAAGGCAGATGTCTTCACTGTGTCTGGTTGTGATCCCCAGGTTGTGCCAGTCAGCTTTCATATGATATTGTTTCTAGCACCCACTTTTTGCTTGATGTTCAGGCAGTGCTTCTTGTAGGTCAGAGCACGGTCCAGAGTGACTCCCAGGTATTTGGGTGTGCTGCAATGCTCCAGTGGGATTCCTTCCCAGGTAATCCTCAGAGCTCGGGATGCTTGTCTGTTCTTAAGGTGAAAGGCACATGTCTGTGTTTTAGATGGATTAGGGATCAGTTGGTTTTCCCTGTAATAGGCAGTAAGAGCACCTAGAGCTTCGGAGAGCTTCTGTTCAACCATCTCAAAGCTCCCTGCTTGAGCTGTAATGGCACGATCATCAGCATAGATGAAACTCTCTGTCCCTTCTGGCAGTGGCTGGTCATTTGTGTAAATGTTGAACATGATGGAGCGAGCACGCTCCCCTGAGGCAGGCCGTTCTTCTGTTTCCGCCATCTGCTCCTCTGGCCCTGGAACTCAACAAAAAAGCTCCTGTTTTGTAGCAGGCTTCAAAGCCTGACTAGTTGCTGCCTGTGGGGATCCTTTCTTGGGAGGTGTTAGCTGACCCTGATTGTTTCTTGACTGAAAATCCCCTGTTTTAAAGTGTTGCTCTTTATTTACTGTCCTGATTTTAGAGTTTTTTTCAAATTGGGAGCCAGATTTTGTTCATTTTCATTGTTTCCTCCTTTCTAATGAAATTGTTCACCTGCTTGTGGATTTTAATGGCTTCTCTGTGTAACTGATATGAGTGGTCCAGCATTTCTGTGTTCTCAAATAATATGTTCTGTCCAGGTTGGTTAATCGGGTGCACTGCTATGGCTGACTTCTCAGGTTGAATCATTCTGTAGTGCCTTTCATGTTCCTAATCACCTCCCAACAAAGGATTCCCCAGGCAGTAAGCAGCCAAACCTTGAAGCTGCAAGGCCATTAATGCTAATCAAGCTGGCCAATTGCAACATTCACACCTGCCTCAACGAGACAAGAATTCTTTCTCCCACCCCGGACATTGACAGATATATAAATCCCACTTGCCTAGTTTCCAACAGACCTCACAACGTATTGTCGAAGGCTTTAATGGCCAAAATTACTGGGTTGTTGTGAGTTTTCCAGGCTGTATTTATTTATTTATTTACAATATTTATAGCCTGCCTTTCTCAGCCAGACGGCAGACTCAAGGTGGGTTACAGATTGGCACAATTTGATGCCAGACATTCATGAAAGTGCAATTTAAACAATCAACGTGACAATATAAAAACATATATAAAAACCATTAAAACATATGAGGAGGACAAAATGCTTCTGGAATATGGCCACACAGTCCAGAAAACTCAACAATCCAGACCTCACAACCTCTGAGGATGCCTGCCATAGATGCAGGCGAAACATCAGGAGAGAATGCTTCTGGAACATGGCCATACGGCCTGGAAAACTCACAGCAACTGAATGAAGCATCATTTTCCAAGCTCATGTTGTGGTCATATTAGGCTCCGGCAACAAAGGATGCATTCATGCTTTTGAAATTGTCCTGTTTTTTTCATCAGAAGAAATTTTTCAAAATCCAGTAGGTGGGAAATGATAGGAGAAAGGATAGGAGAGACTTAAAGGCATCTGATGCAAAGGATGGGAACACTGAGGATTCACGTGGGATGATTAATCCACTCCGGGTTTTAGTCTGAACTTGAAAGATGCAACACGAGGCCATAACCTTAACTGTGCCTTAAGGATGTTCAATGAGATCCATTTTAATCATGAAAATTTCAGCACCAAGGATAGCTACTTTGACATTCAGTGCTGTGTTTTCACTACTCTTGTACCCCAAACCAGTGTTTTCACCACTGCCATGCCGTAGGGGACAGGCTCTTACATGGATTTGACTGAGTCGGGTGGCTAATTTCTGTTTCCTCCTTTTGCCCAAAGTCAAATTGCTGAGTAACTGTCGCCCCATTAAAGAAATCTCAGCCAATTAATCATACGTTGGAGTTAATTAATCAATTAGCCTAGCAATTCAAAACTGCATACATTTGCCTTTGGGTTTGTATTTTTTTAAAAAACCATATATCTCTGGCAAATTGGAGAGCATGTGCACAATCATGTGCCAACCGGAGCTTGGAAAAGTTACCTTTTTTGACTCACAGTCCCCTCCACATGAGCCAATAACAAGATCTTTCCTCCCTCCTTTCTTCCTTCTCTCTTTCTTTCCCATAATTCCTCCTCTCTTTTCTTTCAACCTTTCTCCCTTCCTCTTTCCTCCCTCCCTCCATCTTTCTTTCTCTCCTTTCTTTTTTCGTTATCTCTCTTCTGAGTTCCTTTGTTCCTTTTCTCTCCTTCCTTCCTTCCTTCCTTCCTTCCTTCCTTCCTTCCTTCCTTCCTTCCTTCCTTCCCCTCCCATAATGCCTTCCCTTCTCTTCCTCTCCTTTCCTCCTTCCTTTCCATTCTTTTCTTCTCTTCTCTTCTTCTTTTATTTGCTTCCTTCACATAATTCCTTCTCTTCTTATTCCCTTTCCTTCTTTCTTTCTCTTCCTATCTTCTTGCTTCAATCCCTCCATTTCTTCCTTCTTTTCTCTTTCTTTTCTTCCTTCCGTTCTTCCTTTCTTCTCCTATCTTCTTATTCCCTCCCTCCATTTCTTCCTTCTTTCCTTCTTCTCTCCCTCTTTCCTTCCTTCCTTGTCATCCTGTCTTCTTGTTTCCATCACTCAATTTCTTTCTTCTCTCCTTCTTTCTTTCCTTTCTTCCTTCTCTTCCTATCTTCTTGCTTCCCTCTTTCTGTTTTTTCTTTCTCTCCTTATCTCTTCTTTCTTTCTTTCCTTCCTTCTCTTTCTATTTTCTTGTTTCAATCTCTCCATTTCTTCCATCTTTCCTTCCTTTTCTTCCTCTCTTTTGGTTTCCATCTCTCCATTTCTTCCTTCTCTCTCTCTCTCTCCTTCCTTCCTTCCTTCCTTCCTTCCTTCCTTCCTTCCTTCCTTCCTTCTTTCTCTTCCTATCTTCTTGCTTCACTCCCTCTGTTTCCTCATTTTCCCCTTCCTTCCTTCCTTCTCTTCCTATCTTCTTGTTTCCAACTCTCCATTTCTTCCTTCTTCTTTTCTTCTTCTTTCCTTCCATCCTTCCCTTCCACCCTTTGTCCTTCCTTCCCTCCCTCCCTCCCTCCCTCTGTCTCCCTCCTTTCTTCCCTTCCACCTTTCCTTCCTTCCCTCTTTCCTCCCTCCTTCCCTCTCTCTCTCTTTTTATCCATCCATCCTTCCTTCTTTTCCTATCTTCTTGCTTCCCTCCCTCTGTTTCCTCCTTCTCTCCTTCCTTCCTTCTCTCCCTATCATCTTGTTTCCATCTCTCTATTTCTTCCTTCTCTCCTTCCTTCCTTCCTTCCTTCCTTCCTTCCTTCCTTCCTTCCATCCATCCATCTTCTTATTTCCCTTTGTTTCTTCCTTCTTTCCTTCTTCTCTCCTTAATTCTTTCCTTCTCTTCTTACCCTCTTGCTTCCCTCTTTCCTTCCTTCCTTCCTTCCTTCCTTCCTTCCTTCTTTCCTTCTTTCTTCCTTTCCTCTCAGATACCTGCAAGCCCTTCTCAGCATCCTTTTCTCCTTGCAAAGGGAGCAAAGAAGAGCGAGAGTGATTGCCAGGCCTGTCTCTGTTGTTCTCCTTCTTTCCTTATTTTCCCCTCCAGCTGATTTCCTCCTCATTTTCGTACTCGACTCTTTGGTAACTGCTTCAGGGTTAATTGCCTGTAGCTTCAGTTGCTCCTTAGATGTTGGCAAGGAAGACGTCCCTCCTTTGGTACCAAGCTGTAGATGGCAACAAGGAGGGAAGCCCCTGGTTTGGGAGGCAGCCAAACAAGGGGCCATTGAACCAACACAAGCCTTTGAGCCTTTGCTTTCACCACTTTAATTGCCCTGGCTCAGTGCTGTGGAATCCCGGGAGTTATAATCCTGCAAGACCTTTGCTCTTGTCGATAAAAGTGTTGGTGCCTTTGCAAACTGCAGCACTGGGGATCCCACAGCCATCTAAAGTGATGCCACACGGCATTAAATCTGCAGTGTAGATGCTTCCCAAGCCAAGTTGGAATTTGGAATGTTAAAAGAGGACGTTTTCTAAGCCGGATGAATCTTGATCTTGCATGAAACGGGAGGCAGAGTTGTGTTTGCGTGTGCCGCCGCCAAGTGATCCAGAAAGCTCTCACAATCCTCATTCATCATGCAAATTGCAAAGGGAGACGGCATTAGAGGGAAGAATGCTATCACCCCGAAACACACACTCGGAGGCTCAAAGCCCTCCAGGTTGGGAGAGGAAGCTTTGGTCCCCAGGCCTTTCTTCTATCTCCGCTGTCCATTGGCAATGACGCGGGTCCCATTGGAACCATTCACTTATGTGTTCTTGTCCTTCTTGGCTGCTCTCCCCTCCTCCTCCGTCTAGCGTCTAGACCAGGCTTTGTCAAGCCTCACCTGGAATAACCCCGTGTCCATTTCTGGGCAAAGCAATTACAGAATCCAATGCACAGGTACTTAGGCGATCCCTCGTAGTCCGAGGATGATGGTCCTCCAAGTTCTGTGTCCTGGGGGTGGGTTCATAGGTGGCTGTGGAGCCCTATTCTTGACCTGCATCTTCTCCCACAGTGAGGGCATTGGTTTCCAGGTGGGAGGCGGTCTCGGTCGGGGTTGACGCGCCTTCCTCTTGGCACGTTTCTCTCTTTCACCCTCGATTCATGCCTCTTCAAATTCTACAGCACTGCTGGTCACAGCTGACCTCCAGCTGGAGCGCTCAAGGGCCAGGGCTTCCCAGTTCCCAGTGTCTATGCCAGAGTTTTTAAGGTTGGCTTTGAGCCCATCTTTAAATCTCTTTTCCTGTCCACCAACATTCCATTTTCTGTTCTTGAGTTCGGAGTAGAGCAACTGCTTTGGGAGACGGTGGTCTAGCATCTGGACAACATGGCCGGTCCAGCGGAGTTGATGGCGGAGGACCATCGCTTCAATGCTGGTTGTCTTTGCTTCTTCCAGCACGTTGACGTTTGTCTGCCTGTCTTCCCATGAGATTTGCAAGATTTTCCGGAAGCAGCGCTGATGGAATCATTCCAGGAGTTGCAAGTGACGTCTGTAGACAGTCCACGTTTCGCAGGCATATAGCAGGGTTGGGAGGACAGTAGCTTTATAGACAAGCACCTTGGTATCCCTACGGATGTCCCAGTCCTCAAACACTCTCTGCTTCATTCGGAAAAATGCTGCACTCACAGAGCTCAGGCAGTGTTGTATTTCGGTGTTGATGTTGACTTTGGTGGAGAGGTGGCTGCCAAGGGAGTGGAAATGATCAACATTTTCTAATGTTACACCATTAAGCTGTATCGGTGGCATTGGAGAGGGGTTGGCTGGTGACTGCTGGAACAGCACTTTGGTTTTCTCGATGTTCAATGACAGGCCGAGCTTCTCGTATGCTTCTGTGAAGGTGTTTAGAGTGGCTTGTAGATCTTCTTCTGAATGCGCACAGACGATGTTGCACAGGTATAGGATAGTAAATATCTGGCTTGGAAACAGTCCATGCAAAAGGGGTCTAGGCCCTCTTCTGCGTTGATGCAAGTTTAGATCAGTAGATAACCCTAAGAGCAGGAAGAAGATACAGCTTCTTGATGTTGTTTTTCATCAGGAGATAAACAAAGATTCCATCCTTTTGATGAAAAAGGTGTTTTCACCAGATAATGACAACTGGCCACAAAAGGTGATGGTTACTTGGAAATAGATATAACCACTTGTTTGCTCAGCTTATGTAACCAATACTTCGCAAAAGCAGGCTGCAAGTTGAACATGAGCCAGCAGTGTGATGCTGCAGCAACAAAAGGTCAATGTGATTGTAGGCTGCACCAAAAGGAGTATTTGGATTGAATTGAGGGAAATTCATGTGAAAAGGATCTAGGAGTCTTAAGCACATTCTACACTGCCGTGTAATCCAGATTATCAAATCAGATACTCCACATTATGAAATATGAACTCCAATAATTAAAGGCTGTTAGGTGATCCCTCGTAACCTGAGGATGATGGTCCTCCAAGTGTAGTGTCTTGGCAGTCAGTCCATAGGTGACTGTGGAGCCCTGTTCTTGATTCACATGTTCTCCTGCAGTGAGGACATCGGTTTCCAGGTGGAAGGCGGTCTGGTCAAGGTTGGCATGATGCGCCTTCCTTCTTGCACGTTTCCCCCTTTCACCCTCCATTTGTGCCTCTTCAAATTCTGCAGCACTGCTGGTCACAGCTGACCTCCACTTAGAGCACTCAAGGGCCAGGGCTTCCCAGTTCTTGGTGCCAATGCCACAGTTTTAAAGATCGGCTTTAAGCCCATCTTTTAATCTCTTTTTCTGTCCATCAACATTCTGTTTCCTGTTCTTGAGTTGGGAGTATAGTAACTGCTTTGGGAGATGGTGATCAGGCATTCAGACAACGGGACCAGTCCAGTGGAGCTGATGGCATAGGAGCATCACTTCAGTGCTGGTGGTCTTTGCTTCTTCCAGCATACTGAAATTTGTCTGCCTGTCTTCCCAAGAGACTTGCAGCATTTTTCGGAGACAACACTAATAGAATCGTTCCAGGAGTTGAGTGTGATGTCTGTAGACAATACACGTTTTGCAGGCATATAACAGGGTTGGGAAGACAATGAGTAAACAAGCACCTTGGTCTCTCTTACTTACTTACTTACTTACTTACTTACTTACTTAGGTGATCCCTCATAGTCTCCCTACGGATGTCCTGATCCTCAAACACTCTCTGCTTCATTCAGAAAAATGCTGCACTTGCAGAGCTCAAGTGGTGCTGTATTTCAGTGTCAGTTTTCACTTTTGTGGAGAGGTAGTTGCCAGGGTAGCAGGAAATGGCCAACATTTTCTAATGTTACACCATTAAGCTGTCTTTCTGGCATTGCAGAGGGTTTGGCTGGTGACTGCTGGAAGAGCACTTTGGTTTTCTCGATGTTCAATGAAAGGATTCTGTTCAGATATCAGCCAGCATACCAACGTCTTAAATCAAGAAACAGCTTCAAAGATCTGCAGAGATACTCACAGGAACACTTTAGCAAGCGAGAGTCCAAAAGTGGCAGGCTAAAACCCGGAACCTTAGTCAGTGACTGAGACCAGATGAGAGACTCCTTCTTGGGCACACAGAAGAGTGGGTGACCTGGAAGGTGCTGAACAGGCTGCACTCTGGCACCATGAGATGCAGAGCTAACCTTAAGAAATTGGTCCACAAAGTGGCGTCCACGACATGCGAGTGTGGAGAAGAGGAAACCACAGACCACTTACAACCTGCAACCTGAGCCCTGCCACATGCACAATGGAGGACCTTCTCACAGCCACACTAGAGGCACTCCAACTGGTCAAAGGAGATATAGTATAATACCATTTTTTTAGAGCCCCTGGTGGATTAAACCCCTGTGCCGGCAGGACTGAAGACCAACAGGTCGTAGGTTCGAATCCAGGGAGAGGCGGATGAGCTCCCTCTATCAGCTCCAGCTCCTCATGCGGGGACATGAGAGAAGCCTCCCACTAGGATGATAAAACATCAAATCATCCGGGCGTCCCCTGGGCAACGTCCTTGCAAGCGGCCAATTCTCTCACACCAGAAGCGACTTGCAGTTTCTCAGGTCGCTCCTGACACAACAAAAAACCCCTCAACAAACCATTTTTTAAAACTTTGTTGTTTTTCTATACATTATAACTGTATTCTCAATTCACTTCTTACATGACAAATAAATAGGAGGTCTTTGATCGTGTCCTCCTGCATAACAGAATAGGGTTGGACTGGATGGCCTTTGGGGTCTCTTTTCCAACTCTCGGATGCCACGACTCCATGGCTTCACATTAAGCTCCCTATGTTTTGATATAGAATCTTTATCTTTTAAGGGTTGAATTGCCTTTGCAAAACAGGCGCAGTGCGATGAAAGAAAAGAGATTTAAGCTCGTCTGCTCTAGGAATAACAACCAGGATTATACAATACCGCTATTAGGACGTCTAAAATGTCACCGACGCGGTGAGCTTTTTGCCTTGTCTTGATCTCTTCATCAGACTGGGATGACACAGAATTAAAAGAATGGTGGGAGAAAACAGAAAAAAAGAATTTGCAGACAGAGCGAAATAAGCCCAAAGCTATCCAAAAAAGGTACAGTATGGATCTATATAATAGGGAGCAAAATCCTTTCTCAAGCCTTGAGCAAAACCGAAGCCCACCCACTTGGTCCTTTCTGGATAAATGTAATTGGCATACAAAAAAAACCCTCAGCCAGTTCTTCTGCTTTGATCTTGAAAGCTCGGTTCTGAAGAGCTGCCTTTAATTGCTGACCATGTTGTTCACGAAGCAGGATCAGAACGAACAAAAGACCTGTTGGCGAAGCAGATTTCAGGACTAAAAAGCAAGGAGCCCCTCCAAAAGGATCGAGCAGAACCACAGTCGGCCTCCAAATCTCAATTGCACTTTGGGTGCATCCACACTGTAGAATGAATGTGAACTTGCAGCATTTTGCCTGCCCTGGCTCAACGCTATGGAATAATGGGAGTTGTAGTTTGACAAGCTTTCTCTGCCAAAGAGGGCTGGTCTGAGGTACAAAATCCCATTATTCCATAGCAACCAATCATGGCAGGTAAAGTAGTCTCAAACTGCATTAAGTCGTTAATAATGAATTATTACATCTATTAATTCTATAGTTTAACTAATTCTATAAGCTTATAATTCCATAAGACACTGTCCTGAGTCTAGTGTCTTTGCAAAGATGGGCCTGTTTAGCCATAACGGGAGGAAATATAAGGTCTTTTGGATTTTGTTGGACTGCAGGTCCCATCAACCACAGTATTACGGTCACTAGGAGATTATGGGAGATGTAGTCAAAAAACCAACTGGAAGGCTGCCTGGATATTTCTACCTTTGGTTTACAAGTAATGGATCTTGTTGGACTGTGGGTCCCATCACTAGAATAGCCACTGATGAGGATGATGGGTGAGGTTGTCCAAACACCAGCTGGAGGGCTACTTGGATATTTCCAGCTTTGATTTACAAGTAATGGATATTGCTAGACTGTTGATCCCATCACCTAAAGTAGAATGGCCACTTGTGAAGAGTGATGGGAGCTGTAGTCAAAAACCAATTGGATGACCACTTGGATGTTTCCAGCTTTGGTTTACAAGTAATTGATCTTGTTAGGCTATCGATCCCATCAGCCACAGTAGAAGTCACTGATTGGAATGATGGGTGATGTAGTCCAAACACCAACCGGAGGGCTACTTGGATATTTCCAGCTTTGGTTTACAAATAATGGATCTTGCTGTATTGTCAGTCCTATCAGTTACAGTAGAATGGCCACTGCTGGGGGGTGATGGGAGCTGTAGTCCAAAACCAATTGGAGGACCACTTGGATATTTATAGCTTTGGCTTACAAGCTGTGGATCTTATTGGACTATAGGCCCCAGCAGCAAAGCCCAAGTAGTGAGCAATGATGGGAGCTGTAGTCCAAAACCAGTTGGAGGACCACTTGTATGCTTCCACTTTTGGTTTACAAGCGGTGGGTCTCATTGGACTATAGCTCCTAGTGACCCAGCAGTTAAGAATGATAGGAGCTGTAGTCCAAAACCAACAAGAAGACCATATATTTCCACCTTTAGTTTACAAGCCTTGGCTTCTGGTGGCTGCCTTTTCGAGGAGATTGGACCTGACAGTTATTGCATCTAATTAATAAATCCCTGCTCATTAAGAAGAAAGCGGGGATATTTGGTGATGTTTCATGAGATAAAGGAGCTTTAGGGGATGGCTGACATGTGTGTCTGTGAGAAAGAGAGAGAGAGAGAGAGAGAGAGAGCGCATACATCCCTCCAGCTGGGCTCATTGAAACGCAAATGGCACCAAGATTTCGGCAGAAAAGCAAAGAGAGCGCAATCAATATGGAAAGCAAAGCGATCAGACTGCGGAATTAATGCAGTTTGGCACCACTTTAACTCCCACAGCTCAATGTTATGGAGTCTTGGAAGCTTCAATTTGGCAGAGAAGGCTGTTGGAGTTAAAGTGGTGTCGAACTGCAGATGCACACCACAACATGCAACTTGTCCCAGCTCCACAGTGGCCTTCGATACCGCAGACCACGATATCTTTTTGGAGATGGGTCTTGGGGGTACTCTTCTGCAGTGTCTCCAGCTCTTCCTGGAGGGTCGTACCCAGAAGGTGTGTTTGGGGGACTCCTGCTCGGACCCACAGCCATTGTCCTGTGGTGTCCCGCAGGGCTTGATGTTGTCCCCATGCTGTTTAACATTTGCATGAAGCCGTTGGGTGAGATCATCCGGAGTTTTGGAGTCCGATGCCATCTGTAAGCAGATAACATCCAACTCTATTACTCCTTTCCACCAGATGCTAAGGAGGCTGTCCAAGTCTTGAACCGGTGCCTTGCTCACTGTAACGTTCTGGATGAGGGCGAGCAAATTGAAGTTGAATCTAGACAAGACAGAGGTCCTCCTGGTCAGTCACAACGCCGAACAGGGTATAGCCCAACTTACCTGTCCGAACGCATCTCCTCCTATGAACCAGCTAGGATGTTAAGATCGTCTAGGGAGACCCTGCTCTTGGTCCCGCCTGCATCACAAGTACGGTTGGCGGACATGAGAGACAGAGCCTTCTCAGTGGTGGCCCCTTTGCTGTGGAATGCCCTTCCCACAGAAATTAGATCGGCCCCCTCCCTGTTAGCATTTCGGAGGAATGTTCGAGCAGGTATTTGAATAGGCAGTGTAACGAATATAGGAATATGGAACATTTGGATGATGAGACTGGATCTTGATTTTCACTATGAGACGAGATGAGATGTTATGATGTTTATTGATTGTTATGATGTTATTCTTTTAAATTGTTCTTAACTGTTTTATCATGTTTAAGTATTGTATTTGCTATTGTTAACCGCTCTGAGTTGCCCTGAGGGCTGAGAAGAGCGGTATACAAATATAGTAAATAAATAATAAATAAATATAGGGTTACAGCCTGTGCTGGATGGGGTTACACTCCCCTTGAAGGTGCAAGTTCGCAGCTTGGGAGTCCTCCTGGACTCATTGCTGAACCTGGAATCTCAAATTACGGTGGTGGCCAAGGGAGCTTTCACACAATTAAAACTTGTGCGCAAGTTGCGCCCATACCTTGGGAAGTAAGTCTTGGTCATGGTTGTCCATGCTCTTGTTACATCTAGGATAGATTACTGCAACACGCTCTACATGGGGTTGATTGTTTGGAAGTTTCAAATAGTCCAACAAGAGGCAGCCAGATTAATAACTGGGGTGGCATACAGGGAGCACACAACTCTCATGTTGTGTCTGCTTCACTGGTTACCAGTTCGCTACTGAGCACAATTCAAAGTGCTGGCTTTGGCCTTTAAAGCCCTAAATGGCCTCGACCCAATTTACCTGTCCGAATGCATAGAAACATAAAGTTTAAAGAGACCCCATGGGCTATTCAGTCCAACCCCCTGCCAAGAAGCAGGAAAATTGCATTCAAAGCACCCCCAACAGATGGCCATCCAGCTTCTGTTTAATAGCTTCCAAAGAAGGAGTCTCTACCACACTCCCGGGGCAGAGAGTCCCACTGCTGAACAGCTCTCACAGTTCTTCCTAATGTTCAGATGGAATCTCCTTTCTTGTGGTTTGAAGCCATTGTTCCGTGTCCTAGTCTCCAGGGAAGCAGAAAACAAGTTTGCTCCCTTCTCCCTATAACTTCCTCTCGCATATACATAGCTATCATGTGAGAGCTGGACCTTAGGGAAGGCTGAGTGAAGGAAGATCGATGCTTTTGAACTGTGGTGTTGGAGGAAAGTTCTGAGAGTGCGTTGGACTGCGAGAAGATCCAACCAGTCCATCCTCCAGGAAATAAAGCCCGGCTGCTCACTGGAAGGAAGGATACTAGAGACAAAGTTGAAGTACTTTGGCCACATCATGAGGAGACAGCAAAGCCTAGAGAAGACAATTATGCTGGGGAAAGTGGAAGGCAAAAGGAAGAGGGGCTGACCAAGGGCAAGATAGATGGATGGCATCCTTGAAGTGACTGGACTGACCTTGAAGGAGCTGGGGGTGGTGACGGCCGACAGGGAGCTCTGGCGTGGGCTGGTCCATGAGGTCATGAAGAGTCGGAGACAACTGAATGAATGAACAACAACAACAATCATGTCTCCTCTCAGCTCTCTCTTCTTCAGGCTAAACATGCCCAGCTCTTTAAGCCGCTCCTCATAGGGCTTGTTCTCCAGATCATTTTAGTCACCCTCCTCTGGACACATTCCAACTTGTCAATTTCTCTCTTCATCTCCCTCTATGAATCACCATGGAGATTAAGATTCTCCAGGGAGGCCCTGCTCTCCATCCTGCCACTGTCACAGGCGTGATTGGTGGGAACAAGAGTGAGAGCCTTCTCAGTGATTGCCCCTCAGATATGGAACTTCCTTCCTGGTGGGATTAGATCAGCTCCCTCCCTCCTATCCTTCAGAAGGATGATAAAAACTTGGTTGTGGGACCAAGCCTTTGGGACAGTGCAATAAGGCTACAATAGGAAACCTTACCATGCTAACAAGATTCGATGTGGATGATCGAGACGGTTTTAAACAGTGGATTTTAATGTTGAGATAAATTATTTTAATCATTAAGGCAAAGGTAAAGGTTTCCCCTGACATTAAATCCAGTCGTTTCTGATTCTGGGGGTTGGTGCTCATCTCCATATCTAAGCCGAAGAACCAGCATTGTCCATAGACACCTCCAAGGTCATGTGGCCAGCATGACTGCATGGAGTGCCACTACCTTCCTGCCAGTGCGGTACCTATTGATCTACTCACATGTGCATATTTTTGAACAGCTAGATTGGCAGAAGCTGGGGCTAACAACGGGAGCTCACCCCACTCCTCAGATTTGAACCGACGATCTTTCGGTCACCAAGTTCAGCAGCTCAGCAGTTTAACCCACTGTGCCACCATGGGTACCCATTTTAATGATTATGAATGTGAATAATCTATTTATGTCCTGGCATTGAATGTTTGCCATTTGTATATTGTGCTCCGCCCTGAATCCCCTTCAAAGTGAGAAGGGCAGAATATAGTATATAGTAAATAGTAAAGCACTATAACTTTTTTCTTGTTGGAATATTTCTGTTTTCTATTGATTGTTTTCTTTATTAATTTTTATTTGAAACTAAAGTAAAGGAAGCATTGTCCCTTCTCCCAGGCGTTTTCGCAAACTAAGATGCATAGTCCAAAAGCAGACGAAGGAAGGAAGGAAGCAGGGAGGACAGGGAAAGAGGCAAATTAGCTACTAATTCTTCATAAAGTTACATAATAAGCATAATATGAGGTGTTTGTTATTTTTGTTGAATTCAGTGCAGATGGATGAACGTTCTAGGGAGTTAATATAAATGGTAAACACAGCTACTCAAAGGGAAAAACAACTTTGAGAGGCAATGAGTGGTTTCTGCATCAGGAAGGCTGTGGATCCGTTCTGGATTTTGGCCCAGACTGTAAAAGAAATATCCAGGGATGGGTCTACACTGAAGAGTTAATGCAGTTTGGCGCCACTTTAACTTCCCTGGCTCAATACAGTGAGATTTGCAATTTTGCAAAGTCTGTCAATAACATTGGTGCCTCAACAAACTACAACTCCCAGGATGCCATAGCCTTGAGCTGGGGCAGTTAAAGTGGCATCAAACTGCATTATTTCCATAATATAGATTCAAACCATGGATATTAAGGATCTTTGTTCAATGTTCAAAGCACAATAAGGTGACCGAATGGTAATATCTCTATCCCAAGCATGGGCAAACTTCTGCCCTCCAGGTGTTTTGGACGGTACCTCCCACAATTCTTAACAGCCGGTAGGTTGTTAGGAATTGTGGGAATTGAAGTCCAAAATACCTGGAGGGCAGAAATTTGCTCATGCCTACTCTATTTGAAAAATTAACTTTTTCAACCAACCTTTCATCCTACACGTGTTTTGGACTCCATTCCCCAGAAGTCCCAGCCAGTATGCAGGAGGATTCTGGGAGTTATAGTACAAAAACACTCGGAGGGTTGCCAATGTTCTGCCTCTGCTTCTTGCAGGTGGACCGGTCGGAGGTCATCAAAAGCAACCTGAACCCGGTCTTCGCCAAGGTCTTCATGGTGGACTATTACTTCGAGGAGGTTCAGAAGCTGCGCTTCGAGGTCTACGACATCCATGGCCACGGAGGGATCGGGACCCATGACGATGATTTTCTGGGCGGGATGGAGTGCACCGTGGGGCAGGTAAGGAATGGAAACACATCCCTTTGGACAACAACTCCCAGCATCCCCAACAGCTGCCACATCTTGGCTGTTGAAGTCTCAAAAAAGCCACTTTTTTCAAATCTGTGCATCTCCTACCAAGTTTAGGGAACTGTGGGCCACAAAGCCATGTTCCTAAGCCCTGGGTCTATTAACTATGTGGACAGAGGGGTGCTGGGAGTTGTAGTCAAAAGACACAAGCTCTAACTCTATCGGGTATGCAGACAGAGGGATGCTGGAAGTTGTAGTCCATAATCAGCATGCTTCAACACTGCAGATCCTGGGAGTTGTAGTCTCCCAAAAGTCACATTTGTCAAAGCTGTGTGTCAACTGGCCAGGATGCCTATAGGTTACCCGAAGACATGTTCCGAAGCTCTAACTCTATCAGATATGTGGACAGGGGGATGCTGGGAGTTGTAGTCCATAAGCAGCATGCTTCAGTGCTGCAGAACCTGGGAGTTGTAGTCTCCAAAGGTCACATTTGTCAAAGCTGTGTGTCAACTAGCCAGGAGGGCTATAGGTTTCAGGAAACTTCATACCCAAAAGAAACGTTTCCGAGCTCTAACTCTATCGGGTATGCAGGCAGAGGGATGCTGGGAGTTGTAGTCCTTAATCAGCATGTTTCAACACTGCAGTTCCTGGGAGTTATAGCCTCCCAAAAATCACTTTGTCAAAGCTGTGTGTCAACTGGCCAGGATGGCTATAGGTTACTCAAAGACATGTTTCTAAGCTCTAACTCGTATCAGGTATGCGGACAGAGGGATGCTGGGAGTTGTAGTCCATAACCAGTATGCTTCAATGCTGCAGATCCCAGGAGCTGTCGTCTTTGAAAGCCATATTTTTCAAAGCTATATGACCATAGGCTATAGGTGTCAGGAAACTTCATGCACAAAAGACATGTTTCAAAGCCGTAGGTCAAGCATGGGCACACTTTGGCCCTCCGGGTGTTTTGGACTTCAACTCCCACAATTCTTAACAGCCTCAGGCACTTTCCTTTTTCCCCTCAGTTGCTTAGGTGGCTCAGGGGGAAAAGGAAGGGGCCTGAGGCTGTTAGGGATTGTGGGAGTTGAAATCCAAAACACTTGGAGGGCCAGAGTTTGCCCATGCCTGCTTTAGATCTACCCAAAATGCCAATTCCGGCATTGTCAAAAAGGCCATGAGTCCAAACTTTATAAGCTTGGTTACCTTAAGGATTCTGGGAATGGCAGTCCTGAAAGCATATTTTCTAAGGCTAAGCAATCTAGAAACTCTCTTTTTCTTCGAGGGAAGGAGAAGCTGAAGGGGAGACGGAGGAAGCCAAATCAATGCAGCTCTGCACGGAGCAATTTGGGAGCCATTAGGAAGGCGGCCGTTCCCCCGCCAAGCCTTCTGCGGCTTCTTGCTCCTCCGCAGCAATTTCCCTCCCAATCTGCGCTGATGCTCCTTGCTCTCTCTTCCAGTGGGCAAGTAATTGCCCAGTGATTGCTGGCCTCCTGTGGAGCTGCTTTCAAATGCAGGGAAAAATGGGGATAAGTGAGTCTCCCAGGAAGGAATGTCTGCCGAATCAGGCATGCCACTGCATCCCCTTTTTGATGAATAGAGATCTATGGTGACCATTTCGTGATCCAATACCGGTTACATTTTGGACGGCAACTTCCAGAATCCCGCAATTTTCATATTGTAAAGTCTGTGAGATTGTGAGAGAAATACAGGACACGAAGCACCACCACCACCACCACCACCATCATCGTCGTTCTCACACCATCTCTTCCATCAGAAGGCCGACCTAGTCAACTGTCAATCTATATTTACATTCTATTGCTACTATATGTCAATTCGGTATTTGTGTTTGGTACAGGTTTTTATATTTTTGTGTTTTTATCTATGTCATTTAGTGTATCTATTTTATGCTAATATGTTTTTAACTTTTTTGTTTACTGCCCTGAGCCAACAGGATTGGCACGGGATAAATATTGTTTGTTGTTGTTGATGTTGTTGTTATTATTATTATGGCAGAGAAAGCAAAATAGATGCTAGTAGAAAAGAGCAGAGCTTTAGGGAAAGTTTGGCTGTTCAAGCCGCTTTGAGTCTCCTAGTGGAAAGAAAAAGCAGGGTAATAATAATAATAATAATAATAATAATAATAATAATAATAATATAATAATAATAGCTGATGTTGCAATCCCAGGCAACAGCAGGATTGAAGAGAAACAACTGGAAAAGCTGGCATGATATGAGGATTTAAAGATTGAACTGCAAAGACTCTGGCACAAGTCAGTAAAGGTGGTCCCAGTGGTGATTGGAACACTGGGTTCAATGCCTTAAGACCTTGGCCTGCACTTAAACACAATCAGCACTGACAAAATTACCATCTGTCAGTTGCAAAAGGCCACCCTACTGGGATCTGCACGCATTATTCGCCAATGCATCACACAGTCCTAGACACTTGGGAAGTGTCTGACGTGTGATCCAATACAACAGCCTGCATAATGATCTTGCTGTGAACTAATCTTGTTGTATTTCAAATAATAATAATAATAATAATAATAATAATAATAATAATAATAACAACAACAACAATAACAACAACAATAGGAGCCCCAGTGGCACAATGGGTTAAACAGCTGAGCTGCTGCATTTGCTGACCAAAAGATCAGCGGGTCATATCTGGGGAGGAGAGTGAGCTCCCACTGTTAGCCACAGCTTCTGCCAACCTAGCCGTTTGAAAACATACAAATGTGAGTAGATCAGTAGGTACCGCTCCGACAGGAAGGTAACGCTGCTCCATACAGTCATGCTGGCCACATGACCTACAGACAGGTGTCTACAGACAACGTCGGCTCTTCGGCTTAGAAATGGAGATGAGCACCAACCCCCAGAGTCAGACACGACTCGACTTAATGTCAGGGGAAACTTTAACCTTTACCTAATAATAATAATGGACTTTTGGACTATAAGTCCTGCACACACACAAATCCAATTTCCTTGGCTGCCTAATCCATACCCAAAACAGTGAAAGCCAATGTCCACTTCAGCTTTATTAAAGACCTGAAAGGAGCTCTCCAAGGTGGAATTTCAACACCTTGGGAAGCTATTTTCAAAGGTATTCAATGTCTTCTCCTTCTTTGCCTCATAGATTGTGGCCCAGAAGCGGGTGAGCAAACCTCTGTGCCTGAAGTACGGAAAGTACGCAGGGAAGTCCACCATCACAGTAAGTGTGTTGCCCCTTTCCCTCTCGTGGCTCGAACACAGAAGTGGCCATGGCCAGAGACCTTCCTGGTGGCCCCTGACCCTCTCCTCTGCTCCAAACAGGTCACCTCAGAAGAGATTTCCGGAGACAACGGCTTTGTTGAACTCTTCCTCCGGGCCAAGAAGTTGGATGATAAGGTGACTCGAGGGCAAGCAAATTGGAGCAGAGGCCAAAGGTGGCTGATACCAAAGGGGGTTGGATGGCAGTGGAAGGGAATCCAGTACTAACCCTACATGGGGCTACTTCTGTAGTCTTGATCTCATTAGTCTTGACCATCAACCCAACATGGACCTAATTATGTAGCCTTGACTTCTGTACACTTGACCACCAACCCAACATAGTCTTGACCTCTATAGCCTTGACCATCAACCCAACATGAACCTAATGTTGTAGTTTTGAATTCTATAGTTTTGACCATCAATCTGACATGGGCTTTGACTTTTCATTGGGTGGCCAATGAAAAGGAAGCCAACATCAACCATACATGACTTCTATAGTCTTGACCTTCTGTTGAGTGGCCAATTGAAAGGAAGCCAAAATCAACCTAATAGGAAGCAAACTCTTTAGTCTTGACTTCTATAGTCTTGCCCATCAACCTGACATAGTCTTGGCCTCTATAGTCTTGGCATCTATAGTCTTGACCATCAACCCGCCATGAAGCTAATTCCTTCCATTGGGTGGCCAGTGGAAAGGAAGCCAACATCAACCCTACATGAAGCTAGTTCTATAGTCTTGACTACCAAGCAAGGGGCAAATTCTTTAGTCTTAACCTATAGTCCTGATCATCAACCCGACATAAATCTTGGCCTCTGTTGTCTTGACCTCCATAGTCTTGACCATCAACCTGATATGGGCTAATTCTATAGTCTTGACCTTCTGTTGGGTGGCCAATGAAAGGGAAGCCAACATCAACCCTACATGAAACTAATTGTATAGTCTTGGCCATCAACCTGGCAAGAAACTAATTCTGTAGTCTTGACCTCTATACCCTTGACCATCCACCTGATATGAAGCTAATTCTTTATACGCCTGATCATCAACATGATATGAAGCAAATTTTTAGTCTATAATCTTGACCATCACCCTGACATCGGCTAATTCTATAGTCCTGCCCTTCTGTTGGGTGAACAATTGAAAGAAAGTCAACACCTACCCTGCATGAAGCTAATTATATAGTCTTGACCATCAACCCAGCAAGAAACTCATTCTGTAGTCTTGACTTCTATAGTCTTGACCATTAACCCGATATGAAGATATTTCGTTAGTCTTGACTTCTATAGTTCTTACCATCAACCCAACCTGAAACCAATTCTATAGTCTTCACCTCTATCCTTAACCATCAACCCTACATGGGACAATTTCTGTAGTCGTGACCTCTCCTTTCTTCCTTCTGTCCCCCAATTGCCCATCCCAGGCAGCCTCTGATTGCCCAAAAATGGTTGCCATGTTTGTTTGTGTATGTTCTGGGTTTTAGTCAGAACTTTTAAGGAGCCTTCCACAAGGAATATCCATGGCTCTCTTCAAATGTGGGGATACTGTTCAATAACTTGGATAGAGCTTGTGTAGAGTTCAAGACTTGAACCCAGATCGGATAACTACTGCATTGGCATGGGGACAAGAAGTTTCAACCTTACGTTTTGGTCTCTTCCAACTCTGTGATTCCCCCACAGGATCTCTTCAGCAAGTCAGATCCCTTTCTAGAGATCTACCGGATCAATGACGATGGGAGCGAGCAGTTGGTCCACCGCACAGAGGTGAGTGTCTCTTCGAATGGTTCAAAAGGAGGAAGAATTCTCCAAGTAAAATAAGAAAGAAGCATTACGGCAAATTCTTTCTGGTTATGGCATGTTTCTACTCCTCATGGGGGCTCTGATTAAGGCAGCAGTTCTCAAGCTTCCTAATGCTGTGACCCTTAATACAGTTCCTCATGTTGTGGTGACCCCCAACCATAACAATATTTTCATTGCTACTTCATAACTGTATTTTTGCTACTGTTGTGAATTGTAATGTAAATATCTGATATGCAGGATGTATTATCATTCACAGGATCAAATTTGGCACAAGTACCCAACACGCCCAAATCTGAATACTGGTGGGGTTTGGGGGGAAATAGACATTGACATTCGGGAGTTGTAGTTGATGGGATTTATAGTTCACTTATAATCAAAGATCATTCTGAACTCCACTAGCAATAGAATTGAACCAAACTTGGCACACAGAACTCACATGACCAAGAGAAAATGCTGGAAGGGTTTCGTGGGCATTGACCTTGAGTTTTGGAGTTGTAGTTCAGCTACATCCAGAGAGCACTGTGGACTCAAATAATGATGGATATGAACCAAACTTGGCACAAATATTCAATATGCCCAATTGTGAACACTGGTGGAGTTTGGGGGAAAATAGACATTGACATTCAGGAGTTGTAGTTGATGGGATTTATAGTTCACTTACAATCAAAGATCATTCTGAATCCCAGCAACTATAGAATTGGGCCAAACTTCCCACACAGAGACCCCCATGACCAACAGAAAATACTGTGCTTTCTGATGGTCTTTGGCGAGCCCTCCGATGCCCCCCTTCATGACCCCCCCCCAGGGATTGCAACCCCCAGGTTGAGAAATTCTGCTCTAGATCCTTGGAAATTTTGAAACGAGGTACTTGCAGACCCCTTATTTAACCATTTATTGCAAAATGACATTTGGGAGGGTGATGCCATTAACAGATTTCATATTAAGAGGGTCAAGAATATGTGGGGAAATATCCCACCTGCTCAAATGAAAGAAAGGGGTTAACAACTTTGATGATAATAAAGGAGAGAGGAAAGAAAGGGATATATATGTGTGTATGTGTGTGCCCAAAAAGGCTGCAATTGGAAGCCAATTTGAATAGATTCAGGAGCTGCAATCCGAAGAGGAGGAAGGCAATCAAAGTTATTATGAAAAATGATCATGCCGTTTCTCCTGGAAGAGTCTGGCTTATTGTTGTTGTTGTTTTAATACCTTTAGAAACACTTTGAGACCGTTAGCAATAAGAAAAAGAACACAAAGCAGCCGTGCGCAAATAGAAATATAATAAAAACAGCAACAGGTAGGCCAAGAAAGCAATAACATGGGGAAAACACCAAGATTTCTTTCATAATGGGAAATGCTCTGTCTCTGGAGGAAGGGAGAGAGAAAGAAACAGAACAAGAGAGAAAGGAAGGAACGAAGGAAGGAAGGGCGAAAGAAAGAAACGAAGGTAGGTAGGAAGGAAGGAAGGAAGGAAGGAAGGAAGGAAGGAAGGAAGGAAAGTCAAAAGGAAAAACGAAAGTAAGGATGGATGGATGGATGGATGGAAGGAAGGAAGGAAGGAAGGAAGGAAGGAAGGAAGGAAGGAAGGAAGGAAGGAAGGAAGGACGAAAGCAAGGAAGAAAAAGGAAGAAAGGAAGGAAAGAAGGAAGAAAGGAAGAATGAAAGGGAAGAACAAAAGGAAGGAAGAAAGAACAAAAGGAAGGAAGGAAGGAAGGACAAAAGCAAGGAAGAAAAAGGAAGAAAGGAAGGAAAGAAGGAAGAATGAAAGGAAGGAAGGAAGAACAAAATAAAGAAAGAACAAAAGGAAGGAAGGAAGGACAAAAGCAAGGAAGAAAAAGGAAGAAAGGAAGGAAAGAAGGAAGAAAGGAAGAATGAAAGGAAGGAAGAACAAAAGGAAGGAAGGAAGATCTAAAGGAAGGAAGAATGAAAGGAAGGAAGAAAGAACAAAAGGAAGGGAGGGAGGAATGAAGGAAGAAAGGATGGAAGAATGAAAGGAAGGAAGAATGGAAGGAAGGAAGGAAGGAAGGAAGGAAGCAAGGAAGGAAGGAAGGAAGGAAGGAAGGAAGGAAGGAAGGAAGGAAGGAAGGACAAAAAGAAGGAAGGAAGAAAAAGGAAGAAAGGAAGGAAGAATGAAAGGAAGGAAGGAAGAACAAAAGAAAGGAAGGAAGGAAAGACAAAAGGAAGAATGAAAGAAAGGAAGAATGAAAGGAAGGAAGGAAGGAAGGAAGGACAAAAAGAAGGAAGGAAGAAAAAGGAAGAAAGGAAGGAAAGAAGGAAGAAAAGAAGAACTCAGTTTGGCCAGACACTCAAATGCATACATGATGATGATGCATTTTATTTCTTACCTGCCTCTCCTCAAGTGAGGGTACAATATCATTATTAAGATACATAACATAAAACCATTAAAGCACATCTTTTAAAAGACATAGACAGAAGGTTTTGAAGCACATTAGAATCATTCTAATCATGGCAATATAAATTCATAGTGTTAAAGTGACTGGGTTTATATAACTTTGCTTCAGGTCGGGCGGAGAATAAATGAGCTGGCAGTTAAAGTGGTATCATACTGCATCAATTCTGCAGTTTAGACGCAACCCAATATATTCCCCCCCCCCCTCTTTTTCCATGCCTATTTTCTACAGTTTGTCAAGAACAACCTGAGCCCAGTTTGGGAGCCCTTCAAAGTCTCTCTGAACTCCCTTTGCAGCTGTGAAGACAAGCGGAAGCTGAGGGTAAGGATGGTGGGGTTCAAGCGGGTTCAAGGAAGGAAGCCCTTTGTGAATTTGTAGGTTTCCTAATGTGTGAAATGGATTGGAAGTAAGGCACCTTGCAATCTTTGGGAAAGTCTTTTTCTTGACTTCCACTTTGATGGATTTATGAACTCACTCTGGGTTTTAGTCCGAACTTTAGAAGGCACAGACTCTATTTAAGGTGTAATAAATTAGATAGATCATATTGTGGGGTGTACCTTTAGGGTCCCTTTCAACTCTATAGTTCTATGATTTTTTAAAGCTCTTTGTGGGTCCATTCTGGGTTTTGGTCTGAACTTTGGAGGCATTGAAAGCATTTATGATCCTTATGTTTCACTAAGTTGTATAGGTCAGTTTGTAGGGTTGGACTGGATGACCCTTTAGACCCCTTCCATCTTGTGTTCCATAATTTGATGGCCTTAAAGCTCTTTGTGAATCTGCTCTGAATTATA
Source organism: Anolis sagrei ordinatus (assembly GCF_025583915.1). Lineage (NCBI taxonomy): Eukaryota > Metazoa > Chordata > Lepidosauria > Squamata > Anolidae > Anolis > Anolis sagrei. Next base: position 28,445,648 of record NW_026847993.1, read on the forward strand.
GTCTGAAATTTAGTAAACCTTTTCAAGACATTGGATTTATTTGGCATCCTTAATGTGCAATAAATAGCATCAGTCAGATTGCAGGGTTGGACTAGATGACCCTTGGGGGTCTTTTCCAATTCCATGATTCTATGGTCTTTTAAAGCTCTTGATGTGGGTTTGGCATAGAATTCTCTTGTTGCCCTGGATCAAAATTCCCAAAAGGTCTGGGTGGGGGGATTTGGGGAGTTCTAGTCCACTGCAAAAGCCCCGTTTCTCAGTTCTCAGCCATTCTTCTCTCTGCGTTGCAGTGCATTGTCTTCGACTACGACTCACGCGGCAAACACGACTTCATTGGCGAGTTTTACACCACTTTTGAGGAGATGCAGAAAGCCATGGGGGGAAACAAGGTGGGTGCTGGCGTTATATTCAAATCCCTAAGTTTGCATAGCTCGGCTGGGGAAACCCATTGGGTCACCTTGGGTAAGTCACACTTTCTCAGCCTTGGAGGAAAACAATGGCAAATCCTACTCTCAAGGAACCTTATCAAGACAACTACAAGACAGGGTCACCATATATCATTCCAGATCTGTCTTATCTTTCGGAATTTGGGTTAGATATTTAACCAGTCCGAACAAGGTACTAGCCAAGTATTAACCAGCTTTGGCCCTGCTTAGCTTTTGATATTGGGTCAGGTTAGACCTTTGGTGGGCACTTTCAATATTTTAAGGCCAAGGGTTATCCTATGCAAAAGATGGAGACCCACCAGAAATAAAAGCAATGGGGAAGAAACAATTGGACATCTTGGTATTTGTCCATTTCTCACCTTCCTTTTTCTCCAACCAACAGATCCAATGGGACTGTATAAACCCAAAGTACAAGATCAAGAAGCGGAACTACAAGAACTCAGGTGTGGTCATCCTTCTGGACCTGAAGGTGAGCTGAAGGGACATAAATTTCAGAGGTCCATCTGTGATGGCAATGATAACGGAGGGGCACAGCTTAGTAAGCTGGTCATCTTTGCAAGATGGTCAGGAGGGAGTCCAGCCAAGTCACTGATTCACTCACTCTTTCTTTGGAAGATCCACAGGGTCTACTCCTTCCTGGATTACATCATGGGCGGATGCCAGATCCACTTCACGGTGAGTCTTGCTCTACCAACAAAGTCTCATCATTTCAGATCAGTTTCATGGAGAATAGCTCAATTGAGACAATGGCCCCATCTCAGATCTATTTCCAGGTGCATTTCTGGATCCATTTCATGGAGAGGAGCTCCACAAATGAAACAACCCCATTTCAGATCCATCTCCAGATCCATTTCATGGAGAATAGTTTACTCAACATAATGGTCCCATTTCAGATCCATTTCCAGATCCATTCCATGGAGAGTAGCTCAACCAACAAGATATGCTCATTTCAGATCCATTTCATGGAGAGCAGCTCAACCAACAAAACAGACTCATTCCAGATCTATTTCCAGATCCATCTCCAGATCCATTTCATGGAGAATAGTTTACTCAACATAATGGTCCCATTTCAGATCCATTTCCAGATCCATACCATGGAGAGTAGCTCAACCAACAAAATAGACTCATTTCCAGATCCATTTCCAGATCCATGTTTATATCCATTTCAAGAAGGGTAGCTCAACCAACAAAACAGACTCATTTCAGACCATTTCCAGATCAATTTCGTGGAGAGTTGCTCAAGCAACAAAACAGACTAATTTGAGATCCATTTCCAGAACCATGTTTAGATCCAGTTCAAGAAGGGTAGCTCAACCAACAAAATAAACCCATTTCAGATCCATTTCTAGATGTATTTAATGGAGAGTAGCTCAACCAACAAAACAGACTCATTTCCAGATCCATTTCATGGAGAGAGTAGCTCAAGCAACAAAATACACTCATTTCAGACCCATTTCCAGATCTGTTTCATGGAGAGTAGCTCAACCAACAAAACAGAAGCAACATAATGGCCCCATACCAGACTCATTTCCAGATCCATTTCAATGAGAGTAACTAAAAAAAAACCAAAATAGACCTATTCTAGATCCATCTCCAGATCTAATTCATGGAGAGAACGACCCATTTCAGGCCCATTTTGGATCCCATGGCCTGGCCTACGCCTCCCCTTTCCATGGTCCATCTGTCTCCCGTTGGGGACCAGGCCCTCAAGTTTGGGGAGGATGCTCTCCAAGCAAGAGGAAAGGACTAGCCAAGCTCAGCCCCCTCTTTCCTGTCACTGCAGTTTTGCAGAGAGAGAGATATGGATATATTTTTCTCTCCAGATCGCCTTCGAAAACAACCAGCACCCAGTTCTTGTATTTGGAAAGAGCGCTGCTCCTTCCGGGAGTGAGTCAGATCCCAAGGAACATTTGAAGGAACAGATTGTGGCGATGCAAACTGGGAACGGCCCCAGGAATTATTTGAGAGCTGCCATATTTTGGGGAAGGAAGGGGGGGAAAGGAAGGGGGGGGGAGGAGAAAGGCCTGTTGCTTAGTTTAAGGAGAGGGTGAAATTTCCCAAATAGTGTGATGAGATGCAAAGACTGTAGCCCCCCAAAAGCCATTGAGTTCAGCTATACCTAGAACAGTGTTTCTCAACCTTTCTAATGCAGCAACCCCTTAATCCAGTTCTTCATGTTGTGGTGACCCCCAACCATAAAATTATTTTTGTTGCTACTTCATAACTATAATTTTGCTACTGTTAGGAATTGTAATGTAAATATCTGATAGTACGTATTTTTATTAACTGGATCAAATTTGGCACAAATACCCAATATGCCCAAATTTGAATAGTGGTGGGGTTGTGGGGGGGGGGGTGGTGGTGTAATTTTCTCATTTGGGAGTTGAAGTTGCTGGGATTTATAGTTCACCTACAATCAAAGTGTTCAGGGCCAAACGCTCTAGATCAGTGGTTCTCAACCTGTGGGTCCCCAGGTATTTTGGCCTACAACTCCCAGAAATCCCAGTCAGTTTACCAGCTGTTAGGATTTCTGGGAGTTGAAGGCCAAAACATCTGGGGACCCACAGGTTGAGAACCACTGCGTAGAACAGTGTAGAACACAGGACTCCCATGATGAACAGAAAACACTACAAGGGTTTGGTGAGCATTGACCTTGAGTTTTGGAGTTGTAGTTCACCTACATCCAGAGAGCACTCTGGACTCAAACAATGATGGAGCTGGACCAAACTTGGCACAAGCACTCAATACTCAAATGTGAACACTGGTGGAGTTTGGGGAAAATAGACCTTGACATTTGGGAGTTGAAATTGATGGGATTTGTAGTTCACCTACAATCAAAGAGCATTTTGAATGCCACCAACGATTGAATTGGGCCAAACTTCCGACACAGAACCCCATGACCAACAGAAAATACTGTGTTTTCTGATGGTTTTTGGTGACCCCTCAGATACCCCCTCGTGACCCCCCCCCCAGGAGTCCCGACCCCAAGGTTGATAAACGTTGGCCTTCTTTAAAGAACTGGTCCTTTTTTAAGGGAGGAATGTCAGGGCACGAGTGCTGCCTTGAAAAGTCCGTGTGGTTTCTAATTGCGCCTTTCTTTCCCATTGACCTCAGGTGGCGATTGACTTCACGGCATCCAACGGAGACCCTCGAAACAGCTGTTCCCTCCACTACATCAACCCTTACCAGCCCAATGAGTACCTGAAGGCCTTGGTGGCCGTCGGGGAGATTTGCCAGGATTATGACAGGTGAGGCCAGGCGGATCGTGGCCCTCCTCCTCACTTCCGGAGCAGAGTCCTGTCACCCCTTGTCTGTCATTTCTGGGCTTTGGATAAGAAATTTGGGGTTGGGGGGTGGGCTTCCTTTTGCTAAGACAAGGACCACTTTATTGGGTAAATCAAGGCATATATACACACACACACACACACACACACACACACAATGAAGGGAGGGGAGCTTTCCATGGTTTTAAAGGGGGAATTTTGGGTTTTGGGTGGTATTAGAGAGAAGAGAGGAATTTGGGGAGTGGGCTTAGAGGACCAACTCGGCTCCATCCTCCCTCTCTAGGGCCACTACAGCATGGTGTGTGTATGTACTATATGTATATATGTATGCATGTATATAGATAGTATGTATGTATGTATTTATGTATATGCCTTGTTTTACTCAAGGAAATGCTCCAAGCCTTAGCTAAGGGAGGAAGGTGACAGCTGGATTGACCCTTAAGCCTACTCCTCAAATTCCTCTCTCTGCTGTGGATGCAGGAGAGGGATGCAGTATGCAATTTTAGTTAATGTTATTTTGCTGGTTGCTTGAGAATTCCAGCTGCTTGAGTTTCAGGTAACTGAGAGTCTACTATATGCCTATGCATGTGTGTGTGTACTATGTATGTATGTATGTATGTATGTATGTATGTATGTATGTATGCGTGTATATAGATAATATGTATGTATTTATGTATATGCCTTGTTTTACTCAAGGAAATGCTCCCAGTCTTAGCTAAGAGAGGAAGGCGACAGCTGGATTGACCCTTCAGCCCACTCCTAAAATTCCTCCCTCCCTTCTAATATCCACAAATTTGCCTTTAAAACCACACAAACCCCATATATACATACATACACACACATATACATACACACACACGCATGCATACACATACATACGTACATATACATATAGTACATACATACACACACACACAGGCATGTAGTAGACTCTCAGTTACCTGGAACTCAAGCAGCTGGAATTCTCAAGCAACCAGCAAAATAACATTAACTAAAATTGCATACTGCATCCACAGGAGAGAGAGGAATTTGAGGAGTAGGCTTAAGGATCAACCCAGCTGTCGCCTTCCTCTCTTAGCTAAGGCTTGGGGCATTGAGTAAAACAAGGCATATAAATACAAACATACTATCTGTCTATTTATATACACACATATACATACATACATACACACAGACATGTAGTAGACTCTCAATTACTTGGAACTCAAGCAACTGGAATTCTTAAGCAATCGGCAAAATAACGTTTACTAAAATTGCATACTGCATCCATGAAGTTGTTTTTCTAATCTAGTACAACTGTGTTCTATTGAATTTAGAACTATCGCTCTCACGCAAACACCCCAGTATTCTGGCACATCCTGAGATCTCGAATCCTTTCTTTCTGCAGCGACAAGAAGTTCTCTGCCTTAGGCTTCGGAGCCAGGATCCCCCCCAACTATGAAGTAAGTCAAAGATTGGGGCATGAAGTTGGTGCATTTAGGACAAGAGGTGGGTGACCCGGTTGGAAGGGACTTGCAAATCTACAAATCCCAGGAGTCCCATCGTGCTATAAAAGAGTACAATATGGGGTCATATCTATTTATTTATTTATTTAAAACATATATATTCTGCTCTTCTCACCCTGAAGGGGACTTAGGGTAGAGCACAGCATATATATGGCAAGCAACCCATGCTGGAACATAAAAATAATTATACATAAACACTACAAATCTCTACTTTAAATCAGTTGCTTAAAACCCACACTTGGCATGGATACATGAATCCTATTATTTTGAATGGGATGAATGACAGAGGGACTGATCAGGTTTAGTTTGCATACAAGACCCTAAAATGAATACAGGAAATTATTATTATTATTATTAGTAGTAGTAGTAGTATACCACTTTTATCTCTTGAAACCTCCGATAATTATTTTGCAGATATGGGAGCCTTTCAGAGTCTAATTGGAAGCTATCTACATTATATAATTAATGCAGATTTGTGCCCCTTTCACTGCCATATCAATACTACAGAAATCCTAGGAGTTGTCGTTTTACAAGGTCCTTTGCCTTCTCTTGCAGAGTATGCAAAATTCAGCTCTTCAGATTCCATTACATGGAGCCTCAGTCGTTAAAGTGGAGTCAAACTGCATAATTTGGCAATGTAGATGCCTCCTCTGAATCTCAATGTTTTGCAGGGAATTTTTCAAGTCTCCCCTCCTGCTTGCCTCTGCACCTCATCCCTTTTTTCCTTGCAAGATGGCATACACAATCATGACAACTTGACAATTTGGAATAGCAAAGCCCTCTCTCTCCATTTGACATCTTTGCAGCAGGGAAGCCTCCCTTTCCGTGCCATTTTTCCCTCGGATCAGAGGACCCCCCGTTGATTCCTCAAATTGGCTCATATTACTATGGATAGCTGGGCTGGCAGCTGAAGGCAATGACAAGATGAGGAAGACAGGATCGTTAATCCAGGTTTCGGCTTCAATCGTGTGCCTTCAAGGCATTTCCAACCTACAAAGACCCTAACATGAGATTTTTCTCTCCCCATATTTTTTCCAAAGAGATTTGGCAATGCTTTCCTCTGTGGCTGAGAGACTGTGACTCTCCCAAGGTCACAATACCGAATGGGGATTCAGACCTAGGTCTGCAGGGCTATAGAACTCCTTCAGCTTGGTACGCAGAGGGAGGCTTCCGATCACTCGGTGACTCAATGTGGCAAGTTTGCCTATCATTTTGCAGATTCAGTGGGTTGTTGTAGGTTTTTTGGCCTATATGGCCATGTTCTAGAAGCATTCACTCCTGATGTTACACCTGCATCTATAGCAGGCATCCTCAGAGATTGTGAGGTCTGTTGGAAACTAGGAAAATTGGTTTTATATATACAACGGTTGAATGAAAAGTAATTCCTCCACCTTCGTAACTCTTCAACAGATGTCAGTACTGGTATACGGCAGGTACTGTCTTGTTCAGTAGACTCTCCTCTACAGTTCCATTTTGGCGGGAAGCCTTAGCATTGAACAGTTGTGTTGGTAAAGTGCAAAGTATGGAACCCTGCTCAGACAGTCAGTCAATTTGACTTAAGCAACGTGCAGTCACTGAGTTCTTGACAGCAGAAGGTATCACCCCAAAGGAGATTCATCCGAGAATGCAAGCTGTTTATGGTGATTGTGTTGATATGAGTACTGTGCGTTGTTGGCCGAGTAAGTTTTAACATCTGAATTGTGTGACCAACAAAGAGTTGGACGCCCTGTGACAGCAACCACCGAGTTTCACAAGCAAATGTTGACAGATTGATTCAGGACGATTGTCGTATCACTCAGAGAGAAATTTCAAGCATAATTGGCATTTGGGTCACAAGAACATTTGGGTCACATTATTGCTTTGCTTGGCTATCAAAAGATCTGTTCATGATGGGTACACAGGATGAACTGTGAGACACTGGTTGCGGAAACAGAGTGTCAACTTCTTCCGTGACGGCTTCAGAAAACTTGTTCATCATTAGCAGAAATGTATCCAATTGTCTGGTGATTATGTGGAAAAGTGAATAGTGATAGTTAAAGAGCACATTCTAAGGATCGTTTGTGCATTTGATTTATTAAAATATTCCCATCCAAACCCAAATAACGAAGGTGGAAGCATTACTTTTCATTCAACCCTCGTATATAATTTTCCTAGTTTCCAACAGACCTCACAACCTCTGAGGATGCCTGCCACAGATGTAGGCAAAATGTCAGGGGAGAATGCTTCTAGAACATGCCCATATAGTCCGAAAAACCTATAACAACCCAGTGATTCTGGCCATGAAAGCCTCCGACAAGTTATTCAGATCTGTTCCAAACTAGACGCCAAGTTTATGGTAGTGCCAGTGGATGCATCTGAGGCAGCTGACTGTCCTATTTCAGTGGATTCGTTTCAGCCCAGGCCCGTAGCCAGGATTTTGTTTCGGGGGGGGGGGGGGGGGGGCTGATTTTTTCAGGGGGGTTTCGGGGGGGGCTGAGTTTCTGGGGGGCTGAGTCTGAGTGAAAGAGGGTCTAGCCTAGCAAACCTTTTGTATCATTACGCCCAATACCCCCATGCATATGGGATATATTGAGTATGGTGATCAGATCATGATATGAATAAACATAACAGTTTAAATAATGCACCAGTAAGGCCTTTTCATGAACCACCATGAGAATTTCGAGGGGGGGGGCTGAAGCCCCTCAAGCCCCCCCCCCCCCCCGGCTACATGTCTGTTTCAGTCTGTTCGGCCTTTTGATGTGGACAAGATTCTTGGAGCTGTGAGAGCGACCACATGTGCTCTAGATCTTTGCCCTTCCTGCCTTATCAAACTTGCCAGTGGAAAATTGGCCAAGTTCATTATGAGGATCATAAGTACCTCGTTGGAACAAGGACAACTAACTTGTAAAAAGCAATTGTAAAACTGATTTTAAAGAAGCCATCTCTGGACTCCTCTGTATTAAATAACTACCGAACCATTTCAAATCTCCTTTTTCTGGGCAAGGTTCTGGAACGAGTTGTGGCTTCTCAGCTCCAGGAATTCTTGGATGAAACAGATTATCTGGATGCTTTGCAGTCTGGTTTTAGGCCTGGTCACGGAATGGAGACAGTTTGGTCACCATGTGTTCTCTTAGATCTCTCAGCAGTTTTCGATACCATTGATCATGGTATTCTTCTGAGTCAGCTCTCTGGAATGGGTCTTGGGGACGCTCCTTCCTGGAGGATTGTACCCAGATGGTGGTGCTGGGGGACCCCTGCTTGGACCCCGGTCCTTGACATGTGGGGGTCCCACAAGATTCCATTCTATCTCCCATGCTTTTTAACATCTACATGAAACGGCTGGGTGAGGTCATTTGGAGTTTTGGAGTTGGGTACCATCTCTACTCAGTTGACACACAACTCTACTCTCTTTTCCACCTCATTCCAAGGAAGCTCCATGGATTCTGGACCAGTGCCTGGCAGCTGTGATGGACTGGATGAAGGCCAACAAACTGGGGCTTAATCCAGACAAGACAGAGGTCCTCCTAGTCAGTCGCGAGGCCAATCGAAGCATAGGGTGACAACCTGTGCTCAATGGGGTCACACTTCCCCTGAGGACACAGGTCGCAGTCTGGATGATCTCCTGGACTCATCGCTGACACTTGAAGCTCAGGTGTCGGTGATGGCCAGGAGGGCTTTTGCACAGTTAAAACTTGAGTGCCAGCTGCAACCGTACCACGAAAAGACTTGGCCACAGTGGTCCACACCTTAGTTACATCCAGATGGACTACTGCAATGCACTATACATGGGGCTGCCTTTGAAGATGACTCAGAAACTGGTTAGTGCAAAGGTCGTCAGCTAGATTACTAACCAGGGCTAGCTACAGGGTACATGCCATGCCGCTGCTGAAGCAGCTCCACTCGCTTCTGACAAGTTTTCAGACCCAATTCAAAGTGCAGGTTATTACCTACAAAGCCCTGTATAATTCAGGTCCAACCTAGCTTCATGACCACATCTCTTTCTATGAACTAACGCAGACCCTAAGATCTGCCAGGGAGGCTCTCCTCTCGGTCCTGCCTCCGTCTCAAGCGTGGTTCGTGGGGACGAGAGAAAGGGTCTTCTCAGTGGTGCCCCCCCCCAGCTTTGGAAACCCCTCCCAAAAGAGATTGGATTAGCCCACACCCTCCAAGTTTTTCAGAAACACCTGAAAACATGGCTTTTTACACAAGCTTTTGACCATGTTTAGGGATTATGATCACTATAGGGCGCCCAGAGCCCAGAAAGTTACTTTTTACCATATGAATTATTTTTAGGTCTTGCAACTGTGGTGCAAAATAATTTATCCTCATTGCCGTATTGAAAAACGATTCATCCTTATTGCAATGCTGCAAAAGTAACTCGTTACACTGCTCGTTTTCTGTAACTGCTGAGAAGGAACTAAGACAAGGATTTCGCTCCAGGGATGAATGAGAAAGCTCAAGTGTTCACTCTCCACTGGACAAAAATAAAAAGAAGAAAGAGAAAGAAAGAAAGAAAGAAAGAAAGAAAGAAAGAAAGAAAGAAAGAAAGAAAAGAAAAGAAATTTTGCACATTTTTCCTTTTTTTCCCCCCTGTTCATTTGGGGACTTTTGCATAAAACTGAGGAAGGGTTTTGTTTTGTCTTGCAAAATAGAATCGGATCTAAGTCTGCAAAATGGCTTGCATTTGCTTTCCTTCAGCAATGGATTTAATCTGTTGAAACTACAGGACTTCAGTCAACAATCATGCACAAAAAAACCCATTGCACTCAAAATACAATAGTTGATCTGTTCTTTTATTTGTTTTCCCCCTTTCCTTTCTATTTCAATGCCAATTCCTTCTCCATTCCATTCAGTTTCCTCCTTTCCTTCCCTCTTTCCTCCCCTTCCTTCCTTTCCTTCTCCTTCCTTCGTTTCTTCTTTCCTTCCTTCTTTCCTTTCTTTTTCTTCTGCAAATATGAATGAAAATGGAAGAATTCATTGGCCTTTTCATTCCTGCTCAGAAATTCAAAACCACACAGAGACTGTTAGTCATTTCAACACAATGAGACGCTTTTTATAACCGAGGACAAGGGCCCTCGTGAGCATTCCTTAGAAGGTATTCTATCAAATACCTCTGAAAAATGCCCTTTGCTAGAACCGTGGAAGAATAACCAGGGGAAAAAAATATTCAGCACACGAAAGAAGCGTGTGCTATTTCTTCAGTGCTATCATGTTGTGCCATTATTATTATTTGGCAACCCTATAATAGAAGTGAGAACTATTATGCTATGCATGGGTCTGCCTATATTATCTCTACATTGCTCATAATTCATTCATGCCAACCTCTTGGTAATGTTTTGTTGTCTTTCCTGCTCAGGTCTCCCATGATTTTGCCATTAATTTCAACCCAGATGACGACGAGTGTGAAGGTAAGGAAGCGGTCAACAGGGAAGTTTTGGCCTATTGCTATCCAAATATGGATTGAAAGCATTAAAAGGAGGAAGGGAAGGCAAGAAGGTAGGGCACCTTTCAGAGAGACTGGTATTTATTTTTGCGTGAGAGGTGAGAGAGACAGAATCGAATAGAATAGGTGAGGTAAAGAGATAGATAATAACAGATGATAAGCGATGGATAGATGGATAGAAGGATGAATGGATAGATAGATAGATAGATAGATAGATAGATAGATAGATAGATAGATAGATAGACAGGCAGGCAGGCAGGCAGGCAGGCAGACAGACAGACAGACAGGATAGATAGATAGGATAGATAGGATAGATAACATGGATAGATGGATAGATAGATGAGATAGATGATAACATGGAGGGATGGATGGATGGATGGATGGATGGATAGGATAGGATAGGATAGGATAGGATAGGATAGGATAGATGAAATGGATGATAACATGGATAGATAGATAAATAGATAGATAGAATAGATAGGATAGATGAGATAGATGATAACATGGATGGATGGATAGAAGGGTAGATGAGATAGATGATAATATGGATAGAAATATCGATAGATAGATAGATAGATAGATAGATAGATAGATAGATAGATAGATAGATAGAGGATAGGATGGGATAAATGAGAGAAGATAACATGGATGGATGGATGGATGGATAGGATAGATGAGATAGATGATAACATGGATGGATGGATAGATAGAAGGGTAGATGAGATAGATGATAATATGGATAGAAATATCAATAGATAGATAGATAATAGATAGATAGATAGATAGATAGAGGATAGATAGGATATGATAAGATGGGATAAATGATAGATGATAACATAGATAGATAGATAGATAGATAGATAGATAGATAGATAGATAGGATAAATGAGAGATGATAACATGGATGGATGGATAGATAGATGAGATAGATGATAACATGGATAGATGGATGGATAGGATAGATGAGATAGATGATAATATAGATGGATGGATGGACAGACAGGATAGATGGATGGATAGACAGGAGGTGATAACATGGAGAGGTGGAAAGATAGATGAGATAGGTGATAATATGAATAGATGAATGAATAGATAGGATAGATGATAACATGAAAGGAGGTGGATGGATAGATGATAGAAAGATTTATATAGACAGAGAGACAAACAGATAAATAGTAGATAGAGAGAGTGAGGATAGATGATAGATGATAGACAGACACACAGACAGACAGGAATTGCCAGAGATTCCTTGCAGAGGTCCAGTCTGGCCACATTCTGCTTTTGGCTCCCTGGAGTTTAATGCCCATCCATGGACGTGCCTTGTGGCCATTCCTTCTGACCCTGTTTTGTTGCAGGATAGGTTTGTGAAGTGACTTATAGTTTTCCAGTCATGACCTTCCTGGAACCACAGAACCTTGGACAAGCAAGAGCCACAGAGGCAAGCAAAACATAGCAGAGCCCATTCACAGCAAACACATTTTAGTCAGTTAATCAGTTTGTCAGCACAGTACAACGGCAATGCCTGACCTCACAGGATCAGTTTTTCATCCAAAAATATCAGGAGGCTTTAATCTTAACCGTTGCACTATATACACCTTTGCAATCTGGTTACGCAGACCCACAATCAGTTTTGTACTTACAAATGATCCTCAGAGAGTCACACACGACAGGATTCACACAGGAAGAGAGATATTGAGCATTTCCTCTCCCTTTTATAATTTGTCATCAGTAAGGGACAAATGACTGATGTAACCCCTAGTCATAAACCTTCCATGATTATGACTCAGCCATTGTTACATGCCACTTAGGTATTTCATCCTGTCTTTCTCAGTGTTTCCCCAGGCGTGATCACATGTCCATTAAAAGTGTATTTTTTAACATAGATTCAATGCTAAGGCATTTCTATCAAATGCGTTGCCCTTCCTTTCTCCTCCTTAGGCATCCAAGGTGTGGTGGAGTCCTACCAGAACTGCTTGCCCAAGATCCAGCTCTACGGCCCCACCAATGTGGCCCCCATCATCTCCAAAGTGGCCCAAGTGGCTGCTGAGGAGGAGAAGACCAAGGAAGCCTCGGTAAGTGAGCCAACAATCTTGCAGGATGGCCCAACAAAGGGATCAAATCTGGGGGCTTCTATGTTGGGGGAGGGTTCTGCATCTGTGCATGTTTTAGATCAATCATGAGCCAACTTTGGCCCTCCAGGTGCTTTGGGCTTCAACTCTCACAATTCCTAACAGTCTACCACAGTGTTTCTTAACCTTCCTAATGCCGTGACCCCTTAATACAGTTCCTTACGTTGTGGTGATCCCAACCATAACATTATTTTCGTTGCTGTAATTTTACTACTATTATGAATCATAATGTAAATATCTGATATTCAGAATATATTTTCATTCACTGGACCAAATTTGGCACAAATACCCAATATGCCCAAATTTGAACACTGGTGCGGTTTGGAGGAGTTATTGATTTTGTTATTTGGGAGTTGTAGTTCCTGGGATTTATAGTTCACCTACAATCAAAGAGCATTCTGAATTCCACCAACAATGAAATTGAACCAAACTTGGCACACCGAACTCCTATGACCAACAGAAATACTGGAAGGGTTTGTTGGGCATTGACCTTGAGTTTTGGAGTTGTAGTTCACCTACATCCAAAGAGCACTGTGGACTCAAACAATGATAGATCTGGACTAAACTTGGCATGGCTACCCAATGGGAACACTGGTGGAGTTTGGGGAAAATAGACCTTGACATGTGGGAGTTCTAGTTGCTGGGATTTATAGTTCACCTTCAATCAAAGAGCATTCTGAACTCCACTGATAGAATTGGGCCAAACTTCCCACACAGAACCCCCATGACCAACAGAAAATACTGGAAGGGTTTGGTTGCGTTTTGGAGTTGTAGTTCACCTACATCCAGGTAGAGCAATGCAGACTCAAACGATGATGGATCTGGACCAAACTTGGCACAAATACTCAATAGGCCCAAATGTGAACACTGGTGGAGTTTGGGGGAAATAGACTTTGACATTTGGGAATTGTAGTTGTTGGGATTTATAGTTCATCTACAATCAAAGAGCAATCAAAGACCTCTCTGACACCCCCTCACGATCCCCTCCGGGTTTCCGATCCCCAAGCTAAGAATCGCTGGCCTATCTGCTGTTAGGAATTGTGTGAGTTGAAATCCAAAACACCTGAAGGGCCAAAGTTGGTTCGTGCCTGCTTTAGATGCATCTCCACTGGAGAAGGAATGCAGTTTGACACTACTTTACCTGCCATTGGATCCTAGCTACAAGAAAGGCGTCCATCCTAAACTCAAAAGTTTCTGGCAACTGATTTGGCACAAAAAGAGCAGCAAAAATACCAAAAGGAAATGGACACTTTAAATTTAAAATTGGGGCAAAATCGGGGCAAAGAGGGCACAGAAGGGTCTGGTTTTAATTAATTTAATTAATCCAGTTTTGGGGGGAATGTGGCATTTCAAGGCCGGAAGACCAAGTCTCTCTCTTCCCCCCACCCCACCACCCCTTCCCGTGCCCCTTGCCAGCTTGGGCATGTAAGGACGCATTAGCGGCTGTCACTAATTGATAGCTCAGCAGCAAAGCTTTCAGGCGGCTAACAAGCAAAGTGCTGACAAGGTCCCCGAAGGAGGAGAGAAAGCCGGGATTGTCCCTCATTGCGTCCCTGAGTCCTTGGCTAATGTAAATAATGGAGGAGAACCCAACCGTAAGCACCCTTCGCCCATCTGGGATGTTTCGGCATCAGTGAAGGGATCTTCTATGCTGTAGTTTTCATGCAGTTTGATCCCACTTTAACTACTATAGGATCCCAGGAGCTGTGGTTTAATGAGACACCCGCGCTTTTTCCAGGGAGAGAAGGTGAAAGACCTTGCAAAACAATAACTTGCACAGTTCTGTAGTAGTGAGGTCCTGGCTAATGTTCACGGCTTCTGGGATGCCGAGCCCAAAACATTCAAGACCAATGATGGAGCTCCTGGCCTACGTTCAGGGATTATAGGATATGAAGTCCAAAACATTCAGAACCTAAGATGGAGATCCTGGCCAATGTTCAGGGATTGTGGGATATGGAGTCCAAAGCATTCATAACAAAGATGGAGATCCTGGTTAATGTTCAGGGATTATGGGATATCGAGTCCAAAACATTAAGAGTACCAATGATGGAAATCTTGGCCAATGTTTTGGGATTGTGGGATATGAAGTCCAAAACATTCAGAACCAAAGATGGAGATCCTGGCCAATGCTCAGGGATTATGGGATATGAAGTCCAAAACATTCAGAAGCAAAGATGGAGATCCTGGCCAATGCTCGGGGATTGTGGGATATGAAGTCCAAAACATTCAGAAGCAAAGATGGAGATCCTGGCCAATGTTCAGGGATTAGGGGATATGGAGTCCAAAACATTCAGAGGAACAATAATGGAGATCCTGGCCAATGTTAGGGATTGTGGGATATAGAGTCCAAAACATTCAGAACAAAGATGGAGATCCTGTCCAGTTTTCAGGGATTATGGGATATGAAGTCCAAAACATTCAGAGGACCAAAGATGGAGATCCTGACTGATGTTATGGGATTATGGGATATGGAGTCCAAAACATTTAGAGGACCAATTATGGAGATCCTGGCTAATATTCAGGGATTAGGGGATATGGAGTCCAAAACATTCAGAACCAATGATGGAGATATTGACTGTGTTCAAGAATTCTGGGATATGTAGTCCAGGCATCTCCCCCTCTGTCTTTCTTGCAGCAATATTTCATTCTTCTGATCCTGACGGACGGCGTGGTGACCGACATGGCTGACACGCGAGAGGCCATTGTCCGAGCCTCCTACTTGCCCATGTCCATCATCATCGTCGGGGTGGGCAACGCTGATTTCACAGACATGCAGATCCTGGACGGGGACGATGGGGTCTTGCGGTCTCCCAAAGGGGAGCCCGTCCTGCGCGACATTGTGCAGTTCGTCCCCTTCCGCGATTTCAAAAACGTAAGTCGAGCAGAAACACACAATATATGGCAAAGGTGCAGCTGCACTGTGGAAGTGGGTGAAGTTCAACATCTCTCTGCTATGGAACCATGGGAATTGTAGTTTTACGAGGTTCCAAACCTTCTCTGCCAAAGGATGCATCTACACTGAGGAATGAATGAAGTTTGACACCACGGGATCCTGGGAATTATAGTTTTGTAAGAGCCTTTTCTGCCCAAGGATACAAACTACAACTCCCAGTAAAAAGTTGTACTAAACTACATTAATCGTGCCATGCTGGCTCCCGAATTTCCAAAACACTGTATTTTTTAGACCTGAACTTTTAGTTAATCAATGCTGGGTATCTTTTGGGGATTTTAAATTCTATCGGTTTTCTTTGGGGATTACAAATCCCTTGTGGAATTTATGGGTGTCCTTTGGGATCACAAAACCCATGCAAGATGGAATGGAGTTTAGGGCAAGAGACCAACCCGCTGCGGATGTTTCCCCGCTTCTTTGAGCCTTGCTCGCTCTCAGGCAGGCGCATAGGCACACCACACACCGGAGAGGAAAATCCATAGTTGGGTATTTCTGGCAGCCAAGGCGGCCATTGATGAGGCTTAATTGGCTTTGACTGTCAGTAATGTTGGCCTCCGGAGACAAGCTGTCGAGACTCAGTTAACCCTTTGGATCTGAGCATCAGGAGAAGTACAAAAGGCCAGGCAGGAGGAGAGAGGGAACGAGAAAATCCCCAGCAAGAAAAAAAGAACAAAGACATCTCCTTGCTCTGGTGGCATCTTGCTGAATTTTCGAAGCAGAAAGGAAAGACTCAAAGGAATTGGGTGTTTTGGTTCAATTTGGGAGCAAAGCTTTATTTTACCCAGTTCCGGGACATTTTCAGCAAGTGATATTGATTGGCAGTCTCTCCTCCAAGTCTTTACTAGGGAGGACCCTGCTTACCTTCCACAATCATAAAGAATCGGGTGTGTTTAAGTAGGACAGTGTTCCTCAAGCTTCCAAACGCTGCAACCCCTTAATACAGTTCCTCATGTTATGGCGACCCCCAACCATAACATTATTTTAGTTGCTACCTCATAATGTAATGTAAATATCTGATATGCAAAATGTATTTTCGTTCACTGGACCAAATTTGGCACAAATACCTGATATGCCCAAATTTGAATAATGGTGGGGCTGGTTGGGGGATTGATTTTGAGGTGATTTGGGAGTTGTAGTTGCTGGGATTTATAGTTCACCTAAAATCAAAGCGAATTCCGAACTCCACCAACATTGGAATTGAACCAAACTTGACACACAGAACTCCCATGACCAGCAGAAAATACTGGAAGGGTTTGGTTGACATTGACTGTGACTTTTGGAGTTGTAGTTCACTTACATCCAGAGAGCACTGTGGACTCAAACAATGATGGATCTGGACCACACTTACTCAAAATGCCCAAATGTGAACACTTCTGGAGTTTGGGGGGAAATTGACATGTGTCAAGCCTCATCAATAGTTGTTGGGATTTCTAGTTCACCTACAATCCAAGAGCATTCTGAACCACACCAATAACAGAATTGGGCCATACTTCCCACATAGAACCCCCATGCCTCGAAGGAACTCACAGGTGCGAGCCTCTCTCCAGCCTCGCACACTCTCCCTCACCCATACATGCACGCCTGCTCGCCCCTCCCCGTTTGGAGTCTCAGAAACAGCCCTCCCCTTAGCTGAGAGGCCAGCCAATCACAGCAGAGGAGGGCTTTTGGTGGGAGGATTCACCCTCTATTTCCAGTAAGGAAGAGAAGGACAGGCGGAGAGATCTTCAGCCTTGTCCACCAAAGGGGTTCCCAAGACCATCAGAAATATGTGTTTTTTGATGGTCTCTGGTGACCCCTCTGAAACCCTCACAACCCCCTCAGGTTGAGAAGCACTAATGTAGGGTATTTAGGTCTCTGCTTGCACCTTGGATAACCCATTTACAGTCTTAACTAAAGCCCACTAAACAGAAAGCATTAATCATACAAAAGCAAGGGAAGGTAGCAGTTGTTGTCCTGAAAACTAGCTCCCCTCCTAGTTTTAACCAGTGCTGGTTTGCTTAGCTTCCAAAGTAAGATGGGATCTGGTGCCTTATTATTTGCATCTCTACTTGGACCTTGGATAGCTCCTTTGTAGTTTTGATTAAAGCTCATTGAACACTGACCATGAGCCATAGCAAGCCAGGGGATGCTGAGAGGAGTTGTCCTCAAAACCAGCTTCCATGCATGTCTTAACCAAGGCTGACCCTACTGAGAGTGATATCACTTATGACTTGTGAGTGGTTTCCTACCCAGGTACTGACCATATTGGACTCTGCTTTGCTTCCAAGACAAGATGGTATCCAGTGCCTTGAAGTGATTATTTACATCTTTACTTGCTTTCAAATAGCTCCTTCATAGTCTTGAATAAAGCCCATGAAACAGATACCATTAAGCGTAGCAAGCCAGGGGATGCTGGGTGTTGTTACTAAAACCATCACTTTTCCAAGCCTTAACCATGTTTGACTCTGCTTCGCTTCCAAAATGAGATTGGTTCCAGTTCCTTGAAGTTATTTACATCTCTACTTATCATGAATATAATAATAATAATAGTAATAATAATAATAATAATTAAAAAACAACAACGTACCCTTTGATAGCTCCTTTGTAGTCTTAACTAAAGCCCAATAAACAGGCACCGTTAACCATACCAAGCTAGGGAATGCTGGGTGCTGTTGTCACTAAAACCAGCACTTTCCCAAGCCTTAACCATGTTTGACTCTGCTTTGCTTCCAAGATGAATTTGGTTCCAGTGCCTTGAAGTTATTTACATTTTTACAWATAARAARAARAARAARAARAAAACTTACCCTTGGATAGCTCCTTTGTAGTCTTAACTAAAGCCCAATAAACAGGCACCGTTAACCATACCAAGCCAGGGYATGCTGGGTGTTGTTGTCACTAAAACCAGCACTTTCCCAAGCCTTAACCATGTTTGACTCTACTTCGCTTCCAAGATGAATTTGGTTCCAGTGCCTTGAAGTTATTTACATCTTTACATATCATAACAACAACAACAACAACAAAACTTYCCCTTGGATAGCTCCTTTGTAGTCTTAACTAAAGCCCAATAAACAGGCACCATTAACCATACCAAGCCAGGGGATGCTGGGTGTTGTTGTCCCTCAAATCCAGCACTTCTCCAAGCCTTAACCATGTCTAATCTTACTTTGCTTCCAAAATGATATGGGATCCGGCACTTTGTTATTAACGTCTCTTGTTGCTCTTGGATCACTCCTTTGTGGTCATGACTCCTACCCCTTAATGCACTCTGAAACCATCAGAGGATGTTGGGAGTTCTTCTCCAGGGGCTTAAGACCTCAATTAACCCCCTTTCCCTCCCCTATTTTTTGCCTCCCAGGCCTCTCCGACGGCGCTGGCCAAATGCGTCCTGGCTGAGGTGCCCAAGCAAGTGGTGGAGTATTACAGCTACAAGGCCTTGCCACCCCGCAGCCACAAAGGAGGAGGCAGCACCCCGGATTCCACCCTGAACTCGCCCCAGTGACCAGGGAGGGTCCGGCTCATTTTGGGACCCTCCTCCACCGCTGCTGTGTTGTCTGTCCTCCCGTCATCCTCCAACTCATGATCCCCAGTGAAGTGACCAGAGGGAAACAGAGTGCCATACACTGCCGGACGTGTAAGACGATGAAGCATTAGTTTCCTGAATTACCGGAGGAGGCCAGGAGCAAAGGGTTGGCTGCCCTTAGTGGACCAAAAGATTTTTCGGAAGTGTTTCCCAAGTGAAGCAAAGTGTCACACTTCAAAACACACACCACACATGAGGGAAAATTGCAAAAAAGGGATGCTGGGAGGAGGATTTAAAGCCTAAACGGAAGACACCCAAGGGTTTCTTGGCTCTCTTGGTCTGGAGGACAGTGATCACAAGTAGAGAGAAGGAGAAGAATACAGAGAAGGAGGAGAATAATTCTCATGTACACACGTACCTATGTGGTATTTACTCTCTGGCCACCCAAGGGACTACCTTTCCTGAAGTTTGCCATTTATTTAATTGTATTGTAGATTGGAGTATATGGCGCTTGGGGGTCTCTTTCATCCATCTACACCCAAACACAAATAGCCACAAATGGGACCACCTTCCCTGCAGTTTGCCATTTATTTACTTGTACTGTGGGTTGGACTAGATGGCCCTTGGGGGTCCCATTCATCCATCTACACACAAATACACATATCAACCACAAATGGGACTACCTGCCCTGCAGTTTGTCATTTCTTTAATTGTTCTGTGGATCCTGCCCAAGCTGTGGGTTGGGCTAGATGGCCCTTGGGGGTCCCACCCATGTAGCCATACTTGCACTTGGCAAGAATCCTCTACTTACCACAGGGGCAACTCTCCCTGCAGTTTGCCCATTCGTTTCTTCAATTGCACTGTTGATCCATTACAGGATGGACTAGATTACCCTTGGGGGGGGGTCCCATCCATACACAAACACACATAACAAGAATAATCCAGCTATCAAAGGAACTACCTTCCTTGCAGTTTCCCCACCCCTTTCTTCCATTGCACTGTGGAGCCATTAAGGGAGGGACTAGATGGCCCTTGGGGATCCCACCCATCCATGAATTTACCTGTAACTTTATTTATATTCAAAAAAGTTATAAAGTAGATCTCCACAACTCTTATGATGTGGTGCCAAGAGAACCTATAGCCAAAGGAATGTGGAGAACAGGGAAGTAATGAGCACAGAAACATATACATGTATTATGCTACACACACAAACCCAGCTCCCTGCTTTGTGCTACAGTTCTCAGTAGGTTTTGTCTGGAGTGGGTGTTTTGCTGCCTGGGCTTCCGTCGCAGAGGAGAGGGCGATCCTCAGGACTTCTCCATGGCTGTGCAAACTCTCCAGGCAGCTGGATGGACCTTCCAATCACTCCTCCTTTGCCCCTTTCAAATGGGGAGAAGCATCCTTTCCTTTACTAAAATCACCATCTTCCTTTCCCCCCATGAAATCACCTGGGGAGCCATGGCATTGTCTGCACGTGAGGAATGGATGCCAGGTCCGGACAGTGAGTTTGGAGGGTTCTCAGTTGCATTGTTGCCCCTCTCCCCTCCTTGTCCAGCTCTGACTATTCTCTCCAATGTGGTCCACAGTCGTCTTTTCGGTGTTGTCGTCCGCCTTCGGTTTGCATGACCAACCTCTTGTTCTTGATGTACAAAAGGGGAGACGCCAAATAAAAGGAGATGTTCAATTTCCATGGGCTCTGGACCTTTTTGATCAGGGAGAGGTCGACTTGCAGAGCCGGCAGGGTTTGGGTTGGCATCTTATAAGTATCCATATATATATGGAGCACTGTGTAGAACAGGTATGGGTATACCCAGGCCTGGGGGCTGAATGCAGACCCTTGGGCTCTTTTCTCAGCCCCTCCTCTCACACCATCTGATCCTATCCCTTCCTTTCCTCCTTCTCCCTTCTTTCCCTCCCTCCTTCTCTTTCATCCCTCCTTGCTTCCTTCCCTCCCTCCCTCCCTTCTTCCCTTCCTTCTTCCTTCTCCTTCCTTCCCTCTTTCTTCTCCTTCCCTCCCTTTCCTTCCTTCTCTTTCCTTCCCTCCCTTCCTTACTTCTCTTTCCCTTCCCTCCTTCCTTTCCCCCTTCCTTCTTCCTTCCTTTCCTCTTTCCTTCCTCCTTCTCTCTCCTTCCTTTCTTCCTTCCTTCCCTCCTCTTGTCCCTCCCTCCCTCCTTCCCTCCCTCCCTTACCTCTTTGTTCTCCCTCCTTCCCTCCCACCCTCCTTCCTCTTTTCTTCCTCCTTCCCTCCTTCTTCCTTCCCTCCCTCCCTCCTTTCCCTTCCCCCTTCCTTCCTTCTTCCCTCTCCCTTCCCTCTTTCCCTCCCTCCTTCCTCTCTTTCTCCCTCCTCCTTTCTTCCCTTTCCCTTCCTTCCTTCCCTCCTTCCTTCCCTCTCTCTCTCTTTCCCCTTCCTTCCTTCCTTCCTTCCTCTTCCTTCCTTTCCTCTCCTTCCTTCCTTCCTTCCTCCCTTCATCCTTTTCCCTTTCCTACTTCTCTTTCCCCTCCCTCCCTCCTTCCTTCCCTTCCTTTCCTTCCTTTCCTTCCCTTCCTTTCCCTTTTCCCCCTCCCTTCCCTCCTCTTCCCTTCCACCTTTCTTCTTTCCCTCCCTTTTGTCTTTCCTTCCTTCTCCTTTCCTTCCCTCCCTCCTTCTTCCCCTCTTTCTCCCTTCCTTTTCCCTTCCACCCTTTCGTCCTTCATTCCTTCCCTCTTTTCCCTTCCTTCCTTCCCCTTCTTCCTTCCTTCCTTCCTTCCTTCTTCCTTCTTTCCTTCCTTCCTGTCTTCTCTTCCTCCCTCTCTCCCTTCTCTTTTTCCTTCCTCCTTTCCTCCTGGAGGAAGTTTACCTGGAAGAAGAGGAGGTAGAGAGGGAACATGTGGACCATGTTTCAAGATTTCAAAGGATGCCCCATTGAGGAGGAGGAGTGGGGTTGGGGGTGGGTGGGGCTGATTTTCTGCTGCTTTAGAGACCATGGATTCAAGTGGCAGGGAAAGAGATTTGACTGAAAAGATTAGGAAGAACTTCCTGAGAGTAAGAGCTGTTGGGAGAGTGGCATAGGCTGCCTTGGAGTGTGGCGGAGTCTCCTTCTCTGGTGACTTTTCCACAGAGGCTGTCTATCAGGAGTGCTTTCATTGTGCCTTCCTGCATGGCAAGGGGTTGGACTGGATGGCCCTTGGGGGTCTCTTCCAGCTCTAGGATTCTATATCAGGATTAGGGAATATGGGATCTCATGGATACACTTTTTCTCTCCCATCCACCATCTCATCCTGACCAAGGTCAACCCTTTTGGGATCCAAACATTTCCCACCTTTCCTTCACTTTCTGCCTCCGAAAGAGAAGAGGAAGGGGGGGAAAGGGCACGGAGGGGGCTTGGGGAGAATGCAGACCCCAAGTAAGAAAGTTTGCCTATGCCTGGTATCGAATGACAGCATCCAGAACAAGCTTGCAAGAAGCAGAGCTGTGCATGGATGTGCCAAATGTTCCATATACCCATGTGTATTATTCAGCGATGCATTTGGTTGCACAACTGCCATGGTTTAGGTCTCCAAAGTTGTGGTTCAACACCTAACTTAACCTTGCAGTGCAGTTTCCATCAAAATTCTGCTTGGGTAGAATATATTAAACCATAGGTTTGCGCATTCAATGGCGGTAGGTAGGCCGCCTGCTTTGGACCGGCATCTATCTGTGCCAATTAAAGATGAAAAGCCGAAGCCTGGCAAAAGGGGCATCTATTCCAGGAAAGAATGTGCTAAAGAAATCCCGCCAGCAACCCATGGGCAGCCGCCTTCTGATCTACCTTTTTTTGCCTTTCACCAAAGCAGACGAAAGAGCTGTTTGCAATAGACAGGGCGCTTTAAAAGACTATATTCAGAGGAAGTTCTCGCTTCATTGGCAGGATAGGATTTATGTCGAATTTTGCAGAAGTTTGCCCACACTTTCATCTCACTAGAGTTGCAGCTTGTGACGCCATCAGAACATGTGCAAAATTGATCGGCACATTACAATACCAAAAGGTATCTGTTCCACGTCCATGACATTTCCTTTGTGGAAACAAAGGTCATCCAATCCAACCCCTTTCTTCTAGGCAGGAAGATACTATTCAAGCCCTCTTGACAGATGGCCATCCAGCTTAGAAACTTCCAGAATAGGGAACTCCACTACCAACCATTCTGTTTTGAATGTTTCCATCTTTGAAATTCATAGAATTTTAAATGCAGTATAATAATAATATGATATTATAATTATATATTTATATTACATATAATATTACTAATGATATGATGATATAGCGGTATGGTGCAATATAGCAATGTTTAATGCTGATATTGTACTATGCAGATACTATAATATATTGTATGTAATATATACTTTGTAAGTCGCTCTGAGTCCCCTTCGGGGTGAGAAGAGCGGCATATAAATGTCGTAAACAAACAAACAAACAAACAAACAAATAAATAAATAAATAGGATCCTACCCCCCCATCCCTATTTTCCCCTACCATTTTACCCTTGTGTGCTTACCTCCCTTGTAGAGATTCCCTATTTTTCCCTTTCTTTCCCATCCAAACTCCCCCTTCCCACGACCCATCCCACCTCCAAACACATCCAATCCAACCCTCTTCTGCCATCTAGGAAGACACCGTCAAAGCCCTCCCAACAGATGCCCATCCAGCCTCTGTTTAATGCAGAAGGCATTGCTTCTGCAGGAAAGTAATGGCGCTCCATGCAGTCATGCTGGCCACATGACCTAGGAGGTGTCTACGGACAATGCCAGATCTTCGGCTTAATAATGGAGATGAGCAACACCCCCCTGGAGTCGGACACAACTGGACTTAATGTCAAGGGGAAACCTTTACCTTTACTTATGCAATTGTCACCC
The DNA here is from genome assembly GCF_025583915.1 of Anolis sagrei ordinatus. Lineage (NCBI taxonomy): Eukaryota > Metazoa > Chordata > Lepidosauria > Squamata > Anolidae > Anolis > Anolis sagrei. Next base: position 28,469,756 of record NW_026847993.1, read on the forward strand.
CATGCTCTGCTTTTACAACTTTGAACTGAACGCACCACAATGATGGCTTGAGTCAGGACACATGTGCACGCCTCAGATAACTATAGAATTTTGGAAAGTTGATTCATGCCTATGATAAATCCATTTAAGCGGAGAGCATTTCTGCTGTCGGAGGCCCTTAGCTAGTCTCAGATAAAATGTAAAATGAATGGAGATCTCCATATGGAGATGTGTCTCTTAATGGCAACGCCTTTTGCACAAGCCATGCCCTTGCACATGGGATCTTTCATGGCCTTCCCACCAGACGCCACCGATGTAGGTTTTCCTTTGCAGAGACCTTCACCTGGCATCAAAGAATGCCTTTTGATTTGCCCTGATTGCTTCATTCCTCCCTATTATCCCCTCCATCTCTGTTGATAAAGTTCTCCGGTGAATGTTGCACCCATTACGGTCTAATCCAATCACCGTTTCAGCCTGATTAAAAGGCCGTCCGTTCCCTGGCCCTTGTGCCAAATCAGGGGCGCATTAATGCTCCAAAGGGAACTCTGAATGGCACCTAAAGAGAGGCATCATCAAGGCCTTCGGTGCTTCATCATAACAGAATACCTTTTGGAAAAGTCAGAGGTGCCTCTCTGCAAAAGAGAGAGTTTTGTACCATACCTGTTTGAATGGTTTCTTTTAGGACTCATTACATTCAGCTAGACACCCAAAAGATCTCACGTGATTGTGGAACCCGACTCATTTAAAGTGGAATCAGGTGTCAAACAGGGATGTGTTATTGCCCCAACTTTATTCTCCATCTTCATTGCTATGATACTTCATCTTGGAAAGCTTCCCACCGGAGTGGAAATCATCTATCGGACAGACAGCAAGCTGTTTAACCTCAGCAGACTGAAAGCCAAACCAAGGTTACAACAACATCTGGTATAGAACTCCAGTATGCTGATGACAATGTCATCTTTGCGGATTCAGAAGAAGATCTACAAGCCACTCTAAACACCTTTGCAGAAGTATACAAGAAGCGCGGCCTGTCATTGAACATTGAGAAAACCAAAGTGCTCTTCCAGCAGTCACCAGCCAATCCCTTTCCAATGCCATAAATACAGCTTAATGGTGTAACACTAGAAAATGTTGACCGTTTCCGCTCCCTTGGTAGGCACCTCTCCACCAAAGTAACATCGACACCGAAATACAACACCGCCTGAGCTCTGCGAGTGCAGCGTTTTTCCGAATGAAGCAGAGAGTGTTTGAGGACTGGGATATCCGTAGGGATACCAAGGGGCTTGTTTATAAAGCTATTGTCCTCCCAACCCTGCTATACGCCTGCGAGACGTGGTCTGTCTACAGATGTCACATGCAACTCCTGGAACGATTCCATCAGTGCTGCCTCCGAAAAATCCTGGAAATCTCTTGGGAAGACAGGAGGACAAACATCAGCGTGCTGGAAGAAGCAAAGACCACCAGCACTGAAGCGATGGTCCTTTGCCATCAACTCCGCTGGACCGGCCACGTTGTCCGGATGCCCGACCACCGTCTCCCAAAGCAGTTGCTCTACTCCGAACTCAGGAATGGAAAACGGAATGTTGGGGGAGGAAAGAGATTGAAAGATGGGTTCAAAGCCAACCTTCAAAACTCTGGCATAGACACTGAGAACTGGGAAGCCTTGGCCCTTGAGCGCTCTAGCTGGAGGTCAGCTGTGACCAGTAGTGCTGCAGAATTTGAAGAGGCACAAATGGAGATTGAAAGTGAGAAATGTGCCAAGAGGAAGGCACATCAAGTCAACCCCAACCAGACTGCCTTCTACCTGGAAACTAATGCCCTCACTGTGGGAGAAGATGCAGATCAAGAAGAGGGCTCCACAGTCACCTACAAACCCACCAGAACATTGATCCTGGAAGACTATCCTACTTGGCAACCGAGGGATCCACCTAAGAAAGTAAGTAAGTACCCAAAACTAGCAAGTACCTTTTGGGTTAGACCTCTCCTAGGTTGGTTCCACACTGTAGATTTAATGCAGTTTGTTTGTTTGTTTGTTTGTTTACAGTATTTATATTCCACCCTTCTCACCCTGCAGGGGACTCAGGGTGGATTACAATGCACATATATATGGCAAACATTCAATGCCATTAGACATACAGCATATATAGACAGACACATAGAGGCAATTTAACATTTCAGCTTCATGAAGGTATGCTCGATTCCGGCCACAGGGGGAGCTGCTGCTTCGCCGCCCACTTGTGACACCGAGTCCTTGATGGAGTACTTCCTCATTCCTACGCACGCTGCTGGAAGATTTTATAGTGTCGTAAATTAGTTAAATTAGCTTCCCCGCATAAAGTGGTACCTAAATTTCCCACTTGACAGATGCAACTGTCTTTCGGGCTGCACAGGTCAACAGCAAGCTAGACTAATAATGGTCGGGAGCTCACTCTGACCCAGGCTGGCTTTGAACTCATGACCTCTCAGTCAGTAGTGATTTAATGCTGCTGGCTACTAACTGACCTTGATTTACGGAAATTGTACTTCATCTGCATCCAAAGAAGTTTGGGGGACATTGACCTTGATTTACGGGAGTTGTGGTTCACCTGCATCCAGAGAAGTTTGGGGGACATTGACCTTGATTTACGGGAGTTGTGGTTCACCTGCATCCAGAGAAGTTTGGAGGACATTGACCTTGATTTACGGGAGTTGCAGTTCTCCTGCATCCAGAGAACTTTGACGGACATTGACCTTGATTTATGGGAGTTGTAGTTCACCTGCATCCAGAGAAGTTTGGGGGACATTGACTTTGATTTACAGGAGTTGTAGTTCACCTGCATCCAGAGACGTTTGAGGGATATTTAACTTGATTTACGGGAGCTGTAGTTCACTTACATCCAAAGAAACAGTGATCCCCCACAGACAGTGTATCAGGACTAAACTTGGCACAGAGAAGCCCATGAGCAACCAAACATTCTGTGGGGTTTTTTGGAAATTGACCTTGATTTTGGGAGTTGTAGTTCACCTGCATCCAGCAATACTGTGATCCCCACCGGCATTGAATTGGAACAAACTTGCCACAGAGAAGCCCCATGAGCAACTAGTATAGTATTGGGGGGAGTTGAAGTCCAAGACACCAGGAGGGAGGGCCAAAGTTTGCCCGTGCCTGATTGAGACGCAAGTCCAATACTGGCATAGTTTCGTCTTTGATGCATCATCTCAATATCCCATTTTCCTTGCTTTTCATCTAAACTGATCAATATATATATATATTCTCTCTCTATAGAATATCTTATCGTATTTTCCTCTGTTCTCAATGTTCTCCTGTCACCAATCCTATATAAAATGAAGTATTGGCATCAAAGGAAGGGGGGAAATGGGGGCAGGATGTGACCCCCTCCGCCCACAACCCAAAAAAGATGGGCTTTCGCTCCGAATCCGCTCCATTCAGTGGCGACAAAATGATGATTATTTCTGACGGTTGGGATAATTGTTCAAATTGCTCTGACAATAACTGGGGCTTGAAGGGAGAGGCATTCATGCTGACAGCAGTAAGGCTGGATGGCGGAGCACCTGCGGAGCCAAAGAGAAAGGCGCTGCGCATGGATGCATGCGCCCATGCATGCTCTTCCACATCTTTGTTCATGAGCTGGGCGGTGGGATAGAAGGCTCACGGATCATAATTACAGATGGGGCCAAATCAGGAAGGAGAGCAAATATTTATTTATTTATTTATTTATTTATTTATTTACATTTTTATCCCGCCCATTTCAGCCCGAAGGCAACTCAGGGCAGCGTACAAATCGGCAACAATTAGATGCCATATAGAAATACATATCTCAATGAAAACAACTAAAACACATCATAAATACATATCTATATCAATAAAAATGTAATGTTCGTTTGTGGGATGAACAGAACTCAAAAACCACTGGACGAATTGACACCAAATTTGAACACAAGACACTTAACAACCCAATGTATGTCCTTCACTAATAAAAAATTGATTTTGTCATTTGGGAGTTGTAGTTGCTGGGATCTATAGTTCACCAACAATCAAAGAGCATTCTGAACCCCACCAAAAATGGAATTGAACCAAGTTCTCCCATGACCAACAGAAAATACTGGAAGGGTTTGGTGGACATTGACCTTGAGTTTGGGAGTTGTAGTTCACCTACATCCAGAGATTACTGTGGACTCAAACAATGATGGATCTGAACCAAATTCTACAAGAATACTCAATATGCCCAAATGTGAACACTGGTGGAGTTTGGGGAAGATAGAATCTTGACATTTGGGAGTTGTAGTTGCTGGGATTTATAGTTCACCTACAATCACAGAGCATTCTGAACCCTACCAACTGTAGAATTGGGCCATGGTTAATAAATAATAATAAATATACTCAAAAGTCCTGGCTCTGCACTCCCTGGCAGTGAGTCTGACTAGATGGCCTTTGGGGGCACCTTCCAATTTCATAATTCTATTTCCTCAAAGTCCCAACTTCACAATTGCTGGCAGTGGGTCCGACAAGATGACCTTTTGGGCCTCTTCCAATTCTATAATCAGATTTGCTCAAAGTCCCAACTTCACAATTGCTGGCAGTGGGTCCGACTAGATGCCCTTTTGGGCCTTTTCCAATTCTATAATTATATTATCTTGAAGTCCTGAGCCTATAATTTCTGGCATTGGGTCTGACTAGATGATCTTCTGGGCCCCTTCCTATTTTAAAACTTAATATACTCAAAAGTCCTGGCTCTGCCCTTACTGGCAGGGAGTCAGACTAGATGGCCTTAAGTGTTTACCTTTCAATTTCGCAACTCTCTTTCCTCAAAGTCCCAATCGCTGGCAATGGGTCAGACTAGACAGCCTTTGTGTTCCCCTTCCAACTCTTTCCCCTCCATCCTGCATCATATCCAACCTGCTCTCCACTCACAAGCGTAGACACTCATGTTCCCATCTGTTGCTCCACGCAAACCTATCCGTCCTTCTCTCCATTTAGTTCCTAAAGTTAGGAACAGTCTGTTGTCGAAAGACTCCCATCATCATCATCATCATTATAATCATCATCATCTTTGCTGTCCCTTTTGCTTCCTTTCCATGCAGACACTCACAAGCACACTCTCCAGCCCCCCCGGATCAATCTGGTGCAGATTTCTTATTTATAGCTCCTGATTCATCTCTGTATAAAGAGGAATAATAGACGTCACCATAGTAACTCCTGGGCCTGATGAGTTTCACGTCCCTCCGATGGAAGCAGATGTTTCTTGCAGAAGGGAAGGGGGCGAACCGGAGACTCCCCGAGGGGCAGAGAGGAAGAGCAAAGGCCTCCGGTTCCAATGCGGTTCACCTCTTTGAACCAGTCAAGGACTCCGAGGCACTTTGGCCAGTTCCTTCCTCTGAAATGTCACATACGGCAACTCTGATGCACTGGCGGACTCCCATCCGAGTGCCAACCAAGGCTGACCCTGCTTAGCATCTAAGATCAAGCTATGAGTATCTGCACCTTCCCTTATGGTCCCCCCATGGATTTCTTAGAGGTGGTTTTCCCAGTTCCTCCCTATGAGATATTACATTGGTGGTCTCTCATTCATGTACCGATCAGAGTTGGCCCTGCTTAGCTTGCAAGACCAAGATAATAATAATAATAATAATAATAATAATAATAATAATAATAGTCATCATCATCATCATCATCACACAGTCCTAGACATTTGGAAAGTGTCCGACGTGTGACCAAAAAGCCAGTGGTGATCAGCACACTGGGTGCAGTGCCTCAAGACCTTGGCCTGCACCTAAAAACAATCGGCGCTGACAAAATCACCACCTGTCAGCTGCGAAAGGCCGCCCTACTCGGATCTGCACACCTTATTCGCTGATACATCACACAATCCTAGACACTTGGGAAGTGTCCGACCTGTAACCCAATAAAAACGCTAGTGGTGATCAGCACACTGGGTGCAGTGCCTCAAGACCTTGGCCTGCACTTAAAAACAATCAGCACTGACAAAATCACCATCTGTCAGCTGCAAAAGGCCACCCTACTCAGATCTGCACATGTTAGTCGCCAATACATCACACAATCCTAGACATTTGGGAAGTGTCCGACGTGTGATCCAATACAAAAGCCAGTGGTGATCAGCACACTGGGTGCAGTGCCTCAAGACCTTGGCCTGCACTTAAACACAATCGGCGCTGACAAAATCACCATCTGTCAGCTGCAAAAGGCTACCCTACTCGAATCTGCATGCATTATTCGCCGATACATCACACAGTCCTAGACACTTGGGAAGTGTCCAATGTGTGATGAACACAAAAGCCAGCATAGTGATCTTGTTTGCTGTGTACTAATCTTTTTCTGTATCAAATATTACTACTACTACTACTACTACTAATAATAATAATAATAATAATAGTATGTTATGTGTGTCTGATGTCCCCAATAATTTTATAGAGGGAAGGAATACACTCAGAGGTGGGTTTGCAAGTCTCTTTCTCTGCAATATCACATTGGTGGTCTCCCATCCAGATACCGACCAAGGTTGGCCCTGCTTAGCTTGCAAGGCCAAGATGATGGTGGTGGTGGTGGTGGTGATGATGGTGATGGTGATAATAATACTAATACTAATACTAATACTAATAATAATAATAACACAGTCCTAGACACTTGAGAAGTGTCTGACGTGTGATCCAATAAAAAAGCCAGCATAGTGATCTTGTTTGCTGTGGACTCATCTTGTTGTGTTTCAAATAATAATAATAATAATAATAATAATAATAATAATAATAATAATAATACGTTATGTGTGCGTCCGGGTCTTCAAGTCTCCTGTTGATGTATGACATCCTCGACAATTTCATAGAGGGAAGGAATACACTCAAAGGTGAGTTTGCCAGTGTCTTCCTCTGTAATATCTCACTGATGGTCTCCCACCCAGATACCAACCAAGGTTGGCCCTGCTTAGCTTGCAAGATGAAGATAATAATATTAATAGTAGTAGTAATAGTAATAATAGTTATAAGAAAATAACAATAGTAATAAAATAATATTATTATATTATTATAGAAATATAATTTAATAATAATAATAATAGGAAATGGAGGACCTGCTTCTTGCAGCCCAAAGACAAGCCATTAGAACCAATGCTATCAAAGTCAGAATTGAAAAGTTTGACCACAGATTCCAAGTGTAGACTCTGCAAGGAAGCAGACGAAACAATAGATCCCATCCTCAGCTGCTGCAAGAAGATCACGCAGATGTATTACAAGCAGAGGCATAACACCGTTGCTCAGATGATTCATTGGAACTTGTGCCACAAATACCATCTGCCTGCGACAAAGAACTGGTGAGCCTGAAAAAGTTACAGAAAACGAACACGTCAAGCTACTCTGGGACTTCTGAATCCAGACTGACAAGAGTTTTGGAGCACAAGACTCCTGACCTCACAATTGTGGAACAAGTTCCTCCCTCTGAAATATCACATAAGTGGTTTCCTGTCTGAGTAGCAGCCAAGGCTGACCCTGCTTAGCCTGTAAGATTAATAGTGCCTTCAAGTCACTTGTTGATTCATGGCAATCTCATACGTTTCATAGAGATGTCTTAGGGAAGGAATGCACTCAGAGGTGAATTTGCAAACTTTTTGCTCTGAAATATATGCAGCAACTGGGATGTGTTTGTGGTTTCCCATCCAGGTCTGAACCAATTCAACGGCGGAGTTCTTTTTTCTGGATGGCTATCTGCTGGGAGGGTTTGAATGGTGTCTTCCTTATTGGCAGAAGGGGTGTGGGCTGGATGGCCTCTGGGTGTCACTTCAAGCTTTATCATTCCATTGATGCTTTCCACCACCCAACAGTGTACTGTGAGTCCAGCCGCTATCTTGATGGCCATCTGACGGGAGGGTTTGGATGATGCCTTCCTTATTGGAAGAAGGTGGCTGGAGTGGATGGCCTTTTGGGGTCCCTTCAAACGTTATCATTCTATTGATGCCTTCCACCACCCAACAGTGTATTGTGAGTCCAGCCGCTATCTTGATGGCCATCTGACGGGAGGGTTTGGATGATGCCTTCCTTATTGGAAGAAGGTGGCCGGAGTGGATGGCCTTTTGGGGTCCCTTCAAACTTTATCATTCCATTGATGCCTTCCACCACCCAGCAGTGTATTGTGAGTCCAGCCGCTATCTTGATGGCCATCTGCCGGGAGGGTTTGGAAGGTGGCTTCCTTATTGTAAGAAGGTGGCTGGACTGGATGGTCTTTTTTGTTCCCTTCAAGCTTTGTAATTCCATGTATGCCCTCCACCACCCAGCAGTGTATTGTGCGTTCAGCTGCTGTCTGGATGGCCATCTGTCAGGAGGGTTTAGATGGTGCCTTCCGTATTGGCAGAAGGGGGCTGGACTGGATGGCCTTTGGGAGTCCATTCAAGCTTTATCACTTAATGGATGCCTTCCACCATTCAGCAGTGTATTGTGAGTCCAGATGTCTGGATGCCATCTGTTGGGAGGGTTTGGATGGTGCCTTCCTTATTGGCAGAAGGAGGCTGGACTGGATGGCCTCTGGGGGTCCCTTCAAGCTTTGTGAATCCATGGATGCCTTCCACCGCCCAGCAGTGCATTGTGAGTCCAGCCGCAGCACATGCCAGCTGTGCTCAAAGAAACACAAACAAACCGATGCTAATTGCAGGGTGAGATTAAGCAGACGGGGAGCAGAAATAATGGCAGGGCGTGTATGGAGGCACACGCTCCCCACTTCCAGAGACTCTCCCCAAAAAGCCATTTAGGGGTCCAAGAAAGAAACAACTCTACTGACCGGCGAGCAACACAAATCCCAGAATCCAAACCCTTGACGTGTGCCATCACCCACTTCTACAATAGTTAGCCCAACTATTCTGTCCAGAAAGAGTTTGGAATAGCCTTCCTCCGAGGCTGAGAGAGCGTGAGCGGCCCAAGGCTCCCACGATTCAAACCTGGGCCTCCAGAGTCATCTTGCCCCACACTTTTGAGGATAGATTGTGAAGATTTTGGGGTGGAGAAGCCATAGCAAAGAGGAGGCCTAATAGGAAGGTTGGCCAAAAAGGACAGTATCCCTAAAGAACTTAAACACATACGTTCCGGATGGCCGTATATCAGGGTTGTTTTGATTGTGTTCTTCCTGCCTGGCAAGAACAGGGTTGGACTAGATGGCCCTTGGGGTCTTCTCCAACTCTAGAATTCGATAACACAAATCCTGAGATGCCCTTATGATATCCGTTGCCAGCAGAACTCAGAGGTACTTAGCTGGCCGGAGAGACGCTGTGCTCCCGGCTGCCAAACAAGAGGGTTCTCCCTGGGGAGGAGGCACTCAGCACTTTGCCTCTGTAAATAAACGAAGGGATGTTTAATTTAATCCCCGGGAATGAATCTTTAACGCTGGCAGCAGCACTTTGTCACCATGACTTTTTCATGACGCCTTGGACCAGGGGCAGAGCCCAACCCCATTGGGGCGCAAGCAAAAGCCCTGCCGCAACCATGCGCAGCAGCCATAGGCACCCATTGCAGAATCCGGGCTGGGACCTTCCCTTGGAAATGGACTCCAAGCCCTCCCTTATTGGACCACAAGTCCCACTGCAATCCAAGGCAATGACCCATCCAAACTCAATTATGACTCTAGGTCCCATTGCAGTCTAAAGCAGTGACCCATCCAAACTCAATTTGGATTCTAGGTTCCATTGCAATCAAAGACAATGACCCATCCAAACTCAATTATGACTCTAGGACCCATTGCAGTCCAAAGTAATGACTCATCTAAACTCAATTTGGACTCTAAGTCCCATTGCAATCAAAGACAATGACCTATCAAGCTCAGTTATGACTCTAGGTCCCATTACAATTCAAGGCCATGACCTATTCAAACTCAATTTGGACTCTAGGTCCCATTGCAATCCAAACAATGACCCATCCAAGCTCAGTTTTGGATTCTTGGTCCCATTGCACCGCAAGACTATAACCTATTAAAGCTCGGTTTGGACTCTAGGTCCCATTGTAATCCAAGGGAATGACCCATCTAAGCTCAATTATGACTCTAGGTCCCATTGCAGTCCAAAGCAAGGACCCATCCAAACTCAATTTGCATTCTAGGTTCCATTGCAATCAAAGACAATGACCTGTCAAGCTCAATTTGGACTCTAGGTCCCATTGCGGTCCAAAGTAATGACTCATCTAAACTCAATTTGGACTCTAAGTCCCATTGCAATCAAAGACAATGACCTATCAAGCTCAATCTGGACTCTAGGTCCCATTGCAATCCAAGGCAATGACCCATCCAAGTTCAATTATGACTCTAGGTCCCATTGCAGTCCCAGGCAATATACCATCTTAGTTCAGTCTTGGACTCTAGGTCCCATTGTAATCCAAGGCCATGACCCACCCAAGCTCAATTATGACTCTAGATCCTGTTGCAATCCAAGGCAACGGCCCATCCAAGCTCAGTTTTGGATTTTGGGTCCCATTGCACCCCAAGACTATACCTATTAAAGCTCAATTTGAACTATAGGTCCCATTGCAATCCAAGGAAATGGCCCATCCAAGCTCAATTATGACTCTAGGTCCCATTGCAATCCAAGGAAACGGTACATCCAAGCTCAGTTTTGGACTCTAGGTCCCATTGTAGTCCATGACAATGATTCATCCAAGCAATAATGACTCTAGGTCCCATTGTAATCCATGACAATGATTCATCCAAGCAATAATGACTTTAGATCCCATTATAGTCAGGGCTATGACCTATCCAAACTCAATTTTCGATTCAGTATAGACCTTTCAACCATGCCTGGGCAAACTTGGGCCCTCCAGGTGTTTTGGACTGCAACTCCCACAATTCCTAACAGCCTACTGGCTGTTAGGAATTGTGGGAGTTGCAGTACAAAACACCTGGAGGGCCCGAATATGGCCCAGGCCTGCCTTAAGCCATACTGGCCTTCATGAAGTTGCCCAGATATTTGGACAGCAGCTCCCAAAGAGAAGATATGCTGGGATATGCAATCTAAGCCACCACTAATAGGTCTCACGATCATTGCAGCAACCAAACACTTCCTTCCATGTCAAGAGCCCATCTCTTGTTGGAGTGGCTTTGGAGAGCCTTCTCTTTTTGACTGGCGAAACTAAAGCCCTGTTTCCCCAAATCTGACAGGTGAGAAGCGGCCTTTGTTTGGCTGCCGCTCTTAATCCTGCAAAGAAGGATCAAAGCAATGGCCCACCTCGCTGGGACTTCGGGAGGCCTCCAAATCCTCCTCTCCATCCATTGCCTTCAATTCCTGCCTTTTTGGGGGGAATTTTCCACCCAAATAGCAAAGGGAGACAGGTAAAAACTAGGCACTGATTCCATTTTCCCCCTTGAGTTGATCCATAAACCAAGCAGCTCCTTTCCTCCCTCTGTATTCTCTAGTTTTCCTTCCCATCCCCAACACCTACACCTCCTTTTTCCAGGAGACAAACTTCCCTATGATTCACCCAACAGTTTCCTTTTGCTTTGCTGAAAAACAATAAAGCAATATCGCTCTGCAGCTTCACACATCACCCTCCGCAAAACCATTTTTCAAGCAGGTCCTTTGTTCTTTTGTGGCTTCTCCCTTTTTACTGTTCTGTTTTGTTCTGCTTCGCAGTCCCTCCTTGGCTTTGTTCCTTCTCTCAATTCACAGAATAATAAGTGGCACCATCGAGGTCATCTAGACCAACCCCCTCACTGTCACAAAAACCACCCACTTAATATATATATTAGAATCATAGAATCATAAAGTTGGAAGAGACCTCATGGGCCATCCAGTCCAACCCCCTGCCAAGAAGCAGGAAAATTGCATGCGAAGCACTCCCGACAGATGGCCATCCAGCCTCTGTTTAAAAGCCTCCAAAGAAGGAGCCTGTACCACACTCACAGTCAGGAAGTTCTTCCTCATGTTCAGATGGAATTGATGAAAATACATAATTCACATATTGGAAAATATATATTTGATGTAACCATATTAGAAATAGGAGTTAGAAAATATATAAGAGAAATGTATGTATGTATGCAGGGCCTTCACTTCACTTGACTTCTTAAAAGCTGCAAAATTAGAGAGGCCAGCATCTAGGCCAGCATCCTTAAAGTGAATGGATTGACCTTGAAGGAGCTGGGGGTGGTGACGGCCGACAGGGAGCTCTGGTGTGGGCTGGCCCATGAGGTCACGAAGAGTCAGAAACGACTGAACGAATGAACAACAACATCATGTCTCCCTATGACTTCCTCTCACATACTTATACATGGCTATCATGTCTCCTCTTCTCTTCTTTAGGCTAAGCATGCCCAGCTCTTTAAGCCGCTCCTCATAGGGTTTGTTCTCCAGGCCCTTGATCATTTTAGTCGTCTTCCTCTGGACACATTCCAGCTTGTCAATATCTCTCTTCAGTTGTGATGCCCAGAATTTTATCGTTTCCACCTTGACTCCAGTCATTTTGTCCATTGTTTTTCAGCCTTCCTAATGCCGTGACCCCTTAATACGGTCCATGTTGTGGTGACCCCCAAACATGGAATTATTTTCGTTGCTACTTCACAACTGTAATTTTACTACTGTTATGAATTGTAATGTAATTATCTGATATGTAGGATGTATTTTCATTCACTGGACCAAATTTGGCACAAATACCCAATGTGCTCAAATTTGAATACTGGTTGGATTGAGGAGGGATTGATTTTGTCATTTGGGGGTTCTAGTTGCTGGGATTTATGATTCACCTACAATCAAAGAGCATTCTGAACGCACTAATGATGGAATTGAACCAAACTTGGCACACAGAACTCCCATGACCAACAGAAAATACTGGAAGGGTTTGGTGGGCATTAACCTTGAGTTTTGGAGTTGTAGTTCACCTACATCCAGAGAGCATGGTGGACTCAAACAATGGTGGATCTGGACCAAATTTGGCACAAATATGTAATATGCCCAGATGTTAACACTGGTGGAGTTTGGGGAAAAAGACCTTGACATTTGGGAGTTGTAGTTGCTGGGATTTATAGTTCAACTACAATCAAAGAGCATTCTGAACTCCACCAACAATGGAATTGAACCAATCTTGGTACACAGAACTCCCCTGACCAACAGAAAATACTGGAAGAGTTTGATGGGCCTTGACCTTGAGTTTGGGAGTTCTAGTTCACCTACATCCAGTACGCCTCATTGTGACCTTACGCCTCGTTGTGTCCAACTATGCAGGTTGGTGTTCATCTCCATTTCTAAGCTGAAGAGCCGGCATTGTCTGTAGACGCCTCCAAGGCCATGTGGCTGGAGTGCCATTACCTTCCCGCAGAAGCGGTACCTATTGGTCTACTCACATTTGCATGTTTTCGAATTGCTAGGTTGGCAGAAGCTGGGGCTAACAACAGGAGCTCATCCCGCTCACCGGATTCAAACTGCCAACCTTTCGGTCAGCGAGCTCAGCAGCTCAGTGGTTTAACTCGCTGCTCCACCAAGGTCCCCCAAAGTAACCACTACTGGCTTGTAAATAGGACCCAGATCTAGGGTGCATTTACACTGCAGAATTAATGCAGTTTGACATTGCTTTAGCTGCCACGACTCAACGCTTTGGTGTCTTGTAAGTTGACGTTTTATAAGGTCTTGCGCCTTCGCTGGCAAATAGTTATCTCCAAACGATAACTGAAGTGATTAAAGTGGTGTCAAACTACATTAATTCCACAGTGTAGACGCACCTCCAGAATTATTACTTTGAAAAACTTCATATATATGTGTGTGTGTGTGTGTGTGTGTGTGTGTGTGTGTGTGTGTGTAAATCACATGCAATCACAGATATATTTATATATTTTTGGATAATCCATTTACTGTTGCAAGTCCAAGTCATAACATAAAACATTAGGAAGTCATACAAAATCAATTATAGGTTATTATGATACATGATTTTTTTTAAACCTCCATACATTCAAATCTGAAATGCCAACCACAATATGGCCAAAGCTATAGCGGGCATAGCAATGTTTCTAATTTTAAGAGGCAAAGGAGTAAAAATAGCTGTTTCGTAAGGAACATACAGGAACGCATCTGCCGGGAAGGAGTCCCTTTTTAGACCTTGAGAATGTGGCAATCGTGAGGCTCCGAAACCTACTTCTTGTGTGACAACCAAAAAGGACACTGCAAGGCCCAGGCTGGCATCCGGTTCATGATATATGTATCTGCATATTGCATAAGGCAGGCTGCACATGAGGGGTAAATGGTTTAGCATGGCACAACATCCGTATTTTCATGGAAGAGTTGCGCATACAGATACCGCATTGTGTATTGCAATTGTACATGATGCATGTCCAATAGTACCCCATTCATTGGCATGTGTGGTGCAATTTTGATCTTCTCCACGGGAGTTGCATAGTATTTCTGTGTGCAAAAATCAATGCTATGGTAAGCGGATGTTGCTTTGCAGCTATACCGTCTAAAATAGCATTTCTCAACTTGGGGGTCGGGACCCCTGGGGAGGGGTTGCGAGGGGGGTATGAGAAGGGTCACCGAAGACCATTTGAAAACACAGTGTCTCTAATGCCCTTAGGAACACAATGCATTTTGGAGGTAGGTGAACAATACCTCCCAAATGTCAAGGTCTGTTATCCCCAAACTCCACCAGTGTTCACATTTGGGTATAGTGAGTATTTGTGCCAAATTTGGTCCAGATCCATCATTGTTTGAGTCCACAGTGCTTTCTGGATGTAGGTGAACTACAATTCCCAAACTCAAGGTCAATGCCACCAAACCCTTCCAGTATTTTCTGTTGGTCATGGGAGTTCTGTGTGCCAAGTTAGGCGCAATTCAATCGTTGGTGTACTTCGGAATGCTGATTGATTGTAAGTGAGCTATAAATCCAGCAACTACAACTCTCAAATGACAAAATCATCCCCCACCCCATCACCACCAGTATTCACCTTTGGGCATATCAGGTATTTATGCCAAATTTGGTTCAGTGAATGAGAATACATCCTGCATATCAGATATTTACGTTCATAACAGCAAAATTACAGTTATGAAGTAGCAATGAAAATAATGTTATGTTTGTGGGTCACTACAACATGAAGAACTGTATTAAGGGGTCGCGGCATTAGGAAGATGGAGAACCACTGCCTTAAGGCATGCAGAGGATATACTTGGAAGCATTTACTTGCAAATACAGTAGATTCTCAGTTAACCGGCACTTATGGGGATTGGTAGATGTTGTATAAATATAGTGTCTGCTTGCCTGAGAGCTACTATTTAAAACAGCAAGAACAACAACAACAACACTTCTATCTCCCTGAAGGGACTCGTGGCAGCTTACATGGGGACCAAGCCCAATATAAACAAGGTTGCAACGTAACACAATTAAAAACATATAACAATCAACTATATTAAAACAAAACCAATACAATCTAATATATAATAAAGCATAACCAAACAGCAAGCAACCCATGGCCAATCGAAGTGGGCATGTGCAGATTTGAGACTAATATGGCAGGACAAGGGCTAGTGCAACATAAAATAGGCCTAACTAATACTACACCCTATATTATACCATACCATAACCTGCATTGACCTGATATTCATCTTGAAATACAGTCATTAAAAGCAAAAGAAAACAAACAAAGAGAAACTTGACTTAATGTAATATGTTTTGCTAAAAACAGATTTTAATTTTAAATATTTTTTGTTTGATTACTTTGCTGGTTGCCTGATTTCCAGCCGAGAGCCTACTGTGTTAATGCAAATAGTAATGAGCCTATAGGACCACATAATTCATTATCATCTTTGGAATGGCAGGTGATTCTGTGTCCGTCCCGCCACCTTTCTGGGCCTTTGCTGCCTCCCTGTGGCCCCAGGGAAGCTGCACCCAACGTCTGCAAAGCTACCTCTCCAATTTCAGCTTTTTAAAATCCCCAATTAATTCCTCTTCGCCTCCTCCACCTTCCCACCCAAAGCCATTGGAGTGTCTGCTTTGGATGAGGCTGTATCCATGTTTGCAAATGGCTCTGCAACAAAAGAATAATCCCACACTCGGCGGAGCGCAAAATGATTTCCAAAGAGAGGGAAATAATTTCCTTTCAGCAGAAGCGTCTCCTTCGAAGGCCTCTTTCCAATACAAGGCGGTTGTCAACAAGTGCCTTTCGAGAGACAGATGCTCTTGAGCTGCATTTCCCCCCCCCTTTAAGGTTCCCAACACCAGAAGACAGAGGGATGGTCTTCCAAGAGGAAACTATGGCAGAGAAAGTAGGGGACTGCTCCCAAAATAAAAATTCTTCCCCTCACAATCACATTTTGCTTCTGTCTCCCAATTTCCTACCATTGTGTTTCCCCAAATGATTTGGCACAGCTGCTCAATCCCCGTTTCCATCCGCCTCTAGCGACACAGTTTGCCTTGAGTCAAAGGAGGTCAATGGAAACTCTACTCAATGGGCCCATATGAGGGGCGTTCATTAAAGATTTCCCTTGACCCACTTCTATTTATCACAGGAGGCTGAAACTGCACATGTGTAATGATATATGTCTCTATAGGTTATGTGCCAATTTACAACCCAGAACTGATACCGGTCTTGATGTTACAGGTGCGGAAGTGGTATGAGGTTTGAGAATGGACCCAGTGGAATACAGAGCAGTCCCCAAGTTCCTTTACTTGAAAGGCTGCACACCAAAGGAGTCATTCAATGAAATCAAAGAAGTTGATGGCGAAGATTCCCCATCATATGATAGAGTCAAGAACTGGCATCCTCAATTCCAATGTGGTCGGACTTCAGTGCAAACAGCTCCAATTCCAGGGCGGCCCCACTCTGCTCTTGATGAACACACCATCCAGCAAGTGGAAGGTGCCATTTTGGAAAATTGCCACATAACCATTCATCACTGAGCCCAAAATGTCATGCTTAGCGTGGAAAAAAATCACCCAAAACCATCTTCACTTGCATAGGGTATCTACTTGCTGGGTTCCCTTGTTTCCAGGAGCAGGAATGAGTCGAATGCACTCAGGCTCTCTTGACAATAATGTGCCTTGGAAACCAGGAGGACTTTTTCAACAGACTAATCTCACAGGGTGAAAGCTGGGTCCATCACTCTGATCCTGAGACTAAAATCCAGTCGATGCAATGGAAGCATCCGGACTCATCGCCTCCAAAGAAGGCACGTGCCCAACTCTCAGCAGGCAAGGTCATGCTCACAGGATTTTGGGACCAGCATGGAGGAGTATGAATGGATTTCCTAGCAAAGGAGACCATGACCACTTGGGCAGGCTATGCTTCACTGCTACGGAAATTGCAGGAAGCCATGAAAACCAAGAGACAGACAGGGCATGCTCACCAATGGTGTCATTTGCCTTCAGCAAGACAATGCCCCAGTTTACAATTCACCTGTTGCCCAAATGAAAGAAGCATGCTCTGTGGCTTTGACATTCCACCACATCCCCCTTCTTCACCCAACCTCGCACCATCGGACTTTTTATTTATTTATTTATTTATTTAGAGTTTTTATAACCCGGTCTTCTCGACCTCCGAGGCGGGACTCAGGCCGGCTAACAAAATAGGGTTCAGTACAATAAAATAAACAATGTACATCATCAATATACAATACATTAAAATACAAATCATACAATTCATACAAATTACAGGAAAGTTACAAAAAAGTCAGTTCATCAGAGTGAATCACAAATTCATCGCCATCCGCCAGAAAGGTCAGCAGTTATTGACTCAATCATCATTCTGCAAATGCAGTATCCCAAAGCCATGATTTTACCAGCTTTCTACCTCTTTCCAACAAGGAAGTTATTTTTTAAGGACAAGCATTTCTCAGGTGACGAGACTCTGATTTCCGAAGTCACGACGTGGCTTGTGGAGCAACCTATCGACTTCTACAGTTGCTTCAAAAGATAGGAGAAGTGTGTGTCCTGAGGTGGCACCGATGGAGAGGAGGACTCAGAACTGGGCCAAGTTTCATTTCTCTCAGCCCACAGGAAGTGGCTCAGGGGAAATCTTTAATGAACGCTTTGCAGAAATAATAATAACAACACACACCGATGGCCCAGAGGAGGTTACCTCAAATACTCCTGCAAATCGGGCCCAAAAGAGAGGAACTGATGGATAGGGTCTTCCTTTGCTGCCAGCTGCAATGGCTTGAAAAACAAGTTCAGAAAAGGAGATCAGAAAAGCCGCTTGTCAAAGAGCAAGACCCCAGGGAAGCTTCCGGCCACATCTGGAGCACATTGCGCCAAACGTGTTCCCTTTCATCACGGAGGAGCTGGCCGCTCAAACATGTGTCCTGGGGCCGCTTGAAAGGGACGCAGACCCATCCGTCCTCTGAAAGCCAGGAGGGACATTGCAGGCCTTCTCCCTCCCAATGTTGATCAGTTTTAGAGTCCAAATGCAAGCAGCTTAATAGCCAGAGAGACAAATCCACCCTCCTAGTTGGTATCAGCCGTCACATCTTTTCCCTGTGAAGTGATTGCAAAAGGCCGTTCACTAATGCAAGTGGATTCCTTCTAGACAAATGGTTCTCAACCTGGGAGGGGGGGTCATGAGAGGGTTCAGGAGGGTCACCAAAGACCATCAGAAAACACATATTTCTGATGGTCTTAGGAGCACTCTTGGCAGAAAAGGCTGAATATCTGTCTGCCTATCCTTCTCTTCCTTTTTGGTGTTGGTGAACTACAACTCCCAGAATTCAAAAATAGCTCGCCCCAACCCCACCAGTACTCAATATTGGCCATGTAGGTAGTGTGCCAAGTTTGGAGCAGATCCATTGTGGGCTGGGTTCAGAGTGCTCTTTGATTGTAGCTCAACTATAAATCCCAGTAATTACAACTCCCAAATGTCAAGGTCTATTTTCCCCAAACTCCACCAGTGTTCACATTTGGGCATATTGTGTATTTGTGCCAAGTTTGGTCCAGATCCACCACTGTTTGAGTCCAGCACTCTCTGGATGTATGTGAACTACAACTCCAAAACTCAAGGTCAATGCCCATCAAACCCTCCCAGTATTTTCTGTTGGTCATGGGAGTTCTATGTGCTAAGTTTGGTTCAATTCTGTCATTGGTGGAATTCAGAATGCTCTTTGATTGTAGGTGAACTATAGATCCCAGCAACTACAACTCCCAAATAACAATCAACCTCCCCCCCAGTATTCAAATTTGGGCGTATTGGGTATTTGTACTATATTTGGTCCAGTGAATGAAAATACATCCTGCATATTGGATATTTACATTACGGTTCATAACAGTAGCAAAATTACAGTTATGAAGTAGCAACAAAAATAATGTTATGGTTGGGGGTCACCACAATGTGAGGAACTGTATTAAGGGGTCATAGCATTAGGAAGGTTGAGAACCACTGATCTAGGCAGCTGTTAATGTTTGGCTGTGATGCTAACAAGGACTGCAAAACCCATCTGACTGTGGGGCTTGTTCAAGTGTTTGCAGGACTAGAAGGCCTTTTACTCCTTAGGAGGGGAACTGTATTCGGATCCTGACCCCACTTGGTTCAGCAGGAAGCAAAAGAGAGAATGTTATGAATTGAAATAAGTAAGAGTGCTGCCTTGGCTATGATCACACCCATGTGCTATTTTAGAGACTTCTTGAAGTTCAAACACAAAACCCACAATGCATGCAACACTTCCATTGACATTTGTCAAGATGTTGCAAATTCAAATTGTTTTTGCTCTGACACATAGCAAGGAAAAGTTACTATTCTGGGAGCTACTTTTCCAAACTCTTCCCTGTTCTCTAAAGTGGCAATTGCCCTTGTTACACCTGATGCAGGTGCAGGGGATGAACATGTGTCCCTTTCCAGGTGTTGATGGACTACCATTCCCATCATCACTCAGCATTGAGTGGTGGCCTTTAGATGGTAATTGGGCCTCTATTCTGGTAATGCAGTGTTTCTGAAGGTGACAACCAAGGAGAAGGCAGCAGAACTGTTGAAAGCATGAAAAAGGGAGCCAACCTGGAAATAGATGCCTCTATCCTATTCCCCGAATCGGCGAGCTTTCCCTTTGTGTTGACCCTCTCTCCAAGTCTTGCTCCAATGGGTGTTTTCTCCAGATTGTGGCCAGAATGACCCTCCTCGGTTCTTCCTTCCCCAAGTGGTGCCTGCAATCCCCATTGGAGAAGTCCTCCTTCCAAGGAGGCTACTTAAGGCCCTACTCCACAGAAGCCTGGGTTTCCCAAAGGCCTCCCAGGTGTGCTCTTCTCCAGCCATGTTCCCCATCGGCCCCTTTGGTTGCCTTGTGCTGCTCCTCCACCCAAGAAGCCCTTTTGCCTTTGAGACAGAGAGATGGAATGAGACGGAGGTGCCCTTGAATGAAAGCCGGTCACTTCCATTGCCCAAAGAAGGGGACCTGGAAAGGCGAAGGGACCCCACGTTGAAAGGTTGGCCCTTGAGTTGGGAGGAAGTGACCCAAACTGGAAGGACAGTGTGGAGACACTGGAAGGAACCCCCTTCTGAGGTTGACCATCCCTGGAGGTGGGCACCATGCCTCCATGGCAATGCCCTTCATCATCAATGTAGGAGCTGGGTGATGAAGGTCAGTATTGTTTGTGCCTTGGGGTTGTTGGTCACAGTAGCCAATGGGACTGTCATTGTTGTGGTGGCCTCTTCAGTGTCCGGCTGGAGCCACAGTAGCCGCTTGGCCCTGCTCTCCCTGGCCTTGGCCGATGCCGCCTTGGCCGTGCTGGTGGTGCCGCTCAACCTCTATGTGGGCTTGACCACGGGGCCAATGGCCAAAGAACGGTTGGCAGAAGGTGGAGAAGAGGCCAGCTCTTACTGCCGTCCGGTGGCCTTTGTCAACTCCACCATCTTCAGCACTTCCTTATACTCCTTGGCTGGAGTCTCCCTTGAACGTTATGTCGCCGTCTTCTTCCCACTGCACTACAGCCGCCTCTTGAGCCGCAAGAGGGTGGCTTGGCTCATTGCCATGGCCTGGTTGGTACCGGTCATCATCTTGGCACCCTTGGCCATGCCAGGACCTTTGGCCGTTCTCCAAGTCCGTTTCTCATCAGCAGCCTTGTTGTGTGAACCAGACTACGGCTCCAACATGGCTTACTCCTTGTTGATTTTGGGCACCATTTTCTGCCCGGCCGCCGGGCTCATCACCTTTGCCAACCTGCGACTCTGGATGGCGGCTCGCTCCCAGCGTCAGCGAAGCAAAGGCATAACTTTGGCAGAGAAAGGATCTGGGCCCAAGAAGCTCTGCTCACTCCAGATGGACGCTGCGGCTCGGATTCTCTTGCCGGTGGTTATTGCTTTCTACATCTGCTGGACTCCCTGCATTGCCATTATCCTGTACAATTGTGAGTAAACTAGGGCAAAGGGTCTGAGGCCTTGTTAGGGAAGGGGATGGCAGAATAGCAAAAAAACATTGCCCCCAAATGACTGCAAAGCAAAAGAACAAGTTCCTTTTTCCACTTATGAGCCTGGACTGACTTATCATACTCTCCTATTGCCCGGATTACTTTTTTGCTGTCCTACTTTCTGATCTGCTTCAACAATGCCTCAGTTTCTCTTGTTTTCCCTCTTTAATCTCATCTTACTTCAGTTTGCTGCAAACTGGTTTCAAAATGTCAATGCAAATTTGAGTTCATGAACTCACTGGGACCCCACAGTGGCACAGTTAAACCGCTGAGCTGCTGAACTAGCTGACCAAAAAGTCAGCGGTTCGAATCTGGGAAGCGGAGTGCGCTCCCGCTGTTAGCCCCAGTTTCTGTCAACCTAGCAGTTTGAAAACATGCAATGTAAGTAGATCGAGAGGTACCGCCCTGGCAGGAAGGTAACGGCGCTCCATGCAGTCATGCTGGCCACATGACCTAGGAGGTGTCTACGGACACCAGCTCTTTGGCTTAGAAATGGAAGTGAGCACCCCCCCCCCCAAAAATTAGACACGACTACACTTAATGTCAAGGGAAAAGCTTTACTGAACTCTTCTTTTGCATAAAATGGAATGCATTTTGTGCAAAAGTAGATGGGAATCAGAGAAAGTGGGCACTTGCCCTTCCCAGTTGTCTCAGGCAAAAGCAAACTGCTGCAGCCTCTTTTGGCTTGCTTCTTCTTCCTTATAGCTTTGGCCATCTTGATGCCATTCATCAGATTCTAGAGTTGGAAGACAACCCAAAGATTATCTGATCCAACTCCCTGCCATGAAGGAACACACAATCAAAGCATCCCAACAGATGGTTGTCTGGATATTGCTTGGCTGGGCATGTCCTAGTTTTGATCTGCGAGAGGTTGGGTGATAATCTAAGAAAAAGAGCACATTTTCAATGCTTTAAAACAGTGTTATTCAATCTGGTGGGGTCATGAGGGGGGTTTCAGAGGGGTTACCAAAGACCATCATGAAACATATATTTCAGATGATCTTAGGAACCCCTTTGACAGAGACGGCAGAAAATCTCTCTGCATGTTCTTCTCTTTCTCTTTGGAAACAGACGGCGAATCCGCTCATCAAAATCCCTCCTCCGCTGTGATTGTCCGGCCTCTCAGCCAAGGGGAGGGCTGTTTCTGAGACTCCAAGTGAGCAGGGGAGAGCGGGCATGCTTGGTGCATGGCGACATAGTGTTCATGTTCAGGCGAGGGAACGCGTGTGAGGCTGGAGAGAGGCAAACTCAAGGTCAATGCCCACCAAACCCTTCCAGTATTTTTTGTTGGTCGTGGGAGTTCTGTGTGCCAAGGTTGACCCAAGTTCAGAATGCTCTTTGATTGTAGGTGAACTATAAATCCCAGCAACTACAACTCCCAAATGACAAAACCAATCCTTCCCCCAACCCCACCAGTATTCAAATTTGAGCATATTGGGTATTTGTGTCCAGTGAATGAAAATATATCCTGCATATCATATATTTACATGACGATTCATAACAGTAGCAAAATTACTGTTATGAAATAGCAAGGCAAATAATTTTATGGTTGGGGGTCACCACAACATCAGGAAATGCATTAAGGGGTCGCGGCATTAGGAAGGTTGAGAAACACTGCCTTAAAAGTAAAAGATATCTTTCTCCAATGCTGTTTCTGAACCTTGACAAGACGGAACTGACCTAATGCCTTTCTTCCGTCTTTCCGCAGCGGTCACCCACAAGAGGGTTCACGAATGGGCCGAGTTTGTGGCCTTGTGGCTCCCCATTGGCAGCGGCCTCCTCAACTGCTTTGTCTACTTCTGGGTCAACCGTAACTTCCGGCAGAAGCTCCAGAAGGTCAGCCAAGCGCTGTGCCAACCCTGTTGCAAGGCCCAGCAGGACCAGTGGCCACCTCGCTTGCCCACCCTCAGTGCCCTTGTGGATGGCCAGAAGTCCCTGAGCCCCTTCCCCGGTTCCTCCCGAAGCACCTTTTCTTCTTCCAAGAACCTCAGGCGCTGCCAAGAACGGGGCAACATAACAGACCTCCAGCAGCAAAGACCAGATCCCTCTTGATCTTCAGTGGCTTTGGGGTTTCTGGTGGATCACCATCAGTGGATCTCATGGTTGAAAAAGAATTGATGGGGCAACCAGTCGCAAGGGTACTTTTGGAAATGGACATGTCCTTCCTTATGAATGCAACCCGTTTCTACGCCTCTCTAGTCATTTTCTCCCTTTCCCCCACTTTATTCCGTTTGTATATACAAAAATTTTAATGACTTGGACTGAGAAGAGAGAATTGGATGGAAGAAACTGCACAATTATCGTGCCATGGCTCCACTTTCACTGCCACGGTTGCATCATAAAAATCATAGGACTTGATACTGGAGCAGCACTTAAAAGTTCTCAACCGGAGAGATCTAGTTCCCCCAGAACTGCAAATCCCAGGACTCCATGGCATTTAAAGTGGAATCACAGCACTTTGTCTTCCTTTCTATCTCCTATTTCCTCCATCTCTTGTTTACATGCACATTTCTCAAATATTCTTGGTCTGGGTTGTTGTAGGTTTTTTGGGCTATATGGCCATGTTCTAGAAGCATTCTCTCCTGACATTTTGCCTGCATCTATGGCAAGCATCCTCAGAGGTTGTGAGGGTGTTTGCCAAAGATACAGATGAAACGTCAGGAGAGAATGCTTCTAGATCATAGCCATATAGCCCGAAAAACCTACAGCAACCCAGTGATTCCAGCCATGAAAACTCCCGACAATATATTCTTGGTCTGTTGTTACATGGAGAGCAATATATTTAGGATGATGATGATGATGATGATGATTGGCTGCAAGGGAAATTGGAATAGCATTTCCAGCAGGGCGTCCGTTCGGAAAAACAAGCTGCGATCACAATGAATTGCCAATAACTTATTTTATCTGGCTTTTCCTCCCCTTCTTTCACGCGCAATATTTCCGCTTTTTCCCTTCTCTCAGTCTGGGCTTCATTCCCATTTGGAGAAGTAATATAATTTTTTTAAAAAAAAATGCAGTCCAAAGCTTTTAAACATTCCCTGTTGTGAGCTGGAGTTTTCCGTTCAAATCCCAGCTCACTTTTCCCTCTCTGTCTTGCTAATACGCTTTCCCCCTTTTCGTCCTGTGTAAAGTGAATATGAAAAAAGTGAACCGAATAAAGAAAAATAAAGATGGTGTTTTGAAATAAACTTATGCTTAGGGTCTCTTTGGCACTGGGGCCTCAAGGCCTCTTGACGAGGCATCCATAGGGTCTGGTTTTGGAGTCACAGAAACATAGAATTGGAAGGGGCACCCAAAGGCCATCAAGACCAACCCTTCTGCCACAAAGGAAGGCAACAACGCCAAAGCTCTCCCAACCGATGGCCATCCAGTTCCAAGGAAACGCCACTAGAGTTGGAAGGGGCACCCAAAGGCCATCAAGACCAACCCTTCTGCCAGAAAGGAAGGCAACAATGCCAAAGCCCTCCCAAACGATGGCCATCCACTCCCAAGGAGACTCCACTAGAGTTGGAAGGGGTATCCAAAGGCCATCGAGACCAACCCTTCTGCCACAAAGGAAGGCAACATCAAAGCCCTCCCAACAGATGGCCACCCAGTCCCAAGGAGACTCCACTAGTGTTGGAAGGGGTACCCAAAGACCATCGAGACCAAAACTTCTGCCACAAAGGAAGGCGACACCAAAGCCCTCCCAACTGAAGGCCATCCAATCCCAAGAAGACTCCACTAGTGTTGGATGGGGTACCCAAAGGCCATTGAGACCAACCCTTCTGCTACAAAGGAAGGCCGCATCAAAGCCCTCCTGACAGATAGCCATCCAGTCCCAAGGAGACTCCACTAGTGTTGGAAGGGGTACCCAAAGGCCATCGAGACCAACCCTTCTGCCACAAAGGAAAGCAACATTAAAGCCCTCCCGACAAATGGCCATCCAGTCCCAAGGAGACTCCACTAGAGTTGGAAGGAGTACTCAAAGGCCATCGAGACCAATCCCATTCTGCTAGGCAGGAATACACCATTGAAGCCCTCTTGACAGATGACCACCCAGTCTCTTTTTAAAGACCTTTAGAAGGAAACTCTACTACATTCTGAATGCTAGAGTTGGGAGGAATCCCAAGAGCCATATACTTTGACCCCTTGTTTACATGCAGGAAGACACAATCAAAGGCCTCCCGGCAGATGGCCATCCAGTCTCTGATTAATGAAGGGGGATACTCCAACAAACTTTGAGGCAGAATAGTCTCTTGTTGCATAGCTCTTATCATCAATAGGTTCTTCCTAAGTATGAGTCAGAATCCCTTTTCATTGGATCCCTGGCCATAAATGTTTGGGAAATCCTTTTGCCAATCACCGTGCGGGTTGGATATGGCAACCCTTGACGAGATCCAACATGATGAATTTGGAGTTTGAAAGGGTCCTCCATCCTGCTGTGGGTCAGTCCATGACCCACTGGAAGCGCTGGGCTTGGCCTCCCAATTCCTCCTGGAATTTTGTATTGAAGCGTTCACTCAGCGGGGCAGAGAAGTGGTTCTTCCAGTCTCCAGCGATGCCTGAAAAGGGCACAAGGATGGGTCAAACCTGCCGGGCATCTGCTTGATTGAGCCAAGACCAGTTGGGCATTTCTCGAGTCTCCCCAACCCATCTGCTCACCTTTCCTCATGAACTGGCCCTTGCTGGTGTCCAAGATCTCCTTGGGGATCAGGGTGGTGTTCACCATGGTGTTCTTGCTCATGGAGGCAAAGTTGCAGTGCATCCGGATGGACTCAACCAGGCCCGGCTTCATGGGGAGGCCCAGGAAAGCGGACAGTCGCTCCACGCAACCTTCCAAGTCCTGCGACAGAGAAGGAGAAGGAAAACAGTTAGCGGGTGAATTCACTCTGCGGCAGATAAGGATCTACAGATAAGGATTTATCATAGGATCCTAGAGTTAGAAGGGATCTCCAAAAGCCATCCAGTCTAACCCCTTTCTGCCTGGCATCCAGTCTAACCCTTTTCTGCCATTAGCTTTTTTAGGTTCCGCATCACAGTGTTGACTCATGTTGAGCTTGTGTTAGAATCATAGTGTTGGAAGGGATCCCAAGAGCCATTCTGCCAGGTAGGACAACACCATCAAAGCCCTCCCGACAGATGGCCATCCAGACTCTGCTTAGAAACCCCCAGAGAAGGAGCATATTCCACTATTGAGTTGCTGTTAACTTGAAAGGCCATGGATCAATGCTATAGGACCCTGGGAGTTGTAGTTTCCTAAAGTCTACATCCTCTGGATGCATCCACACCATGCAATGAATGCCATTTGACACCACTTGAGTGGCCACGGCTCAATGCTTTGGGACTTTGGAAGCTGTAGTTTTCCAAGGACCTTAGCCTTTGTCAGGATTAATTTAGTTATGTATGTGTTTTTCAATGTGGGCACCACAATTGAAGAGAGATATTGACAAGCTGGAATGTGTCCAGAGAAGGGCAACTAAAATGATCAATTGTCTGGAGAACAAGCCCTATGAGGAGTGGTTTAAAGAGCTGGACACGTTTAGCCTGAAGAAGAGAAGGCTGGAAGGAGACATGATAAGGGCCAGGGATCAAGATGTGATGGGAAGGAGGGAGAAAGCTTTTCTGCTGCCTTGGAGATTAGGATGCAGAACAATGGCTTCAAACCACAAGAAAGGAGATTCCATCTGAACATTAGGAAGAACTTCCTGACTGTGAGAGCTGTTCAGCAGTGGAACTCTCTGCCCTGCAGTGTGGTAGTGGCTTCTTCTTTGGAAGCTTTTCAACAGAGGCTATGGCCATCTGTTGGGGGTGCTTCGTATGCAATTTTCCTGCTTCTTGGCAGGGGGTTGGACTGGATGGCCCATGAGGTCTCTTCCAACTTTATGATTCTATGATTCTAACATATATATTAAGTGGGTCGTTTTTGTGATGGAGAGGGGGTTGGTCTAGATGACCTCGATGGTGCCACAACGAGAATAATATAATGTTGGGGGCCACCACAACATGAGGCACTGTATTAAGGGTTCGCAGCATTAGAAAGGTGGAGAAACACTAGCCACTAGACTTCTCTTGATACAGCCTAGAATCGCATTGGCCTTTTTAGCCGCCATATCACACTGTTGGCTCATATTCCACTTGTGGTCCACTAAGGCTCTCAAGTCAAGTCCAAGTCTAGACTGTAAAAGGAAGACCCTTAATCCCTTTGAGCTCACCTTGAAACACCCACAACGCACTCATTTGACAGTGTGGATGTACCATAAGCGCAACACTCCCAACTCATCCCTTAAATATAGGAATTGGCCAATTTACCCACCTGTGGTCACACTCACCTGGTGCAGCTCCTCGTAGGTGAAGTAGGTAATGTTCAATTCGTCCTGGCAGCTCAGCCAGCCTTTGATGTGTTCGAACCATGATCCGTAGTGTACTGGGGGGAGAGACAAGAAGGTAAAGAGCGAAGTGCACCTTTTACCCCCCTCTGCAGAGTCACGCCAGGCTCCTACGCTGGGAATGCGCTGGCACCTTTCCCTCCCATCATTGTGCGGCTCTTGTTATTCATTCGAGTGAAAACACGGAAATGTTCCAAGGACACGAAGCGCCGTGACTCAAGAGCCATCGCTAATGCAGAGAGCGGGAGCAAAGGGCCCCCATTAGACAAAAAGAGGAGAGAATCATCAGGTGCATCTACACTGTAGAATGAATGCCCTTTGGCATGACTTGAATTGTCATGGCTCAATGCCATTGGGGCCCTGGGAGTTGTAGTTTCCCAAGGTCTATAACCTTCTCTGGGTGCATCCACAACATAGAATGAATGTCATTTGACACCACTTGAATGGCCATGGCTCAATGGTATGGGACCCTGGGAGCTATAGTTTCACAAGGTGTACATCTTTCTCTGGGTATATCCACACTGTACAATGAATGCCATTTGGCATCACTTGAATGGCCATGATTCAATGCTATGGGACCCTGGGAGTTTTAGTTTCCCAAGGTCTACATCCTTCTCTGGGTGCATCCACACCATAGAATGAATGCCATTTGACACAACTTGAATGGCCATGGATCAACACTATGGGACCCTGGGACTTGTAGTTTCCCAAGGTCTATAACCTTCTCTGGGTGTGTCCATACCATCGAATTAATATTGTTTGGCAACACTTGAATTGCCGTGGTTCAATGGTATGAGACCCTGGGAGTTGTAGTTTCCCAAGGTCTACATCCTTCTCTGGGTGCATTCACACCGTAGAATGAATGTCATTTAACACAACTTAAATGAATTGCCATGGTTCAATGGTATGAGACCCTGGGAGTTGTAGTTTCCCAAGGTCTACATCCTTCTCTGGGTGCATTCACACCGCAGAATGAATGTCATTTGACACAACTTAAATGGCCATGGATCAACGCTATGGGACCCTGGGAGTTGTAGTTTCCTAAAGTCTACATCCTTCTCTGGGTGCATCCACACAGAACAATGAATGCCATTTGATACCACTTGAAGGACCTTGGCTCAATGCTATGGGACCCTGGGAGTTGTAGTTTTTCAAGGACCTTAGCCTTGCTCTGTCAAAGGGTGCATCTATACTGCAAAAAAAATGTAGCATGACCTCCACTTTAACTGCCGTGGCTCACTGCTATGAGATTCTGAGAGTTGTAGTTTAGCACTCATTGGCAGAGAAGGCTAGAGACCTTGGAAAACTACAACTCCCAGGGTTTCACCTCAAGCCATGGCAGTGAAAGTGGTGCCAAAACTGCATTTGTTCTACAGTACGAATACTCCCTTTTCAAGGCTAGACCTTGGAAAACTACAATTCACAGGATCCGATAGCATTGGTGAATCACAGGGTGAATTTACACTGTGGAATGAATGTTGTTTGATATCACTTCAGCCACCGTGGCTCAAAGCAATGGGACCCTAGGAGTTGTAGTTTCCCAAGGTCTGTCGCTTTAGAAATGCAACTCTCCAGAATTATAATCCAACACTCAAAACACTAAGAAATCTGTTTGTCTCTCATAATTACCAGTCCTACAATATGTTGTTGCTGTTATGTATCTTTGATTCCTTCCTCTTGGCATTTCAGGTGTAGACCGTAAAGAACATTGTACAGCTGTTTGTATGTTGGCATGACAACCAAGAATGGTTATTTTTATGCTGGTTTTTAAAGAATGGAAAAATAGCGTGCATATGGGTGTGTTTTTAAAGCTGCACCAAGCATTGCAAAATAGGAACAAATATAAATATTGAGAATTTTTCTCAGAAAGAAGGGCTTGGAAAAGAAGGGAAAATCCACAAATTCCTAGGCACGAAACTCCCTGTTTATCACGCCAAAACCTACAAAAGTGGAAACCCCCCAGCACCTTTTTCTTTCCAGTTTGCATCTGCAATGAGGCTTTTCCAAGGTCTGAAGGGGAAATAATGTCAAAATAAATACAATTCAGAGTGAAGAGCAGTTCTCCATTTGGGTGGAGTCAGTTTAATTGGAAACGCATGTCCCAAAAGCCCTGCTCCACTAAAAGTTAATAGCACCATATTATCTTAGGCTGTATCTACACTGTTGAATGAATGCAGTTTGAACTGCATGCCATTGAATCCTGGGAATTGTAGTTTGGTGAGGAACCAGCACTCTTGGGCAGAGAAGGACATTGGAAAACTACAACTCCCAGGATTCCATAGCATTGAGCCATAGAAGTTAAAGTGGAGTCAAACTGCATTAATTTAACAGTGTAGATCAGCGTTTCTCAAGCTGGGGTCAGGACCCCTGTGTGGGCCAAGAGGGGTTTCAGTGGGATTGCCAAAGACCATCAGAAAACATATTTCTGATGGTCTAAGGAACCCCTTTGGCACAGAAGCTGGGTCCAGATCTATCATTGTTTGAGTCCACAGTGCTCTCTAGATGTAGGTGAACTACAACTCCAAAACTCAAGGTCAGTGCACGCCAAACCCTTCCAAATCTATCATTGTTTGAGTCCACAGTGCTCTCTAGATATAGGTGAACTACAACTCCAAAACTCAAGGTAAGTGCCCACCAAACCCTTCCAGATCTATCATTGTTTGAGTCCACAGTGCTCTCTAGATGTAAGTGAACTACAACTCCAAAACTCATGGTCAATGCCCACCAAACCCTTCCAGATCTATCATTGTTTGAGTCCACAGTGCTCGCGAGATGTAGGTGAGCTACAACTCCAAAACTCAAGGTCAATGCCCACAAAACCCTTCCAGATCTATCATTATTTGAGTCCACAGTGCTCTCTAGATGTAGGTGAACTACAACTCCAAAACTCAAGGTCAATGCCCACCAAACCCTTCCAGATCTATCATTGTTTGAGTCCACTGTGCTCTCTAGATGTAGGTGAACTACAACTCCAAAACTCAAGGTCAATGCCCACCAAACCCTTCCAGTATTTTCTCTTGGTCCTGGGAGTTCTGTGTGCCAAGTTTGGTTCAAATCCATCGTTGGTGGAGTTCAGAATGCTCTTTGATTGTAGGTGAACTATGAATCCCAGCAACTACAACTCCTAAATGACAAAATCAAAACCAGTATTCAAATTTGGGCGTATCGAGTATTAGTGCCAAATGTGGCCCAGTGAATGAAAATACATCCTGCTTATCAGATATTTACATCATGATACATAACAGTAGCAAAATTACAGTTACGAAGTAGCAACAAAAATAATTTTATGGTTGGGGGTCACCACAACATGAGGAACTGTATTAAGGGGTCGCGGCATTAGGAAGGTTGAGAAACATTAGTGTAGATGCACCTTTAGAATGGGAAGGATCCCCAAAGCGCATCTAGTCCAACCTCTTGCACACCTTCACAAGTCACTAACGGGTTTGCTTTATTATTATTATTATTATTATTATTATTATTATTATTATTATTACTATCATCATCATCATCACCATCACCATCATCATCAAAGCAGGATCACAGCTGCTGTATTGCTTTTTAAGCATGGGGATGGACCAGAAAAAGGAGACTTTATTATTATTATTATTATTATTATTATTATTCAATTTATATTTATACCGCACTTTCATCTCTTAAACAACACTTACAACACTAAAATCTGTACAAAGTCTTCCCCCTATGACAACTAAAATCATCTCCATGGCCAATTGGTATTGTTGTTGTTGTTGTTGTATTATTATTATTATTATTATTATTATTATTATTATTATTATTAGAAACGCAACAAGATGACTCCACAGCAGACACTCTGCTGGCTTTTGTATTGGATCACATATCAGGCACTTCCCAAGTGTCTAGGACTATGTGATGTATCGGCGAATAATGCATGCAGATCCCAGTAGGGTGGCCTTCTGCAGCTGGCAGATGGTAATTTTGTCAGCGCCGATATTGTTTAAGTGCAGGCCAAGGCCTTTAGGCACTGCACCCAGTGTGCCGATCACCACTGGGATTACTTTTACTGGCTTGTGCCAGAGTCTTTGGAGTTATTATTATTATTATTATTATTACTTAGGACTGTGCTTTAGCACAGCAGGTTAACCCCCGGTTGTAGTAAATTTTTTCAACTGAAAAGTTGGCAGTTCGAAGTCCGAGTCAGGGTGAGCCCTGAGTCCCCTTCGGTGCTGCGCCCGTACCTTGGGAAGTCTGACTTGGCCACGGTAGTCCACACTCTGGTTACATCCCGTATAGACTACTGCAATGCTCTCTACATGGGGTTGCCTTTGAAGGTTGTTTGGAAGCTTCAAATGGTCCAGTGCGTGGCAGCCAGGTTGCTAACAGGAGCGGCGCTCAGGGAGCATACAACTCCTCTGTTGCACCAGCTCCACTGGCTGCCAATCTGCTACCGGGCACAATTCAAGGTGCTGGCTTTAGCCTATAAAGCCCTAAACGATTCCGGCCCAGCTTACTTGTCCAAATGTATCTCTCCTTATGAACCACCTAGGACTCTAAGATCTTCTAAGGAGATCCTGCTTCTGGTCCTGCCTCCTTCACAGATGTGTTTAACGGGAACGAGAGACAGGGCCTTCTCAGCGGTGGCCCCTTGGCTGTGGAATGCTCTTCCCATGGATATAAGATCAGCCCCCTCCCTCCTGACATTCCGTAAGAAAGTTAAAACATAGCTCTTCAAGAAAGCTTTCGCTAATGCAACATAATTAGATAAAGATGATATGCGGAATGATTTGACGATGCACTTGGATTACGATTTTAGTAAGTAGACATTGAAGATTATGTTTTTATGGCTTTGTATGGCTTTTGTATTATATGTTAATGTTTTAATTGTATTTATAATCTGTTTTAACTTTTGTTTTATAGTTGTGGAGGCATCAAATTGTTGCCGATTGTGAACCGCCCTGAGTTGCCTTCGGGCTGAGAAAGACGGTATATAAATGTGGTAAATAATAAATGAATAAATAAATTATTATTATTATTATTATGGAATCATAGAGTTGGAAGAGACCTAGTGAACCATCCAGTCCAACCCTCTGTCAAGAAGCAAGAAAATTGCGTTCAAAGAACCCCCAAACATTATTACTCATACAAACATCCTGCTTTCTTCTCTTGAATGAGACTCAAAGCAGCTAACAGCATATAAAACTAATGTCAAACTTATTTTGGTGTGACTGCTTTGTGGAAAAGCATACCAGTGCCATCCAAGAACTTCTGGGCAAACTCCTCAAAGGAACCAGGATCAGGGAAAAAATTGGCCATCCGGCAGAAATGGTAATAGGAGACGGCCACGTCTTTGGGGTTTCTGGCCACGTAGATCACCTGCGGCAAGAAAAGACGAACGATATCAACATTGCTGCTTCCAATCCAGACTTGAAAAGATAACATTCCCAAAGTTTTCTTCCTGGTCTGGAAGGAAAGACAGATTTCTCTGCAGCGGTTGGGAAATACTTGCAACTCAGGGTTCCTGAATTGAGGCTGTGGAGCATAAATTCCCATACAGGCAGCATTACCTGTTTGTTGTGCAAGTTTGCTCTTGTTTTGGATGGCAACATGGCGCATCTGCCTGGGCAAGCAAGTGTGCAATGGAAAGAGTCCTACTGCAATTTTTAGCAGGAATGCATGGTATTATTATTATCACTAGCTGTACCCGACTACATGTTGCTGTGGCCCAGTCTGGTTAAATGGAAAAGAAAGAAAAGAGTAAGAGGTGCTTTCTAATATATGTGATTTCACGATGCTTGTGGGTATACAATATTTTTTGTTGTTCCATATTTTTACCTGTCACAGGTGTGACATCTATAGAATAGTAGATGTGTGAAAACATAAAATGAGGTTTGGACTGGATCGCCTTTGGGGTCTCTTCCAGATTTATGATATCTATCATGTGTGTTTGTATATGTATGTATATATGTGTGTACATGCATGTGTGCTTGTGTGATATGGCTCCCTGGCCATCTGTCTGGAGGGCTTTGCTAGTGCCTTCTTGCATGGTAGAAGAGGGTTGGACTGGATCCGCTTTGGGGGGTCTCTTCCAGATTTATAATGTCTATCTTGTGTATGTGTGTATATATTCATATCTACAGCTGCCTGGCCATCTGTCCGGAGGGCTTTGATGGTGTCTTCTTGAATGGCAGAAGAGAGTTGGACTGGATGCCCCCTTGGGGTCTCTTCCAGATCTATGATATCTGTCATGTGTGTGCGTCTGAGTCTATCCTATCTATGGCTGGCTGGCCATCTGCCTGGAGGGCTTCTTACCTGGCCTGCCTCTCCGTGCCCTCCTGAAGCCCCTCTCTCACCACTGCCTTGCAGACCTCCTCCTCGGCCTTTTCCATACAGTCCCTTCCAAAAAGCTTTCAATGTCCCTGTCCACCTCCTTTCCTTCCCATCAATGAGGCAACTGCCACTTGTGGCCTCAGGTGGGAAGAGAGTGCCAATCAGTGGGTAAAGCGGGAGCTTTCTCCTCCAGCCAATGAGTGAGCACGGAGGGAGGAAGAGGGGGTGGTTCCGAGCATGGAAAATGTAAGGTTCAGAACCTTAGCAATTGCTTGGCTGTCCAGCAGATGGCGCTGGTTTTGAAGCAAAATATGTTTTTACCTGTCACAGGTGTGACATCTGTATAGTAGTTGGATTTCAACAACCTTTAAACCTTTGCGTGTTCGATTGCTACACTGTGTCCAAATTTTGAAGCAATCGGTTAAATATTTTGAGAGTTATGAGGTCACTCACAAACAGACATTTACATTTTATATAGAGAGATTATTATCAGGTCTCATTTGGGAATGCACAATGTCACATGCAATTGCATTAGATGTACAAGTGCACTTCCACCACTTTGAACAGAATGTGCTGCTGGAAGTGTACTGCAGAATTAAATATGGGTTTTTCTGTGCAAAAATATATGCTTCTGGATCCTCCCAAACTACCCCGCTTTTTGCAACCAAAACCCACTTAGAATCCCACTGCTGCTCTTTTCTTCATGTTCTACAATAGAGACGCTATTGTAATAGAAAAGGATATTCTTTGCATCCCTCCAACTGGGAGCAAGAGGTCTGCCTCTGAATGTGTAGAAGCTGCCTATACCCCATTGTGACTGGTAATGATGGACAGCTTAATTAACCATGAATTGGCTCCGCTCTCTAATTCAAGCCTATGTCTAATTAATTCTACGTAGCAAAGCCTCCGGTTAAGCTTATGATGCACCAGGCATGCAAACAGATTTTAGGGATGGGGGGGGGGGGGGGGGAGAGATCATGTAATAATTGCATCCTTCACCGTGAGCAGAAGTAGACGGGGAAGTGACTGCTCACAGATTAAAGTATTCATAGTTGCATGGGCATGATTCACACAACGGGTTTGGAGGCACCTGTATTGACCGTTGACTCACCTTTGGTTTTGCTTTGGCCAAAGCCTCCTCCAGGGCTGGATAAGGCAGGTGGGTGGTGAGGAGCCGGGGACCCTTGGGCTCCATGAGGGTCCCCATGTAGAGGTGTTCCAGCCAAGGCAGGCGGGCCCAGTTGGGGATGGTCTTGGCTGGCTCGGGGTCCCCCTCGCTGTGGATGAAGGTCAGGATTTCCTGCATCCAGGTGGTCCCTGCAAGGAAGGGCGGGAGAGTTGAAGTCGGGGTGATTCATCCCACAAAGCGGGTGGAATCGTCTTCTTTGCATTGGCATTTCGTGCCAAATTAAGCTTAATAATTTTATATGTTGTGACCTGCTTTGAATCTCATTCAAGAGAAGACAGCAGGATGTTTATAGAAGTAACAATAATAATAATAATAATAATAATAATAATAATAATAATAATAATAATGATAATAATAACCATCATCATCATCTATATAAATAAAAATGTAATGTTCATTTGTGGGATTAACAGAACTCAAAAACCACTGGATGAATTGCCGCCAACTTTGGACACAAGACATCTACTCACCCAAGGAGTGACCATCACTAAAAAAAAACTGATTTTGTCATTTGGGATTTGTAGTTGCTGGGATTTACAGTTCACCTACAATCAAAGAGCATTCTGAACCCCACCAATGATGGAATTGAACCAATCTTGGCACATAGGACTCCCATGACCAACAGAAAATTCTGAAAGGGCTTGGTGGGCATTGGCCTTGAGTTTGGGAATTGTAGTTCACCTACATCCAGAGAGCACTGTGGACTCAAACAATGAAGGATCTGCACCAAACCTAGCACGAATACTCAGTATGCCCAAATGTGAACTCAGATGGAGTTTGGGGGAAATAGACCTTGACATTTGGGAGTTGTAGTCACTGGGATTTATAGTTCACCTAGAATCAAAGAGCATTCTTAACCCCACCACCAACAGAATTGGAGCAAACAAATAGCTGGCCCTCCCAACAAAGAACCACCCAGCCATAGATATAGATAGATATATATGATTCACACACATACAGAGATATATTATCATAGATTTGAAAGAGACCCTAAAGAAGGACAATGATATGTTGCATGTTCCAGAGTAGGCAAACCAGACAATCTCCACATCAACACTGACAAAGAAACAGCAAGAAGTGCTGTTTACCCACAAGCATAAAGAAATTGCATATATTAGAAACCAACACTTTGTCATTACTTTATTTCCCAGATCACCAGACTGGGCCACAGCAACGTGTGACAGGGGACGGATAGTCTATATAAATAAAAATGTAATGTTCGTTTTTGGGATTAACACATCTAAAAAACCTCTGGATGAATTGACACCAAATTTGGACACAATACACCTATCAGGCCGACGAGTGACCATCACTCATAAAAATGCCAAAAAACACAGCAGAAGGGACTTAAAAAGCCAAAAACCAAAAATTACATTACAACACATGCGCAAACCCACTATCTATATGATATATATATACGCAACCACACATATACACATATACACAAATATCTACACACACAAAATCCATATACACAGACTGGGCCACAGCAACGCGTGGCAGGGGATGGCTAATAATAATAATAATAATAATAATAATAATAATAATAATAACAACAACAACAACTAGCCATTGGGATGATGGGAGTTTTTTTTAATACTGTTTTTAGTGTTGTGGGCAGTCTGAGTCTCATTTAAGAGAGGAAAAATGTGGTGTAAATATAAATTTTATAATAATGATAATGTATTGTCGAAGGCTTTCATGGCTGGAATCACTGGGTAGTTGTAAGGTTTTCGGGCTGTCTGGCCATGTTCCAGAAGCATTCTCTCCTTATGTTTCACTTCATCTATGGCAGGCATCCTCAGAGGTTGTGAGGTCTGCTGGAAACTAGGAAAATGGGGTTTATATATCTGTGGAATGATATCAAGGGTGGGAGATAGAACTCTTGTATGTTGGAGTCAGGTGAGTGTCTTCAAGGCACAGGGGTTCTGTGTGGGAAGTTTGGTCCAATTCTGTCCATGGTGGGGTTCAGAATGTTCTTTGATTGTAGGTGAACTAGCAAAATTACAGTTATGAAGTAGCAATGAAAATAATGTTGTGGCAGGGCCGTAGCCAGAAAAAAATTTCGGGAGGGTTTGAAATTTTCAGGGGGGGGGTTGAAAATTTTGCGGGGGGGGGTGAAACCTGCCTTCTAGCTCACGCTGAAGCAAAGAGCACAGCAGGGGGCAGAGCAGCCTTCAATAGCCTGCAGCTCCGCCCCTGTCAACCACCTCCACCAAGTCTGGCCTCCTTAATGAGAGCATTCAACACACACACACACACTTGGTTGCTTCACTACATCGGCTATTGCTGCAAGTAATGACAGTGTGAATAAATTGTCAATATTTAAGGCCTTGCATGGTCTGGGGCCGATGTACCTGAGGGACCGCCTCACCCCCTACCAACCCCAGAGATCCCTCCGTTCTGAGGACCAAGATCTATTGGAAATTCCCAGTGTCAAGACCTTGCGTCTAACAGCAACCAGACGCAGAGCCTTTACAGCAGTGGCACCATCACTCTGGAATACTCTGCCACCTGAAGTCCATGCCTTGCAGGACTTATCAGCTTTCCGCAGGGCATGTAAGACATATCTGTTTCGACAGGCCTTTGACCTTTAATATTGCTGTTTTTAAATTGTTTTTAATTGTTTTAAAATTGTGTTCGATTTTAGCCTGTTATTGTAAGCCGCTCCGAGCCCCAGGGGAGTGGCGGCATAGAAGTTCGAACAATAAATAAATAAATAAATAAATATTTGCTTGAGATAGTGTTTGCAGTTCTGGAGGAACTCTTAATTTTTTGCATCTCATAGACTTAGCATGGGGATTTGGTTAACCAGTTAACATTCATGAGTAAACTGGGTTTTTTAAAAAAAATCTGAAACATTTCGGGTTGGGGGGTTTGAACCCCTAACACCCCCCCCCTCGCTACAGGCCTGGTTGGGGGTCTCCACAACATGAGGAACTGCATTATGGGGTCGTGGCATTAGGAAGGTTGAGAAACATTGACTCAGGGCCCTTCCACCCATATATCCCAGGGCCTTCCACACAGCCCTATATCCCAGAACAGTAAAACAGAAAATCCCACAATATCTGCTTTGAAGTTGGCTATCTGAGTCCACACTCAGATAATGTGGGATTTTCTGCCTTGATATTCTGGGATATAGACCTGTGCGGAAGGGCCCTCAGAATATCAATGCAGAAAACCCCACAATATCAGTTTTGAACTGGGATATCTGAGTCCACACTGCCATATATTCCAGCTCAAAGCAGATAATCTGGGATTTTATTCAGCTGTGTGGAATAAATTCCATAGCATTGAGCTGTAGCAATTAAAAGTGCTGTCGAGCTGTATTAATTCTGCAACATAAGTGGACTCTTTTGAGTTTCAGAAGTCTGAGCCTTCTCTGCCCCAGAGTGCCAGGGCCTCCAAAGTATACATCCCAGGACCTCATAGCCTTGAGCCATTGAAAGCTCAAGTGGAGACAAACTATTCACTCTGGTGGAGCAGCCAGCTGGCTAAACCACAAAGCTTTGGGATGGAAGGATTGAAGAAGGCGAACGTGGGCACGGGTGAACACGTGTCAAGGCTTACCAGACTTGGGGTAGGTGACCAGGAGGACGTCGGAGGGTCGGAAAGGGAAGGAGGCGGCCGCTTGCAGCGAGTCTTGTGTGTGAAGGTGGCCAGGGAATTGGATTCCAAAGAAGGTCTCAGTTACAGCCAGGCGAGCCATGATGGCCAGGAAAGAAAGGAGGAGGAAGGAAAGAAGAAAGAAAGAGAGGAGGAGGAGGAGGAGAAAGAAGCAGACGGAAGAATGGGGCAGGCGGAGCTACTAGGGGAGCCCTCCCTCTCCCCTCCCTCTCACCTTAAGCACCCCCACTTTGCCCCTCTTTGGACCCCAACTCTCTCCAAACTCCATCCTCTTCCGCCCACTTTGGAGACTTGTGCGTTTTTACGCAATTCGATCCTGGTGCGTTTTTACGCACGGCAAAAGCAACCAGCTTCACGAAGCCACGGGATCCAAACCATATTACTTGACTTTATCAAAGTTTGGCCAGCTCTAGACCAAGCTTCAGGGTCTCTCTCTGTGTCACTTAGGGACTACAGAACCCAGCATCCGCATTGGGAGAGCTCTTCAAAGTCACTGTCCCTTGCGCTTTGAAGTTTTGTCTGAAGTGCTGCTTTGTTCCACAAGAGCAGCAATTTTTGCACCTTCACTGGAAGGGAAACTGCAAGGAAATAAAGAAGGGAGAGGGAAGGAAAAGGGAAATATCTCAAAGACTGGTTTTTAATTTATTTCAATTTGTTTTCTTGAACTTTTGTGGATATTATGAACCCTTTTCTTTGGATGCAGGACCAAGTGATATTGAGACCTCTGCATAAAACATACTCATAGCAGTACTTGTGAAAAAAAATCTTAGGAGTGTAGATAGAAAGCAAGGTTTTTGTAAACAGAGACCAAGTGCTCAGGCACAAAAAAGATCAGTTCGTTTACAAGAAAAGAAAGATAAGAAACCTTTATCTGGTATTACGGTCAAGAGAAATGCTTTCCTTGTGCTTTTGGAATCTGGAAAACCTTAATATTGATTTATGGGGAAAGAGTTGCCTCAGTTGGGCCAAAGTTGGAATTTCCTGACGGTCTTGCTTTCAAGTGCTCTTAGTTTAATTACCAAGTTTTTGTCAAGCTCCTGATTTGTGTATTGGATTTTTCATGGTACCTTGTTTCATGGATTCTTGTGCCTTGTTTCATAGATTTATATACCTATGGATCTTGTTTTGTCTTGAAGCTCATGGTCTAACTTTTGTTTTGGAATTTTGCTGTTTTTGCTAATTTTACTGCTTTGTCAACACATATTCTTCAATAAACTGCTTGCTGATTTTACCAATAAACTGCTTGCTGATTTTTGTGGTCTTTAAGGTCAGGGTGTTCCTGCTCTGGTGTACAACAGATTCTATGACTCTATGATTCATACAGTTTGGGGATAAAATGTAACAGGATCCAGAAAGAGGCAAACGGTGTCTCTTGAGATTGCATTTTCAAAGTTTGTCACATGAAAAAATATAATAAACAAAGTGATATAGGTTTTTCAGATATTTATGGTGGCCTGTTATTATTGATGCCTGGAAGCAATAAATGAGGTCAGTTTCCTTGGGTTCAAGACTCTGTCTGGAACATATTCCTTTTGCGACATAGGATGTAGCCAGGATTCTGGTGTTAATATATGAAGGCATCGTCTTTGCTCATACTTCTGCCAATGGGCTGGAATTTGTGTATATAATTCAACCCAGCTCTTTCTCTTTCTAACATTCCTTTGTAATTTCCTTGTTCTGGGATCCCTTTTTTTTTGGAAAATGTTGCTCTTGTTGTGTGTCTCCTATTTGTTTTCAATCTAAAGCAACTCTGATTGGAGGCTTTTAAATAGAGGCTGGATGGCCATCTCTCAGGGATGCTTTGAATGTGATTTTCCTGCTTCTTAGCAGAATGGGGTTCGACTGGATGGCCCACGATATCTCTTCCAACTCTATGATTCTATTGTTCAGAAAAGGTTTGCCCTTGCCTCCTTTGAGGCTGAGTAAGTGTGACTAATAAACGATGTGCCGATATCCCATTGCCAGCTGTTGAGAGGAGGGTTATCCTTTTAAGTTTTAAAGGAAATTAAGCACATTTGAGTAAAGCAATTTGGGAAAGTGTTAAAATGCATGAGCATTTCCATGCAAATAAACAGATACACTTAGACATTGGTCTGTTTCCTCCATTCCTGATGGTGTGAATCATTCACACCATTTTCAAGTAAAACAAATTTGTGGAAATGTGTATATCATCACTGTCTCTCATCAGCAGAAGAAGGAAGTCCTGGAAGAGGAACTGATCAGCTACATTTAAAAGAAGGGAAAGAAAAAGCACAGGTTTTAAAACACAAAAGAACTTTTCTGGCCATTTCTGGGTTCTTATTTGAGTTCTAAGATCAGGGGTGGGGCGTGAGGAGAAATCCCAATTAGTCTACACTCCTTAAATACGAGGGGCGTTCATGAAACATTTCCCCTGACCTGTGACCTGTGGCCTGAGAGCAATGAAACTTGGCCCAGTTCTTAGTCCTTCTCTCCATGGGTGCCACTTCTCCCATCTTTTGAAGCAACTGTCAACACCTCGCTTGTAGAAGTTGACAGGTTGCTCCACAAGTCACGTTGTGACTCCGGAAATCAGAGTCTTGTCACCTGAGAAATGTTTGCCCTTCAAAAAAACCTTCATTTTTGGAAAGAGATGGAAGCGAAGGTGTGAGGTCGGGTGAATAAAGAGGGTGCGGTAGGATTTTAAAGCTACAGGAGAGCAAGCTTCTTCTATTTGGGCAACAGATGAGTTGTGAACTGGTGCATTGTCTTGCAGAAGGCAGGCACCATTGGTGAGCATGCCACATTGCCTCTTGGTTTTGATGGCCTCCTGCAATTCCCACATCAGTGAAGCATTGTATGTCCCATTGATCATGGTTCTCTTTGCTAGGAAATCCATCCACACTCCTCCGTGCTGGTCCCAAAATACTGTGAGCATGACCTTGCCTGCCAGATTTGAGCACATGCCTTCTTTGGAGGCGGTGAGTCAGGATGCTTCCATGGCATCAACTGGACTTTAGTCTCAGGATCAGAGTGATGGACTCAGCTTTCATTCTGTGTGATCAGCCTGTTGAAAAAGTCCTCCTGGTTTCCATGGCACATTATTGTCAAGGGAACCTGAGAGCATTTGACCTTTCCATAAGTTCCTGCTTCTGGAAAGGTGTGAGCAGCTGGGGGACCCAGTGAGCAGATACCTTATGCAGGTGATGAGGGTCTTGGGTGATTTTTTCCATGCACACCACACTCATCTTGACATTTTGGGCTAGGTGGAGAATGGGCATGCGGTGATTTTCCAAAATGGTGCCCTCCACTTGCTGGATGGTGTGTTCATGAATAGCAGAGTGGGGTCGCCCTGGAATGGGAGCTGTTTCCACCAAAGTCCGACCACATTGGAATTAAGGATGCCAGTTCTTGACTCCATCATATGATGGGGAATCATCCCAGAAACCTCTTTCGTCTCATCGAATGTCTCCTTTGGTTTGTGACCAAGGAACTTGAGGACCGTTCTGTATTCCACTGGGTCCATTCTCAAACCTCACAACACTTCAGTACCTGTGAAATCAAGACCGTTATCAGTTCTGGGTTGTAAATTGGCACGTACCCTAGAGAGACTTATATCATTACACATGTGTATTTTCAGCATCCTGTGATCAATAGAAGCGGGTCAAGGGAAATGTTTAATGAACACCCCTTGTATAAGTGTGTCCGTCTTGGACCTTTGGACAGACAACTCAATACAACAAAACAGGCCAGGAATAAATTGGATAACCTTATGGCCTTGAATTAACTTGACACAATGCAGTGCCTGACATCTTTGTCTCCTATTATTTGGGTATGTCACAAGGCCTGGCTGATCTTTAACACTTCATCCTATGTGAAAATGACCTTCACCAGGTTAAGCAGTTGTGCATTAACCATTCTCCGTGAGAGTTGCTTGCATGAGAGTTGCTTGCTTATTATGGGACTCCAGTCTTGGAAATAATTAATTTTCTCTCCTGTATTTTGGTGTATGTTTGTCATTTGTATAGATTCCTTTGGGCTATAAATGTTTGATATGTGTTTTCGGTGGTGGTGGGGAGGTTATATTATGAGGTTCTTATCTTGAAAAAATGGATTAATTTTCCCTCTATATTTTAGTTTGTAACTTGCATTGGTTAGTCGTAGTGGTGGTAGTAGAAGTACCCAACTTTACTCTCTAAGAAAAAGACTGTAAGCCTTTGTTTCTCAACCTGGGGGTAGGACCTCGGGGGAGGGGGGGAATGTCAGAGGGGTTGCCAAAGACCATCAAAAAACACAGTATTTTCTATAAGGGATCTGCTAGGTTGGCAGAAGCTGGGGCTAACAGTGGGAGCTCCCCCTGCTCCCCCAATTCAAACCGCCAGTCTTTCAGTCTGCAAGTGCAGCAGTTCAGCGGTTTAACCCGCTGCACCACTGAGTGTAAAAGAAATTAAGAAATATAATTAAAATGGAAAAGGGTCATCAAGTGAAGCACAAGGAGATACAACACACAAGAAGATGCAACTCCAGGTTGTAACATGCCCAAAGAGGGAACCTTGTTGACTAAAAGCTCTTCTTACTCGTCTAACGGGTTCCAAATATATATATATTGGATTTAGAAATATAGCCACACAGCTGAGAATAAAGAAACAGGTGTGGTGCCCTTTTTTGGTGCCACCGTCATGCAGGTTCTCTGGAAATCCAACCTGGTCGGGCAAGATCTCTTAGCTCCTCCCCAGCTTTATGGCCTGAGACAGGTGGGTTTGGCATCGCACCCATTTGGATCTTCCCGGTCCAAGACTCCAAGGCCGCTATCAGTCTGCTTCGGGCATCAAACGAAGGAGCTGCTGATCATCTCTCCTGACAAAGCCTGGAAGAAGGTGCAACCCTTGACTTTGGAAACTGTGCATCATGGCAGGACACCTGGTCGCTTGCCTGCTCCTCTCCCAAATTGCCCTCGGAGCAGGAGATTCGTATCTGTCGGAGGCAGAGAGAATCATGAAAGTGACACCTGTAATAGATGGGTAAGAGGCACCTGCCTTCCTTCCGTTCCTCCTCCTCCTTCCCTTTCTCCTCCTCATCTTCCTTTCCTTCTCTCTCTCTCTCCCAATTTCCCTTTCTCTTCCTTCTTCTCTTCTCTTCCCTTCCTGTCCTTCCCTTTCTTCTTATTTTTCCTTCCCTTCTTCCTCCTCCTTTTTCTTCTCCTTTTTCTTCTGTTCCTCCTCTCATTCCTTTCCTTCGTTTCCCTTCCCTTCCATCTTTCTTCCTCCTCCTTCCTTCCTTCCTTCCTTCTTTTCTTCCTTCTCCGGACTGGATGGCCCTTGGAGTCTCTTCCACCTCTATGATTCTATGACTAAAACAGAAT
This sequence comes from Anolis sagrei ordinatus, assembly GCF_025583915.1. Classification (NCBI taxonomy): domain Eukaryota; kingdom Metazoa; phylum Chordata; class Lepidosauria; order Squamata; family Anolidae; genus Anolis; species Anolis sagrei. The sequence continues at coordinate 28,513,878 of NW_026847993.1, forward strand.
GTAGTTAAAACAATATCTGACCCAATTTTAATAATTAAATGGACAGCTGTATTCAGATATTTATTTATTTACCATATTTTTATATCGCGTTTCTCAGCTCGAAGGTGACTCAAGGTGGTTTACAGTCGGCAACAATTCAATGCCGCCAATATCGTAAAATACAATTAAAAACATTAGCATATAATATAAAACCATAACAAGATCAATAAAAACATATATCATCAGCGTCTCCTTGTTAAAAACCTTGTCCAGTCACATCGTCCAATCGTTCCATTGTCCTGTGTTTGCCCATGACACTGCATTTGTGAATGCTTGCTCAAAAAGCCAAATTTTGACTTTTTAACGAAATGTTAAAAGGGAGAGGACCGATCTGATATCCCTAGGGAGGGCGTTCCACAGTTGAGGGGCCACCACTGAGAAGGCCCTGTCTCTCGTCCCCGCGAGACACATCTGCGACGAAGGCAGGATCGAAAGCAGGGCCTCCCCAGATGATCTTAAAGTCCTAGATGGTTCATAGGGAGAGATACGTTCGGACAGGTAAGATATCTAAAAGTGCCCAAGTTACATATAAAACTTAAGATATACAGCCAAACATGGTGTAATGGTTTGAACATTGGACCTTATCCTTCTTCTCATCCTTCCTTCCCTGTTTCTTCCTCTCTCCCCTCCTCTCTTTTTTCCTCCTTTTCCTAATCCTTCCTTCCTTCCTTCCTCCCTCCCTCCCTCCTCCTCCTCCTCTTCTCTTTTTTTCCTCCTTCCCCTAATCCTCCTTCCTGCTTCCTTCCTTCCTTCCTTCCTTCCTTCCTTCCTTCCTTCCTTCCTTCCTTCCTTCCTCCTCTTCCTCCTCCCCTTCCTTTACTAATCTTCCTTCATTCCTTCTTCCCGACCCTCTCTCCTGCTGTGCCAAATCACCCAGAGAGCATATCTTATAGCAGGAATGATTATATGATAACGAAGGACACCAGGAACCATCTGCCACATGGCAGGGGCCAAACCCCACCTCGACCCCCTTTACCCATCCAAGTCTAGCTTCAAATCCTCACAGTTGCTGGAGGGGAAAAGGGGTTTACCCAGGAATGATGATTCAGTATGCATAGTAATGTGCCAAAGGCAAGAAAAGGCAGAAAAAGGAATCGGCAGAACCAGTTCTGAGTCCTTCTCACCAAAGGATACCTGAATTTCATGGGATCACCATGAGTCGTAGGATCATAGGATCATAGTTGGAATAGACCACCTCGTGGGCCATCCTGTCCAACCCCATTCTGCCAAAAAGCAGATAATCGCATTCAAAGCACCCCTGACAGATTGCCATCCAGCCTCTGTTTCAAAACCTCCAAAGAAAGAGCCTCCACCACACTCAGTGGCAGAGAGTTCCACTGCTGAACAGCTCTCCTTACAGCCAGGAAGTTCTTCCTAATGTTCAGATGGAATCTCCTTTCCTGTAGTTTGAAGCCATTGTTCCATTGAGTCCTAGTATCAAGGGCAGCAGAAAACAAGTCCTTATTATTATTATTATTATTATTATTATTATTATTATTATTTCTCAATTGAGATACAAATTGGCTCACTACATTAAGAACAATGTAATTTACAACTTACTCATGTTGCATACACAACTTATCCATGTTTCATATATATATACAACATACCCATGTTGTGTGTGTTTGTGTGGAGATCTGGCTAGTGGTGTCTTTACTGGTGGCTTCCTTAACATTAAACTGATAGGTTTAGTAGTCTGAACTTGAAAAGGAGCTCTCCAAGGCACTGAACTGCAACACAGTCAAGTTGTATGAATGTGTGTACACACAGTCCCCAAGTTACAAACATGAGACTTATAGTTAAGAACACACACACATACACAATATACACATTCACATACAGGCAGTCCCCAAGTTATAACCAAAATAGGTTCTGTAGGTTTGTTCTTAAACTGAATTTGTTTGTAAGTTGGAACAGGCACATTTTGTAAGTGTAACTCCAGATAGAGATAGAAAGTGAGAGAGATAGAGACAGAGAGATAGCGACAGAGAGATAGAGAGATAGAGATAGAGAGAAAGAGAGAGAGAGAGAGAGAGAGAGAGAGAGAGAGAGATCTATCTCTATCTCTCTATATCTATATCTATATATATCTATACCTATAACTATGGAAGAATGAACACCTCTGTAGTGTTTCCTTTGCTGTCTGTGCCCCTGTTTAAAAGATTTCATTGGATTTTGAAAAATTTGGCTTGTGGTGGATTCAAGGATTGAGGTCCAAGCTTCAGTGGAAACCCCTTTCCCCCATGACAATCACTCTTTCAGGAGTGTTTTTCTCTCTTTAAGGATAGATTTCTCCCACTTCCTGTTGTCTCACCCCTTCTTAACTATGAGGCTCATGTTTGTAACTCAGGGACTGTGTGTACACACACTCATACAACTTGACTGTGTTGCAGTTCAGTGCCTTGGAGAGCTCCTTTTCAAGTTCAGACTACTAAATCCATCGGTTTAATGTTATGGAAGCCACCAATGAAGACACAAATGAAGACACCACTAGCCAGATCTCCATAATGTTGTCCTATGTAGAGTTGAACTCCCAGAATCCCTGAAGTTGAGCCATGGGGGATTCTGGGGTTCATAGTCTGAAGAAGACCACTTTTCCAAGCCTGGGAGAGGTTCTCCCATGTCATCCAATAGCTTTCTATTGCTGTTTCATAGGTTTTCTGTATGTTATGGAAGGCACCAATGAAGACACCACTAGCCAGATCTCCATAATGTTGCCCTGTGTGGAGTTCAACTCCCAGAATCCCTGCAAGTTGAGCCCTAGCCATGCTGTTTGGGGATTCTGGAGTGTATGGTCTGAAGAAGCCTGCTTTTCCAAGTCTGGGAGAGGTTCTCCCATGACATCCAATAGCTTTCCATTGCTGTTTCATAGGGTTTCCCTATGTTATGGAAGCCACCAATGAAGACACCACTAGGCAAATCTCCATAACATTGCCCTGTGTGGGGTTCAACTGCCAGAATCCATGCAGTTAAGTCCTAGCCATGCTGCTTGGGGATTCTGGAGTGTATGGTCTGAAGAAACCCACTTTTCCAAGCCTGGGAGAGGTTCTCCCATGACATCCAATTGCTTTCCATTGCTGTTTCGTAGGGTTTCCCTATGTTATGGAAACCACCAATGGAGACACCACTAGCCAGATCTCCATAACATTGCTCTGTGTGGAGTTCAACTCCCAGAATCCCTGCAGTTGAGCCCTGGGGGATTCTGGGGTTCTTAATCCCAAGAAGCCACTCTTCCAAGCCTGGGAGAGTTTCTCCCATGTCATCCAATAGCTTTCCCTTGCTGTTTCATAGGTTTCCCCTATGTTATGTAAGCCACCAATGAAGACACCACTAGCCAGATCTCCATAATGTTGCCCTGTGTGGAGTTCAACTACCAGAATCTCTGCAGTTGAACCCTAGCCATGCTGCTTGGGGATTCTGGAGTGTATGGTCTGAAGAAGCCCACTTTTCCATGCCTGGGAGAGGTTCTCCCATGTCATCAAATAGCTTTCCCTTGCTGTTTCATAGGGTTTCCCTATGTTATGGAACCCACCAATGAAGACACCACTAGACAGGTCTCCATAACATTGCCCTATGTGGGGTTCAACTCCGAGAATCCCTGCAGTTGAGCCCTGGGGGATTTTGGGGTTCATAATCCCAAGAAGCCACTCTTCCAAGCCTGGGAGAGGTTCTTCCATGTCGTCCAATAGCTTTCCATTGCTGTTTCGTAGGGTTTCCCTATGTTATGGAAGCCATCAATGAAGACACTGCTAGCCAGATCTCCATAATGTTGCCCTGTGTGGGGTTCAACTCTGAGAATCCCTGCAGTTGAGCCCTGGGGGATTATGGGGTTCATAATCCCAGAAGCCACTCTTCCAAGCCTGGGAGAGGTTCTTCCATGTCATCCAATAGCTTTCCATTGCTGTTTCATAGGATTTCTCTATGTTATGGAAGCCACCGATGAAGACATCGCTAGCCAGATCTCCATAACATTGCCCTGTGTGGGGTTCAACTCTCAGAAGCCCTGGGGGATTCTGGGGTTCATAATCCCAAGAAGCCACTTTTCCAAGCCTGGTAGAGGTTCTTCCATGACATCCAATAGCTTTCTCTTGCTATTTCAAAGGGTTTGTCAAAAGCCTTGACTTTGGGGCTCCTCTGCCAGCCATCAGTCTTAAAATGGAGAGCAAAAAGCAAAGCACCAAATGCCATCAGTGAGGAAGAGAACCTCAGGCCAGGGAGGGAAACCAAGGCAAAAGCAACAACTCTGAAGCCAGCAGCCAAGAAAACCACTGCAGTGAAAGAGTGCGTTGATGCATGGAGACGAACACAATGGTTTTATATATTTGCTGTCATAAACAGGTCATAAAGAACAGGTTGGACTGCACTTTGGTTTGGTATAATTGTCCCAAAGCATGAAAGCTGATGAACCAAATGCCTAGGAATAAAAGTTTATGGCTGTGAACTCTGTATCTTTGGAAATAGTTCCTTCCTCACCTTCTCTACAGGGAATAAAGCCGGAAAGGACCTCCCGGTCATTCTCCTTTGCCTTTAATCCTCTTTGGGTCTCATAAATGCCATGCCAGGGCTGGGAGGGCTTTCGCAATGAAGACATATCCTGATCGCCTCCATTTTCCCATCTTTCAGCTCCTTTCCAAACCAGGTGCAGACGTCTTCGTCTTATTATTATTTTGCACTCTGAGAAATGGGATTTGCACTGCAGGCTTGTTTGGGATTAACCCCCCTCCGCTTCAATAGGGCTTTCTCCATTATCAATGGGCTTATGAACACTTCTTGTTTGCAAGGCAAGCGATCCCTGGGCTTTCCAAAGCGGCTTTTGGAAATGATACAGCAGGCAGGAGCAGACCTTCCTATGGGGTAAAAACATACTGAAATCTAGTCTATTCCCTCTGCCAAGCCAAAAAATGCTCACTTTGGACTATAGGACCCAGAAGGCACCAATCAGCACAACTGTGCTGTCTCACGCTGGGTCTGTGCATAAGACTGTAGACAGGACATAAATTCTGTGTGCCCAATAGGACGCCGGGGCTGCCTCAGATTAAAGGCCTTTGGATTTCCTTAAAACAGAGTCTTTAGATTGCTTAAAGGTTCAACAAAGTTCTTTATTAATTAAAACAAACAGGTACTTTAAGGCTTTCTTAACAGTCTATTGGCTCTCTCTCAATCTTGTCCACAGGGAACAGGCACTATCTTCATAACTGTAACTAATGGGGAAATCCTTAACTTCTAATCTGGGCAGTCTGTCTTTGCCTCTGTTGGCGTGGAGCCCCTGTACCCGGTACCAACTGGTTCTGGCTTCCGTGAGTGACCCTTACCAAGCAGAGCTTTGTAGACTTCCAGGGGAAAAAGAACTCAGGTTTCCGTGATGGCTGACTGAAGTCCTTCAGCAAAGGAGCTGAGGGCTGTATAACCCCGGCCAAGCTGTGGGCTGTATATCTCCCCGGCCAAGCCGTAGAAGACGAAGATTTCTACAGGAGCTCTTGGTATTATGTCCTGCATGAAAGGCTTCTCTGTGTGGACTGAACCCAAAATGGCTCATATTCCCTCCAAAACCCAAAAAGGGGGCGGGACCAAGGAACCTAACTATAATTGACAGGTGGCTTGCCCTATGATTGCAGCCAAAAGAAGCCACCTATTGGCAGAGTCCCTGAAACTTAGGACTACAACAAACATTCAATGCAAAGCAAACAAAATTGGAGCTCCTGGTACAGTTGTACCTGCACAACAGCCATTGGGGATTGTCATACTGAAATCTAGTCTGCTATCTATGGGAATCCTTTGAAGGGCTCAGAAAAGCTAGCTTTGGACTACCGCTCTCATCATCATCATGATCTAATAGCTTTCTACTACAACTCCCATCATCATCATCATCATCATCATCATCATATAAAAGCTTTGGGCTACAGCACCTATCATCATGGAATAGCTTTGGATTACACTTCCCATCATCATAATCATCATAATCTAATAGCTTTGGACTACAGCCCCCATCATCATGAACTAATAGCTTTCTACTACAGCTCCCATCATCATCATCATATAATAGCTTTTGACTACAGCACCTATCCTCATATAATAGCTTTGGATTACATATCCCATCATCATCGTAATCTAATATCTTTGGACTACAGTCCCCATCATCATGATCTACTGTAATAGCTTTCTATTACAGCTCCCATTATCATCATCATCATCGAATAGCTTTTGACTACAGAACCTATCATCATCATCATATAATAGCTTTGGATTACATCTTCCATCATTATCATCATCATCATGATCTAATAGATTTGGACTACAGCCCCCATTATCATCATCTAATAGCTTTGGGCTACAACACCTATCATCATATAATAGCTTTGGATTACATCTCCCATCACCATCATCATCATCATCATCATGGTGATGGTTTTCTGTTACAGCTCCCATTATCATCACTATCATCATCTAATAGCTTTGGACTACAGCACCTATCATCATCATATAATAGCTTTGGATTACATCTCCCATCAACATCATCATGATCTAATAGCTTTGGATTACAGTCCCCATCATCATCATTTAATAACTTTTGACTACCGGTCCTATCATCATCATCATATAGCTTTAGACTACATCACTCATCATCGTCATCATTATATTTATTTATTTATTTATTTATTTACAGCATTTTTATCCTGCCTTTCCCAGCCCGAAGGCGACTCAAGGCAGTATCATAGCTTTGGACTACAGCTCCCAAAATCCACCAGTCAGCATAGCCACTGGGAATTGTAGTCCAAAAAACAGGCCATTCCCAAGTTCTGGATGGGAATTAGGTTTAGAAGATGAGTTGTGTAGAAGGAATATAGTAGACATGGGCCAGATTCCAGTTTGGGTCTGTGCATCGTTGCCTATAAAAGCATTTAGATATGTGGAATGTTTGCATCCACTTCCATGTTGCCAAAGTGAGCGTTGTATACAGTCACTCTTAAGCATGAGATGGGCCTATGTGCATTTACGACTTTGCTCAATGGGATTTGGTTCCCCTCATTTCCAGGCACAATGACCTTCCCTGGCAGCTGCTCTTACATTTCAACAACCAGATCGCCAACAACCAGTTGGCAAACTTGACCCAGCTGAACAAGACGCACACTAACATCCCAAAGCTGCGCCTAGGGCACGTGGGAGCACAGGTGAGTGGCTTGGAGCATCCATATCATAATGCTTGTTATGGAGTTTGCAATATTAATAATAATAGCAACAACAACAATAACAATATTCCACTTTTATCTCTTAGAGAAGACACAAAGCTGGAGGTTCTCCCTCCAGGCCACTTTGCATATTGCGATGTTTGCTGATTTTCCTTGCAGCTCATTGCCTAAATGTAACGCTTACACAGAGGCAGACCAGAACAAAATCAATATGGCGATCTCACTTTGCTTGGCCCAATTGGATGATCCCCCACAAGGGTCTGTCTCCAGGAGCAAACCAAGCACCGTAAACTTGGAAGTCCCCCAACAGACTCAGAAGTTGAGTGGGCATTTGGTTCCCCTCGTCCCTCTCCAAAAACTCTATCCTAGTCATATCTCACCTGTTCATGCTCAGCATTATTTTTAAATTTTTAATTATTACATTTGGCCCAGCCATAGTTTTTTAAACGTCGTTGTGTTACTGTTAATGTTTACTGCTTATCTTCTGTTATGAGTTTTATTTTATTGTTTTGTCACTTCACTTCACTTAGGCGATCTCTTGTTTTCCGAGGAGGATTGTTTTCCGGTATTCTTGTGGGTCCGTATGTGGCTGTGGAGCCCTATTCTTGCTCTGCATCTGCATTGGTTTCCAGGTGGAAGGCAGTCTCGGTTGGGGTTGGCTTGACGCGCCTTCCTCTTGGCACATTTCTCTCTTTCGCCCTCCATTCGTGCCTCTTCAAATTCTACAGCACTGCTAGTCACAGCTGACCTCCAGCTGGAGCGGTCAAGGGCCAGGGCTTCCCAGTTCTCAGTGTCTATGCTGGAGTTTATTGTTTTGTATTACTGTTGTTATTGCTTTTATTATTGATGTATTGTGTGCTCGGCCTCATGTAAGCCACACCGAGTCCCTTGGGGAGATGGTAGCAGGGTATAAATAGAGTATTATTATTATTATTATTATTATTATTATTATTATTATGCGCAGATCAAAAGACAACCTGGCAAAATGGCACTACCTAGAGCAGTGTTTCTCAACCTTCCTAATGCCGCGATGCCTTGATACAGTTCCTCATGTTGTGGTGATCCTCAACCATAAAATTATTTTTGTTGCTACTTCATAACTGTCATTTTGCTACTGTTATGAATAGTAATGTAAATATCTGATATTCAGGGTGTATTTTCATTCACTATACCAATTTGGCACAAAACCCCAGTATGCCCAGATTTCAATTCTGGTGGGACTTGCGGGGGATTGATTTTGTCATTTGGGAGTTGTAGTTGCTGAGATTTAGAGTCCATCTAACAATCAAAGAACATTTTGAACTCCTCCAATGATGGAATTGAACCAGTCTTGGCACACAGAACTCCCATGACCAACAGAAAATACTGAAAGACCTTGAGTTTTGGAGTTGTAGTTCGCCTATATCCAGACAGCACTGTGGACTCAAACAATGATGGATCTGGACCAAACTTGGCACAGATACTCAGTATGCCCAAATGCAAACTCTGGAGGAGTTTGGGGGAAATAGACCTTGACATTTGGAAGTTGTAGTTGCTGGGATTTATAGTTCACCTACAATCAAAGAGCATTCTGAACTCCACCAATGATTGAATTGAACCAAACTTGGCACACAGAACACCCACGATCAACAGAAAACACTGGAAGAGTTTTGTGGGAATTGACCTGGAGTTTTGGAGTTGTAGTTCACCTACATCCAGGTAGAGCACTGTGGACTCAAACAATGATGGATCTGGACCAAACTTGGCACAAATACTCAATACCGCCAAATGTGAACATATGTGAATATGCTTGTTCACAATGCCCTGCCCCATGTACAGAAGAAGAATTGTTTAAAGCTAGAGACAATGCGGTCACTGTTGCCCAGTTTTGGTCAAAAATTATCTAGCCGTTTGTGCTCCTTCTATTTTTATAAGTTTTATACTTATGTTTGGAATGCTTTTGATACAAAATAAATAAAATAAACTTTGCTTGGTTTCCTCCTCCTCAGTTCTGGGCCGCCTATGTTCCCTGCAAAACCCAGAACAAGGATGCCGTAAAGCGAACCTTGGAACAGATTGACGTCGTTCACCGCATGTGCCAGCTCTACCCAGAGGCCTTTGAGTGTGTCACCAACAGCACAGGTAAGGAAGCTGCAAAAGAGGACTGTGAACAACGGGCCTCCGCACTTCTGGACCATCTATACAACCCCGAATAGCATACAAAAGGGAAGCATTTCTGCCTGTGGATTATATCTACCTCTTGGAAAGTTGATATACCTTTTCTTGACCTATGAACTCTCCTTTTGCAGGCATCGAGAGGGCCTTTACTGCTGGCCGGGTGGCCAGCCTGATTGGGGTGGAGGGTGGCCACTCCATTGACAGCAGCATGGCTGTCCTGCGCACCTTCTACCTGCTGGGCGTTCGATACATGACCCTGACCCACAGCTGCAACACTCCCTGGTAAGTGGGCAATGTTGCCATTCATATGGATCAGAGTTTGACTCTCGATTCTCCTTACAAAGCTCTGGAAAATTTGGCCCATGGCTCTGTGCAGATTCAAAGACTTTGTCTTTAAAACAGGGTTTCTCAACCTGGGGTCCAGGACTCCTGGGAGGGTTGTGAGGGGGTGTCAGAGGGTTGCCAAAGGCCATTAGGAAATGCAGTATTTTCTGTTAGTCATGGGGATTCTTTGTGGAAAGTTCGGCCCAATTCTATCATTTGTGAGGTTCAGAATTCTCTTTGATTGTAGGTCAACTATAAATCCCAGCAACTACAACTCCCAAATTTTCCCCAAACTCCATCAGTGTTCAAATTTGGCCAAACTGAGTATTTGTGCCAAGTTTGGTCCAGATCCATCATTGTTTGAGTCCACTGTGCTCTCTAGATGTAGGTGAACTAGAACTCCAAAACTGAAGGTCAATGCCCACCAAACCCTTCCATTATTTTCCGTTGGTCATGGCAGAACTGTGTGCCAAGTTTGGTTCAATTCCATTGTTGGTGGAGTTCAGAATGCTCTTTGATTGTAGGTGAACTATCAATCTCAGCAACTACAACTCCGAAATGATAAAGTCAACCCCCCCCCCCCCAGCCCCATAAAATTTGGGCGTATTGGGTATTTGTACCAATTTTGGTCCAGTGAATGAAAATACATCCTGCATATCAGATATTTACATTACAATTCATAACAGTAGCAAAATTACAGTAGCAACAAAAATAATGTTATGGTTGGGGGTCACCACAACATGGAGAACTGGATTACGGGTTTGCAGCATTGCGAAACGTTGAGAAACACTGCTTTGAAAGATACTCTCCAAAGGGGTTTAAAATATACTTTCTTCCCTAGAATAGGCTCAGGACCTTAGGTGGCACATTTAAGGTACAGACTAAAACCAAAGAAGGAGTCGCCACTCCACCGGGATTATTATCATGCAGACACGTACATGTTGTTCGCTACTCCATGCAGCTAACGGCCTGGCAATTTCTGTGCCTCTTGACAAGTCTGTTTGCAAAGCTCTACCTCACTGAACCCATGTGCAGACTGTTTATATAAAAGGGTGGGTTTGGAAAGGTACTTTCTCCCCCCTGGAATAGGCTCAGGACCTTGGACAACACATTTAAATCTGTTGGGTTTTGTGTGTGTGTGTGTGTGTTACAGGAGCAAATTGAGAAACAGCAAGTTGCTTCTGGTGTGAGAGAACTCACCGTCTGCAAGGACCCCTGGATGTTTGATGTTTTACCATCCTTGTGGGATGCTTCTCTCATATCCCTTCATGGGGAGCTGGAGCTGACAGAGGGAGCTCAACCCACCCTCCCCGAATTCAAACCACTGACCTGTTGGTCAGCAGTCCCGCCAGCACAAGGGTTTAACCCAGTGTTTCTCAACCTAGGGGTTGGGACCCCTGGGGGGGTCGCAAGGGGGTGTCAGAGGGGTCACCAAGGACCATCAGAAAACAGGATTTTCTGTTGGTCATGGTAGTTCTGTGTGGGAAGTCTGGTCCAATTCTGTTGTTGGTGGGGTTCAGAATGCTCTTTGATTATAGGTGAACTATAAATCCCAGCTAGTACAACTCCCAAATGTCAAGGTATATTTTTCCCAAACTCCACCAGTGTTCACATTTGGGCATATTGAGTATTCATGCCAAGTTTGGTCCAGATCTATCATTATTTGCAGAGTGTTATCTGGATGTAGGTGAACTACAACTCCAAAACTCAAGGCCAATGCCCACCAAACCCTTCCAGTATTTTCTGTTGGTCATGGGAGTTCTGTGTGCCAAGTTTGGTTCAATTCCATCATTGGCGGAGTTCAGAATGCTCTTTGATTGTAGATGAACTGTAAATCCCAGCAACTATAACTCCCAAATGACACAATCAATCCCCCTTCCAACCCCACCCGTATTCAAATGTGGGCATAATGAGTATTTGTGCCAAACTTGGTCCAGTGAATAAAAATACATCCTTCATATGAGATATTTACATTACAATTCACAACAGTAGCAAAATTACAGTTATGAAGTAGCACCAAAAATGATGTTATGGTTGGGGGTCACCACAACATGAGGAACTGTATTAAGGGGTCACGGCGTTAGGAAGGTTGAGAATCACTGGTTTAACCCGTTGTGTCACCGGGGGCTCCAAACCTAACATGGAGACATCTCTCCATCAGGGCAAGCATCTTGCAGATATGTGCATGATGCTTCCTTCTCTGGATGGCAAAAAGTGCCGCAATTTCCATGCCCCTCTCATTTGGCACATTTTTTTTCTTCTACAGGGCAGATAACTGGTTAGTGGACACCAATCAGGAAAACCCTGTCCATCATGGCCTGACCAATTTTGGGAAGGTGAGTGCAGACTCAGCGGAGAGAAGGTTGCTTTTCTGCCAAGGCATCAGGACTTCAAGGCTAAGGAGATTTATGAGTCTAGTTGCACAAATTGGGGGATTTTCAGGATGTGTGCGCTGCACTTTCATCTGTGTCATGCTTTCAAAGTGATTTCATACGGTGTTAACATGATTATCCCATTTAATTTTTACCATCGGTTTTTATGTTATGCAATTATGAGTTTGTTGTCTGTAAGTACGGATGCAACATGGATATGTATCCACAGGTTCCAGGATGCCCAAAGTCATGGATGCTCAAGTCCCATTGTATACAATGGCAGAGTAAAATGGCTTGATCCCTTATATAAAAATGGCCAAATCAAACTTTGCTTTTTGGAAATATATATCTATGTATATGTATATATGTGTATATATATGTGTATATGTATATGTATATGTGGTGTTGGAGGAAAGTTCTGAGAGTGCCTTGGACTGCGAGAAGATCCAACCAGTCCATCCTCCAGGAAATAAAGCCCGGCTGCTCATTGGAGGGAAGGATACTAGAGACAAAGTTGAAGTACTTCGGGCACATCATGAGGAGACAGCAAAGCCTAGTGAAGACAATTATGCTGGGGAAAGTGGAAGGTAAAAGGAAGAGGGGCCGACCAAGGGCAAGATGGATGGATGGCATCCTTGAAGTGACTGGACTGACCTTGAAGGAGCTGGGGGTGGTGACGGCCAATAGGGAGCTCTGCCGTGGGCTGGTCCATGAGGTCACGAAGAGTCGGAGACGACTGAACGAATGAACAACAAATATGTATATTTATATCTATGTGTGTGTAGGTGTGTATGGATGGCGCTCCTGGTGGCACAGTGGGTTGAACTTCTGAGCTGCTGAACTTGCTTACTGAAAGTTAGCGGTTCAAATCACTACATTGCTGTGACTGGGTTGTGAGTCTGACCTCACAACCTCTGAGGATGCTTGCCATAGATGCAGGCAAAACATCAGGAGACAATGCTTCTAGAACATGGTCATATAGCCTGAAAAACCTACAACAACCCGGTGATTCCAGCCATGAAAGCCTTCAACAATATATGGCCATGTTCCGGAAGCGTTCTCTCCTAACCTTTCACCTGCATCTATGACAGGCATCCTCAGAGGTTGTGAGGTCAGACTCACAACAACCCAGTCACAGCAATGTAGTGATTCTTGCCATGACAGCCATTGACAACACACTTTCTGCCCTTGCTCTTCCCTGCAGAAAGTGGTCAAGGAAATGAACCGCCTGGGCATGATGGTGGACCTGGCCCATGTCTCGGTGGAGACCATGAACGCGGCGCTGGACATCTCCGAGGCCCCAGTGGTCTTCAGCCATTCCTCTGCCTATGCCATTTGCAAACATAAGCGCAATGTGCCAGACGAGGTGCTTCTCAAAGTGGTGAGCAGAAACATAGAAGCCTTTTGCGCTGCATTCAGGGTGGATTCCTGTTGTGAGAGGCGCCAAGGCCAAAATTAGTGGGGACCATATTTTGACCTTCAGTCTCCCACTGAACAGAGGCTTTAAGAGAGAAATGGGAAGGAATCCATGCACAGTCTGGACCACTGAAGGATATGAGCTTGGAGAAAGGGGCAGCCTTGGTCCATAATGGGAGCCCAATGTTCTGGGGAAGAAGCAGGAGCAAATGAAGGGGTGGACCAGGATATTTCACGGCCTGGGGTTTGTTAGGAAAAAACTTCCCTAAAATATAGCAGAGCATCCAAAAACATAAACACAATACTAAAGTTGAGCATCAGTTCATTAACGAGCAGAGTGTGAAGTGCCGTGTGATGTGGCTGGAAAGAATTCAGAGCTTAGGAGGCAAACATGCAGAGCCCAATATTTAAAAAATTACAAAAGGTTTATTTACAATAATAAGAAATAACTGCATTTCTTGATAATCAAGAATTGGGTCTAACACCCATCTCTTCTAAGGTTTCGAGAGAGGGAAAAACTCAATCTCTGCATCTCTCCTGACACACAAGCAGAGAGACATCTCAAAGCACACAGCACATACTCTCCATAATAAAGTGTAAGAAGGCATTCTGAACTCCACCAATGATGGAATTGAACCAAATTTGGCACACAGAACTCCCATGACCAACTGAAAATACTGGAAGAGTTTGATGGGCATTGACCTTGATTTTTGGAGTTGTAGTTCACCTACATCCAGAGAGCACTGTGGACTCAAACAGTGATAGATCTGGACCAAACTTGACACGAATCTTCAATATGCTCAATTGTGAACAGTGGTTGACTTTGGAGAAAACAGAACTTGACATTTGGGAGTTGTCATTACTGGGATTTATAGTTCATCTACAATGAGAGTATTCTGAACCCCACTAATGATAGAATTGGGCCAAACTTCCCAGACAGAACCCCCATGACCAACAGAATCAATAAAAATGCTGCATTTTCTGATGGTCTTTGGCGACCCCTCTGACACTCCTTTCATGACCCTCCCCCCCCCCGGGGGGTCCTGACCCCCAGGTTGAGAAACACTACAATAGGAGGATGCAGAACAAAGCAACGCCTAAAGCAAACCAATCCTATTTGGACCAAGACGGAGGTAAGAGGGGGCTTCTGAGGCTCAACGTATTGTCTTCTTTACAGAATAAGACCAACAGCCTCGTGATGGTGAACTTCTATAACGACTATGTTTCCTGCAGTCATGACGCCACGCTCTCGCAGGTAGCAGGTGAGTCTGGCACAGGTGAACGAGAAAGGCTGGGATTGAAACCTCCAAAATACTGAGTTGCCACCCACTCTGTTCACTTTCAGATCATTTGGACCACATCAAACGCATCGCTGGGCCAGGCGCCGTTGGCTTCGGAGGAGACTATGATGGTGTTTCCAGGTATAAGGAGGAGGATGAATGTGTGTTTTGGGGTTTATATGTTGTATGCCAGGTCCAGTTTGGTTTGGCCCAAAGATTTTGTTCAGGCTTAAGGTCAAAATCCTATCAGAAAAGCTAGTGATTCTTGGCAACTGCCACTTTATTTTATTTATACCCCACTTTTTCTGAAGGCACCTTGTTCTTGCGCGTCTTCATGTCAGTCCTGATTTACAGTGACCCCATCATGGGGCTTTGTGGGGCTGAGAGAGTGTGACTCACCTAGGATCAACATGGACAGGGACAGGGAATTAAACTATGTTCTAGGATTAAAGCAAAATATATTTAATACAATATACTTATGATACAAAAGTCCAGCCTGGGATTCATTGGTGGTATCCCGTTCAAGTACTAACCAGGGCTGACCCAGCTTAGCTTCCAAGATGAGATGGGATCTAAAGTGGGATTTGCTTAATGCAAGTGTAAAATAACTCCACTAGCAGATGTATACTCTACGCAGGAGTGTTTCAGCTATTTCCACCTGAGTAGTCTCCATCCTACGTGGTTATGGGGAGTTCTGTCTCTTTGGACTTAAAAGAGGGGGAAGGTCCCTGAAGGAAAACCCAGGTGTCTTCACTAGAGTTCTCTCTGGGTCTTCCTGCAGGCTCCCCGATGGCCTGAAGGACGTCTCCGGATACCCAAAATTGGTGGCAGAGCTGCTGAGGCGGAACTGGACGGAGGACGAGGTCAAGGGCGCTTTGGCTGATAACCTCCTGAGAGTTCTCCGGAGAGTGGAGCAGGTGAGGCCCCAGAAGAGTTTATAAAGGCGACCCTCAACCCCTCAAGCAAGCTGGGGATGATGCTTTCGCAGGAGATCCTCCATTGTGCCAAAGGCTCGTGGAGTCCCTTCTTCCAATGCCATGATCCTTGGGTTCCTGTCTTCCATCCTCACAGTCTCTGGCATATCCATTCTCCATTGTGTCCCTTCCATGGTGCATTGCACCCATTCCATTTCCATAAAGTTCCTTCTAAACCCATGGCCTGTAGCGTTCCTTCTTCCAGCTTCATGCTCCATGGGTTCCTTTCTTCCCACTTAATCATCCCTGGGGTCTCTTCCAAACCCATGGAGTTCTTTCTTCTAACTTCATGCTCCACAATGGTCCCTTCCAATGCCATGGTTCATGGAAACTCTTCAATTTACACGGTCCATGGGGATCCCATCCTACTCAATGGTACATGGGTTCCATCTTTCCAACACAATAGTTCATGTGCTCTCTTCCAAATCTATGAAGTTCTTTCTTCTAACTCCATGCTCCATGTAGTGCTTTCCAATGCTATGGTCCATGGAAGTACTTCAGTTTCCATGGTGGTCTCTTCCACTGTCATGGTTGATGGAAGACCTTCAATTTTCACTGTCCATGGGGGTCCCTTCCTACTCAATGGTATATGGGTTCCTTTTTTCCCAACACAAGACATATGATCTTTTCCAAATCCATGAAATTCTTTCTTCTAACTCCATGCTCCATGTAGTCCTTTCCAACACCATGGTCCATGGAAGCACTTCAGTTTCCATGGTGGTCCCTTCCAATGGCATGGTTGATGGAAGACCTTCAATTTTCACGGTACATTGGGGCCCCTTCCTACTCAATGGTACATGAGTTCCTTCCTTCCTTCCAACTCAATGGTTTCTTTGGTCTCTTCCAAAGCCATGTAGTTCTTTCTTCTAATACCATGCTCCATGTAGTCCTTTCCAACAGCATGGTCCGTAGAAGCACTTCAGTTTCCATGATGGTCCCTTCCAATGTCATAGTTGATGGAAGACCTTCAATTTTCCCTGTCCATGGGGGTTCCTTCCTACTCAATGGTACATGGGTTCCTTCCTTCCTTCCTTCCAACTCAATGGTTCCTTTGGTCTCTTCCAAACCCATGTAGTTCTTTCTTCTAACTCCATGCTCCATGTAGTCCTTTCCAACGCCATGGTCCATGGAAGCACTTCAGTTTCCAAGGTGGTTCCCTTCCAATGCCATTGTTCATTGAAGCCCTTCAATTTCCATGGCCCAATGGGGGTCCCTTCCAATGCAACCTCCATCTCCACAGCCTTACCAACACCTTCCCCCACAGATGACCTCAATCCCATCTTTCTTTCCAGGTCCGGGATGAGAAGGCCCAGAAAGCTGATGACGATCCCATCGATTTCAAGGCTATCCAAGGGGAATGCCGAACCGACTATGGCTACTCAAACAAGGGTGACCATCCCAGGCTCCGACCCATCGGCCTCGTCTTCCTTCTCTCATTCCTGTTTCTCCTCTAGGAAACCCGACAACTTAGTTGGCCTCAAAGGAGAGGAGGAGATTTCCTGAAAACCTGTTCCAGACATCATGGCTGCATGAGATTCAGCCAAGCGAATCCAAGTGTTTTGGACTTCAACTTCCACAACTCCTAACAGCCAGAAGGCTGTTAGGAGTTGTGGGAGTTGAAGTCCAAAACACCTGGAAGGCCGAAGTTTGCCCATGCCTGATCTACAGGACCAAGCTCTTATAGCTCTATCAGCTCTATGGACCAAGCAATAGCCAATTCAACCCATCCTCAGATCAAATGAGATTTTAGTTAATTAACCAGAGGAAGATAGGACTGTAATGAGTAAAATTGGGCAACATAATAAAGGATAATTATTACTAAGAGAACTGGCAGGGAAGGAGTGTATAAACCTCTGTGACTTGGAACAGAGCAGATGGGAGAAGGCGAAATTTTAAACTGTGATTTGCTGCTGTATTGTAATATTGTATACAGTATATTGTGGAAATTTAATAAATCTATTTTAGAAAGGAAAAAAAAACTAAAACCAAGGCTATGGCAGAACCTACTCTGTATTGTTGAAAGCTTTGATGACAGGAATCACTGTGTTGCTGTGAGTTTTCCAGGCTGTCTGGCCATGTTCCAGAAGCATTCTCTCCTGACGTTTCGCCTGTATCTATGGCAAGCATCCTTAGAGGCTGTGAGGTCTGTTGGAAACTAAGAAAAAATGGTTTATATATCTGTGGAATGATGTCCAGGGTGGGAGAAAGAACTCTTGTCTGTTTGAGGTAGGCGTGAATGTTTCAATTGGCCTCCTTTATTTGCATGTAATAGCCTAGCAGTTTCAAGGACTGGCTTATTACTGCCTGGGGGAATCCTTTGTTGGGAGGTAATTAGCTGGCCCTGATGGTTTCTTGTCTGGAATTCCCCTGTTTTTGAGTGTTGTGCTTTATTTACTGTTCTGATTTTAGAGTTCTTATTGCCCATGGACAGTAAGAAGCCAGACCTTGAAACTGCTAGGCCATTGCTGCCTGGGAGAATTCTTTGTTGGGAGGTGTTAGCTGGCCCTGATGGTTTCTTGTCTGGAATTCCCCTGTTTTTGAGTGTTGTACTTTATTTACTGTTCTGATTTTAGAGTTCTTATTGCCCCCCGGACAGTAAGAAGCCAGACCTTGAAACTGCTAGGCCGTTGCTGCCTGGGAGAATTCTTTGTTGGGAGGTGTTAGCTGGCCCTCACAACGACCATGTCATACTACACAGAGAAGCCATTGAAATCCACAAGAATCTGGATAATTTCAATAGAAAAGAGGAAACTATGAAAATGAACCAATGAACAAAATCCGGCTACCAGTATTTACCAGAAAACAGGGTAATTCCAGACATGACTCAATCGGGGCCAGCTAACACCTCTCAACCAAGGATTTCCCCAGGCAGCAACCAGCCAGGCTTTGAAGCTGCAAGGCCATTAAATGCTAATCAAGGTGGCCAATTGAAACATTCACACCTACCTACCTCCAACAGACAAAGTGTTCTTTGGGTTGTTGTAGGTTTTTTCGGGCTATATGGCCATATTCTAGAAGCATTTTCTCCTGACGTTTCGCCTGCATCTATGGCAAGCATCCTCAGAGGATCTTTCTCCCACTCTGGACATTCCACAGATATATAAACCCAATTTTCCTAGTTTCCATTAGACCTCACAACCTCTGAGGATGCCTGCCATAGATGTGGGTGAAATGTCAGGAGAGAATGCTTCTGGAACATGGCAATACAGCCCAGAAAACTCACAACAACCCAGAATCTACTTTCATATCACTCAAGAGAGGACAAAAATGCACCAAAATGGGAGAAAATGATGAAAAGTGATGCTGAATAACAACCAATGGAGTCGGAAGGTGCTGAAAGAAGGTCTCCCAAAGGAGCTTGGCCCACGGTGATGCCAAGCCCAGGTGGTGCTGCCTTGTTCCCATTCCCTGGCCCCTGCCCAAGCGCTCCTTCCTCATTAGCCAATTAATTAGCTCATCAACCGGCTCATTAGCATCTTCCGCTGGCATTTCAAGAACAGCCTGTGGCGGAGGCGGGCACCTGCCTGGGCAGACCTGGCTTCCGATGGCGTTTGCCTCGTTGGCTGCAGCAGCACAGAGGGAGGCTCCTGCGTGGGACATGGAGCGAAAGAGGGTCAGTCTCTCTCCCTCCGCCAGGCCCTTTGCCTTGACCCTGGAAAGAGGCAGGAAAACAACACACCTCCTGCAGAAATCTGACTAGCACATACACAAGCAGGTTGTGGACCTGTCTTGTGGCACAGAAAGACAGCTTGAGGTCTGTGGCACCCGATGCTTGAGGCCGGGTTTGGGATGCCCCCAAACCAAGCCAAGTCTCCTGTTTTGTAACCACGTCATCACTCAGTTAGCTTTGGAGAATGGCTTTGTCAGATGCAAGGAGTGTGTTCTAGGGTTTTTGAAAGGTTTGCAGTCCTTTAATCCTCATATGCAGGATTTTAAAAATAGATAGATGTATATACACAGACATGTACATATGCACACGTTTACATATATACATACACATATATACACACATGTATACATGTACACACACACACACACACATATACACACATCCACACATATACATATACACACATATATACATACACATATACATATATGGATATATACGTTTACATATATACATACACATAGACACATATGCAAATATACACACATATATGTATACATATGTACATATTCATATGCACACATGCCTATACATATACACACATGTTTATACTCGTACACACATATACATAAATGGACATACACATTTACATCTACTGTACATACACATATATATATACACTTATACATATAAAGACATATATACACACTTATACATATATACACACACATAGACACATATGCAAATATACACACATATATGCATACATATGTGCATATTTATATGCACACATATACCTATACATATACACACATGTTTATACTCATACACACATATACATAAATGGACATACACATTTACATATACTGTACATACACATATGTACACACTTATACATATAAAGACATATATACACACTTATACATATATACATACACATAGACACATATGCAAATATACACACATATATGCATACAGAGATATACACGTTTACATATATACAGACATATACACACTTATACATATATAGAATCATAGAGTTGGAAGAGACCTCATGGGCCATCCAGTCCAACCCCATACTGCCAAGAAGCAGGAATATTGCATTCAAAGCACCCCTGACAGATGGCCATCCAGCCTCTGTTTAAAAGCTTTCAAAGAAGGAGCCTCCACCACACTCTGGGGCAGAGAGTTCCACTGCTGAACGGCTCTCACAGTCAGGAAGTTCTTCCTCATGTTCAGATGGAATCTCCTCTCTTGTAGTTTGAAGCCATTGTTCCGCATCCTAGTCTCCAGGGAAGTAGAAAACAAGCTTGCTCCCTCCTCCCTATGACTTCCTCTCACATATTTATACATGGCTATCATGTCTCCTCTCAGCCTTCTCTTCTTCAGGCTAAACATGCCCAGCTCCTTAAGCCGCTCCTCATAGGGCTTGTTCTCCAGACCTTTGATCATTTTAGTCACCCTCCTCTGGACACATTCCAGCTTGTCAATATCTTTCTTCAACTGTGGTGCCCAGAATTGGACACAGTATTCCAGGTGTGGTCTAATCAAGGCGGAATAGAGGGGTACATACACATAGACACATATGCAAATATACAAACATATATGCATACATATGTACATATTCATATGCACACATACACTTATACATATACACACATGCTTATACTCATACACATACATACACACATATACATAAAGCCAGCCACAAGCCAGCCACTGCCATTCATTGCACAGAGATAGATGATAGATAGATAGATAGATAGATAGATAGATAGATAGATAGAGACATATATATAGCGCCCTGTTCTCTGCCATGAACTCTGAGGCTCTGCCATTGCCCCATGGCTCCTATCAGAACTCTTTATCATCTTCATTAACTTAAGTCTTAGCCTCATGCTGCCCAAAGCCTGCCGGACACGCTATTTTTGGCCTTCCCCTTAACAACTTTCCCAAGACATCTCTTCACTGCTTTCTAATAAACCCCAAAAACAAAGGACGAAAGCCACCAACAGCTGTGTGAGTCAGATTGAAACAGAGGTGCAAAGCATCGCTTTCACAAGGACTCTCCCTTCTTTAAAGGCTGGAAAGCATGCCCCTGACATGTCCTGCAAGTATCCCTTAATGAAGTCAAGGAAGAATTTAAAAGGGTCTTGCCCTGAAGGAGAGACCTTGCAGACCCTACAATGGTGAGCAAAGAGAAGCCGCAATTGAAAAGATTTCCCTAAGTTCCCAAAAGAATCTCACCAAAGTTGAAGGAAGCGCCACCAAGTTGATTTTATTGTGATCCAACTGGAAAGGATGCAAATCTGCAATAATTCACCAAGCAAAGCATAACATGAACACAAATAAAAGCCTTTTTTATACATAAACAGACCTGTCAGATTTGAATTTCCCGCTCCCAGCCCCTCTGCCGGTTCAACGATGATTGGCTGGCGCGCTACAGCTGGAAGGAGGCTTGGCCGCCTTCCGAGCACCTGGGCCAATGGCTGAGCTTCTGCCGCTTCAGCTTCCTGAGTAATCAGGAGAGAGGGAGGTGGGACAAGAGGGAAACAATGGATTCTTCAGAGGATTATGGAGATAGGAAATGTCCAAGCGGTCAGCGAGTCCCGGGGGCCTGCGAGCCAGCCAATTCTATTGTCTATGATTGAAAGCAATAAACATTGATGTCTGGCGAGCCTGCCAGATCTGGATTTTCTGGGTGCCGAGATATGGGAACAATGAGGAAATCTGGCTGAAGTTTTGGTGGAGGAAGATTTAAATGAGTAACAGATCATGATAAAGTGTGGCTTTCCAAAGCCCTGTTTTGTCCTATTGAGATATAATCATCAATGCCAAGCGACCGCCTCCCCTGGGGGGACCAACTCCAAGCCCCAAAGGTCACGATCCATTGTTATTGTCCATGCAAAAAGTGTCTTTTGATAAGGGTCTTTTCAACTGAGGATTTCCTTCTTTCCAGGGTCATGGAGGGTGGCTTCTTATATTTTTTATACATCTTCAATAAAAGGGAATTGGGCAAAAGGGTCAGGAAAAGGTCAGATACAGAGGGAGAAATATAGAAATATAGAAATTATGATACAGAAAACATACCCCCTTATCCCTCCCCCCAGTGTCCCATAGAGAAATTGATAAGAGCCTTGATCATGGCTCAATATATGTCCATAGTTCATTATAAGAAAATCCATAGATGAAAGTATGTCCATAAATGGGAGGAAAGTCCTTGATGTGGGGCAAAAAGGTTCAAAAAAATCATAAGGAAAGGCTTAGCGATTCCACTGAGTCAAGATATGGAGCTCTGTATCACTGGGGCCGAAGCTTGTCCTTTGGTCCTTGGAGAACTGTAATTCCCTCCAAGGACTGGAACCAGATGGCAGATCCACTCCCCGAAGGTCTCATGGGATGATCACATCAAGTCTCCGGGTCCTGGGGCTCCAGAAGGACGAAGAAGCGACGGCGGGAGCAGCGCAGCAGCAGGAAGCTCAGTTTGACAACCAGCTGTTTCTCTTTTAAATATATTCTCAAAAATAAAAAGATTATTCCCAGAGCATAGGAGCCCAAAATGCAAAAAGCGAGATATCAGATAGTGTTAGAATTTAGCTAGGAAAAAATATGGCACCAAAATGGAGTCGTTTGGTTAACTCGCGGATGCGGGGGCCCGAGGGGTTTCCGTATCCGCGGTTTAAAGAAACGCAGATTCGGCCTCCCTGGGATGCCTGGAAGGCATCCCAGGTGGGCCGGCGGCTGCTCGTAGCCTGGAAAACGGTAAGTTCATGCATTTGATACTTGTGAGTCAGGAAATAGACACAATGTATCACTATGGAGAGGTGAAGGTTACAATTCAATTAGTCTTTATTGGGGGTTTTGTTACAATGTTTGGGCTGGGGAGAAAAGCAAAAGGAGAGAGCTCAAGGTTGCAAAGAGTCCCTGGTTGAGGCTGCTGCTGGGGCACATTTCATCAGAGTTGGCCCAATGGGGCATTCAGGAACTGCGGAACCCCCTGCAGCTGGTCAGATCAGCTGGAAAGCAGGGGTCTGGGGCGGATTCGGCATCATTATTATCAGAGATATCCCTTATTTGAGGGCTAGAAGACTTTATCTTTTATAAATATTGAGCAAGATGCCATTCCCAACTTCCCCCCACCTCTACACACACACACACACACACACACACGCAATTTATGAATGTGGACAATAGATGGGAGTTTCCAGAGAAATACAATACTAAGTCAACTTAAATCAGTGGTTCTCAACAGGATGGTGTAGATCCAGCCCTAGTCTCCTTGCATTTGTGCAAATGAGGAAGCGCATTGTGTGCCATGCGCTTGCTTCACAAGGCCCAAAAGCTTAGCAATGGCTCTAAGGAAAACAACTCTGTCCTTCCCTTTGAATGGTGCCAAGGCTAAGCTTCAGATAAGGAGATAAGACGAGAAATGGCTCTCTAAAGGAGACTTTCCCTCCTATTATTGAGCTTATCCAGACCAAATATAGATGGTCCCATATGGTTCCAATCTCCTAATGCAGTGTTTCTCAACCTTCCTAATGCTGCCACCCCTTAATCCAGTTACTCATGTTGTGATGCTCAACCATAACATTATTTTAGTTGTTGCTTCACAACTGTCATTTTGCCACTGTTATGAATCATAATGTAAATATCTGATATGCAGGATTTATTTTCAGTCACGGAATTAAATTTGACACAAATACCTGATATGCTCAAATTTGAATACTGGTGGAGTTTGAGGAAAATAGACCTTGACATTTGGGAGTTGTAGTTGCTGGGATTTATAGTTCACCTACAATCAAAGAGCATTCTGAAGTCTATCAACGATGGAATTGAACCAAACTTGGCACACAGAACTCCCATGACCAACAGAAAATACTGGGAGGGTTTGGTGTGCATTGACCTTGAGTTTGGGAGTTGTAGTTCATCTATATCCAGAGAGCACTGTGGACTCAAGCAATGATGGATCTGGACCAAACTTGGCACAAATACTCAGTATGCCCAAATGTGAACACTGGTGGAGTTTGGGGAAAATAGACTTTGACATTTGGGAGTTGTAGTTGCTGGGATTTATAGTTCACCTACAATCAAAGAGCATTCTGAACCCCACCAATGATAGAATTGGGCCAAACTTCCCACACAGAACCCCCCCCCCTTGTGGGTCACAGCAACGCGGGGTCTTTGTGACCCCTCTGACCCCCCCCCCCCCCCCCCCCCGAGGAGTCCCAACCCTCGGGTTGGGAAACGCTGACTTAAATCAATACTTTCAGTCAGTTTATAGGCAAGACACAGAATTGTTAAGAGCTAATGCACATCAAATTCTGCACTACATAAATTTTGTTTTGACAAAAGGAAAAAGAAGTGTGAATAGTATTTAATCTTTCTAGGATCCTCCAATGCAAACCTATGGCCAACGCCTGCCATTGTTTTGGGCTAGAGACCTAGAAATTCCTAGAAAGATTACCCTAATGAAATCTGCAGAAGTTGTGCATGTTGCAAATGTTTGCCTCTAGTGCCGAAGATGGACTCATAGGAAAAGGGCACTGATTTTGTTAGGAACAGGGAGGACACCCTCTAGCGACAATGACATTTTCCTGCAGAGCCCAGCTGATTGTTTAGCAAGGAAAAGAAGACAAGAACTGGTTGTTCCAGCAAAGGCTCTCTGAAGGAATGAGTAAGGGCTGCTTGTGGATTGCCATCATCTGCGTCATCCCCGAGTCCCACCTTTTGTCTCTGGCACTATCCATGTGCTTGCAAAGATAGGAATAGAAAATTGGAGAATTCACTTGTAGCCAGGGCTTCTGCTGTACAGACACTACAGGCAGCGGAAGATGCTCCTGGCAGAAAAGAAAGCGCTCATCTTTACCGTGGAAAGAGGAGCCATGGAGACTTAATTACTTACTTACTTAGGCGATCCCTCATTGTCTGAGTAGGATAGTCTTCCAAGATCAATGTTCTGATGGGTCCGTAGGTGACTGTGGAGCCCTCTTCTTGATCTGCATCTTCTTCCGCAGTGAGGGCATTTGTTTCCAAGTGGAAGGCGGTCTCGGTCGGGGTTGGTTTGAGAGGCCTTCCTCTTGGTACATATCTCTCTTTCACCCTCCATTCATGCCTCTTCAAATTCTACAGCACTGCTGATCACAGCTGACCTCCAGCTGGAACGCTCAAGAGCCAGGGTTTCCCAGTTCTCAGTGTCTATGCCAGAGTTTTTAAGGTTGGCTTTGAGCCCATCTTTCAATCTCTTTTCCTGCCCACCAGCATTCCGTTTTCCGTTCTTGAGTTCGGAGTAGAGCAACTGCTTTGGGAGACGGTGGTCGGGCATCTGGACAACGTGGCCGGTCCAGCGGAGTTGATGGTGGAGGACCATCACTTCAATACTGGTGGTCTTTGCTTCTTCCAGTACTCTAACATTTGTTCGCTTGTCTTCCCAAGAGATTTGCAGGATTTTCCGGAGGCAGCGCTGATGGAATCGTTCCAGGAGTTGCATGTGATGTCTGTAGACAGTCCATGTCTTGCAGGCGTAAAGCAGGGTTGGGAGGACAATAGCTTTATAAACAAGCACCTTGGTATCCCTACGGATGTCCTGGTCCTCAAACACTCTCTGCTTCATTCGGAAAAAAGCTGCACTCGCAGAACTCAGGCGGTGTTGTATTTCAGTGTCAATGTTGACTTTGGTGGAGAGGTGGCTGCCAAGGTAGTGGAAACGATCAACATTTTCTAATGTTACACCATTAAGCTGTATTTCTGGCATTGGAGAGGGATTGGTTGGTGACTGCTGGAAGAGCACTTTGGCTTTCTCGATGTTCAATGACAGGCTAAGCTTCAGAACTATGACTGAGAGACACTTCAAAAAGAGAGCCAGCATTATAGAGCTGTTGTTATTTTGGAGTCAGACTTCGGGGGATCACCATTCAAATGTCTGCCCAGCTATAGAGACATTTAGGGTGAATTTGGACAAATAACACTCTCTCAGCTCTTTTGTTACTGTTTTGTTTATTCGTTCAGTCGTTTCCGACTCTTCGTGACCTCACGGACCAGCCCATGCCAGAGCTCCCTGTTTGGGTTGCCACCCCAGCTCCTTCAAGGTCAATCCAGTCCCTTCAAGGATACCAGGTACTATCAGTTGTTGTTTATTCTGTGGCTGAGTGCTATCTTTATGTTTTATATTTTGGACTATAAAAACAGCCAGCAAGTAAGTGCTATTTTAATTAAACTATTTGATAAAACTGGGAGTTTGATTCATCTCTTCCTAAATAAGGCAGAGCCCTAGCAACGTGACATAAAGCCCTCCTGATAAAGAACCATCCAGTCATAGATATAAATAGATAGATATGATTCACACACACAGAGAGATATAGTATCATAGATTTGAAAGGGACCCCTAAAGAAGGACAATTATATGTTGCATGTTCCAGAGTAGGCAAACCAGACAATCTCCACATCAACACTGGCAAAGAAACAACAAGAAATACTGTTTACCCACAAGCATAAAGAAATTATATATATTAGAAACCAAAACTTTCTCATTATTTTATTTTCCAGATCACCAGACTGAGCCACAGCAACTCGTGGCAGGGGACGGCTAGTAATAGATAAATAATGATTCAGCCATGGCTAAAGAAAAGAGGCGACAGGCTCTTGAATGAGTCTATGTAAGTACTATAGAGAATTTGTTTATTTAAAACCACATCGAAGAAATGACAGCATTCACTTTTATTTTTTTCTTCTTCTTCTAAAAAAAAAAAAGGCAGCAGAAGACCATTCCCCCAAAGATACAGCTGGAGAATCCAGCATTCCCTTGAAAAAAGCTTTCCCAAAAGTGCAACTTGGAGGATCAGGTTCCACAATAACCTCCCACCAGGACCTTGGCAGATACAAGAGTGAGAGAACATGACCGGCGGCTATGGGAAGACCAGGGGCCCCTCCAAGGTGAGCTCTGGCAAGGTTTTATGGGAGGACTGAGCTGGAAAAAGAGCCCTGTCTCATGGTACATTTCCATCAGAAGCAGGTCCAAGCAAGACAGATAATGCATCATTCCCACCCACTGCATTCAGAGGTCAATGTCTTACTGAGAAGGATGCCTCTGAAGAAACGAGTGAGGGAAGAGGACCAAAGCATTTCAATACACAGAAAGAGGAAAAGGGATCTCTCCCTCCCAGCTGTGATCTCTTGAGCAAAACGTGACAGGAGTAAATGGCATCCCCAAAAGAAGGAACATGGGTGGAAAAAGGGAGACAAAAAGGGAGCATGGTGTTCAAAGGTCACTTTGAGGTGTGCAAATCCAAGGCCTCTGGGAGAAGGGAAACACCCGCCTTCCTGACAAACATCCAAGGCTTATTTCACCCAGTTTCAACAGGCCTCATCTCTACAATACACCAAAAACCTCCCCAAAGGTTCAAAACTACAATTCCCACTCACCGGGAACTAGTTCCTGGAAAACGATGGGCTAAAGTGGACTCAAGAGAACCAAGCGAGGAGGGATACTAGGACAAAGAAACCTCGCTGAAGAAGGGTCCTATCCCTCTAAAGAATGTGAAATGGTCAAGAGAGTAGTGTCTGAATCGTATGCGTTCCTCAAGGCCAATGAGCACCAAACCAAGGATGGTGGGAAGTGTCGGCTGAACAGCATGTGGGCAGAATCCAAACTACATCCATCCCAAGGAAGTTGCCTCCCTTCTCCCAGCCATTCTCTCCCCCAAAATCCAAGGGACACGCATGCACAGAGATCCGCCACTGATGCTGCTTCTCTAGAGAGCTGCCTCCACAGTGAAGTCAAAAGGGGGTCCAGTCCAGTGTTGACCCCAGCAGGCCTGGAGGAGTCAGAGGGATCTGCCCCCTTTCTGGTCGCAGGAACAAGAGAGCTGTGAGAAGGGGAAGGAAGGCCGGAGGGGAACCTCTCAAGTAATCCCCACAAAATCATAGGCAAACAAGGCAGCAGCAACAACAGTCCGTGACGGGAGAGGGAGAGCTAGTTCCGCAAGGCAGCCAACCTGAAAGGAGAGGGAGGAAATCAACAGGTGAGAATGAATTATTTTTTTTAAATGGTAGTCAATGGGCACAATTATGAGACTGGTCTCAGGTACATTGAGGAAACAACATTTTTAGCCTCTTACATTAGATAGCTAAAGACAAAAAGGATCGATAATAGATTGCTCAATATTCCTTTCAGGGCATTCCATTCCATTCCCACTTTCCCCTTGGCTTAATAACAATAATAATAATAATAAATTTAATAATAAAATTTAATTATTATTATTAATAATAATTATTATGAAATTATTATTATTATTATTATTATTATTATTATTATTATTATAATAAAATTAAATTTTAAATTTGTCGCACTGGGTGCCGTGCCAAAAGATCTCAGTCAGCATTTGGAAACAATAAACAGCAACAAAATCACAATCTGTCAACTGCAAAAGGCCACCTTACTTGGATCTGCACGCATCATTCGAAAATATATCATACAGTCCTAGACGCTCGGGAAGTGTTCGACTTGTGATTTTGTGATACAAAATCCAGCATATAGATCTCGTTTGCTGTGACATACTGTGCTTTTGTGACAATAATAAGAAAATTTAATAATAAAATTATTGTTATTATTATTATTATTATTATTATTAATGCCTGAAAAAGTTACAGAAAATGAACGTCAAACTACTCTGGGACTTCCGAATTCAGGCAGACAGAGTTTTGAAGCACAATACTCCTGACCTTACGATTGTGTTAAAAAACAAAGTATGGATTGTCCATGTTGCAATCCCAGGTGACAGCAGGATTTAAGAGAAACAACTGGAAAAACTGACACGATATGAGGATTTAAAGATTGAATTGCAAAGACTCTGGCACAAGCCTTTCAAGGTGGGCCCAGTGGTGATCGGCACACTGGGTGCAGTGCCTAAAAACCTTGGCCTGCACTTAAACACAATTGACACTGACAAAATTACCATCTGCCAGCTGCAAAAGGCCACTTTACTGGGATCTGCACGCATTATTTGCCGATACATCACATCGTCCTAGACGCTTGGAAAATGTCCAACGCGTGATCCAATACAACAGTGATCTTGTTTGCTGTTGACTCATCTTGTTGTGTTTCAAATAATAATAATAATAATAATAATAATAATAATAATAATAATAATACGAAATCCAGCATATAGATCTTGTTTGCTGTGACATACTGTGCTTTTGTCAGTAAAATAATAATAATAATAACAATAATAATAATAAAATTGTATTTGTATTCTGCCCTATCTTCCCGAGGAGACTCAGGGCGGATTCCAGCATAACAATGGCAAACATTCAATGGCTACACGAAACACATGATACTAACATAAAATCCCAGAAACCCCCCCACATATAAAAGAACAGTAAAACCTAACATCAAATTAAGACCTAACATCTGTAAATTAAACCTAACATCAATAAATTAATTACATGTAATCAAACAAAAATCTATCTATCTATCTATCTATCTATCTATCTATCTATCTATCTATCTATCTATATAAATGTTCTGTTTGTTTTGAGTGACATCATAACTCAAAATCCGCTGGACGAACAGCTGCCAAATTTGGCCACAAGACATCTACTAACCCAAGGTGTGACCATCACTCAAAAATTGATTTAGTCATTTGGGAGTTGTAGTTTCTGTGATTCATAGTTAACCTACAATCAAAGAGCATTCTGAACTCTACCAACAATGGTTTAGATCAAAAGTGTTAAAGACATCCCAGGACCATGTGCTGCACAGTATCCGTTGGACCCTTGAGACACAGCAGCATGAATACCGCAGCCCTTTGGGAAGCAAACCGACCTCCGTGAGAGTTGGTCCTCCTGGGAGCGCGTGGAGCTCTCTCCCACGGCCGAGGCCCCTTCGGGCAGTTGATTCAGCTGGTCCATGATCTCCAGGCCGTTCTCCTCGGCAATCTGGACAATCAGGCTGTCCACTTGCTCCTGTGGCGTGGTTAAGGTGGTGGCTGAGCTCATGGAGTCCTCCATCACCTGCGGGCAAACAGAGAGTGGACCTTCAGCAAAGAGAAGGATGAGGGAATGTGGCTAAACTTACCTGAACCAAGGCCTGTCCATTTGTTTAAATGCAGGCTTCAGTTCACAACTGCCTTCACAGCAACGCTTGCTTTTAATGCCCATCCAGACCTTCCTCCATGGCGTGATAGGGCTGGACTCTACAATTCTATGCTCCATAACACCTTGAGGGGCTACAGCAGTGGTTCCCAACCTTTTTTTGTCCAGGGATCATTTTAACCACAGACCACTCTCCAATATTAGTACCAAAAGAGTTACAAATCAGTTTTTGGTCAACTTTAGATTTGGTTTGGTTATTTGTGGTGCTGATTCAGAAAATGGCATTGGATGGACCATATCAGATCTAGTTTCTGATACAGAACATATGCCATCCAGTAATCACTATCTGCTCGCCTGCAGAAAACCATATTTAATAATCTAGAGCCACGGACCTTATTTTCGTTCTCGCAGCCCACCAGTTAGCTGCGGCCCACAGGTTGGGAACCACTGTCACACCTCAGAGTAGAGTCACCTTGCTTAGGACACCAAAGACCACACCAGCAGTAGTATTTATGGTTTATTTAAGTAAAAGATAAAAAGTTCAAAAAGGCAAAAGTATATTTCAAAAGATCAATCCAAGGTAGCATAGGCACACAAGATCCATGAAGACACAGGCAAGGCAAAGTCCCATGAGAACATGACAAAGTCCTAAAACATGAACATGAAAGCTTCAAAATAAATCCAAAGTCTCTTGGTTGAAGCGGGAAGTTGCTCTGACACTGAGGCATATTCAAACAGCCTGTTTAATACTCTTTGGACAACATGAAGGCATTCCTATGGCCCCGAGCCTCCCTCTCTCACCTGCTAGCGATCCTGACATTCCTTCGAACCTTAAATTCCAACCTATCAGCTCTATCTAAACCTCTGGCTTCATCAAGGTCAATTCCCTCGTTAGGGCTTTTCCCCTCATTATCTGGCTGAGCACTATCTGGCTGAGAACCATCCTCCCTTCCTGAATTATGCACCTGGCTCTCAGTAGTTTCACTTTCCCCAGCGTCATCCCTTGCTGTGGGAAACAACTGAACTTCTGCCTTCTGTTCCTGGTCTTCTTTGTCTAACACAGGGACATCATTGCTTTGCACCTGACTGTGAATCTGAATCCCATCATCCCCATCAGAATCATTGACACTATCACTCTGTAATTCCAGCTGAGTCACAACACACTGGTCTATATAATAGATGGCCCCTAAACAGCACACAAAACCACTTACTGAAGTGTGGACATCCAAGTTCTGAACCTGCTGCTCAAACTTATCCATCACAGCAGAGACCTTCTGGAGGTCCATCGAGTTGAGAGCTTTGTCCAGGGATTTGGTCACCTGGGCCATATTCTTTGTCACCTGCAATTAGATATTAGAAAGGTTATGTTTAGGCAGAAGCATTGTGACCACGGGTTGTAGTTGAAGAGTTCTGGGAATTGTAATAGGCACCCAACATTACTTTTCCAATTTCTGGTTGTTCTCAAAGGGACAGCATCTATCAGGATCATCGTATCAGCCTGCTATGATTCTCTGCCATAAAGAAGCGCCCGGGGGGGGGGGGGGGGGGGGGGAAGGCAGATTACAGTTGGGGAAGGTAATCTAGATAAAACATCTGTTTTGTGAAGGAAATTGAAACTGCAATTAACAGACTGTGGTCACAGTGTTTGGCCACTAGGGGGCGAATGGGAGTTGGGGCTGATATATACAGGAGGTTTGAGCAGGAAAACTTTAGAACTGTCTTTTTAGGATTGCAGAAAGAAGGAATACATCCCTTGTCTCCAGCGTTTTATTGCTGTGGAGCTTGATTTTAACTCCAAGATCTTCCAGACTCTGATAGTATCATCCAAGGTGACACAGAGCCCTTCTTTTAGGTACTTCCTTGAACAAGGGTAGAGCAACCCCATCACCCAGCAGCTCCTTACCCCTTTCATCGTCACTGCCGTTTGGACCTTGGAGGCCACGGCATCCACCCGGGAAGCCATGCGGAGCCAGTTCAGGCTCTCGTTCTTCTTCCGAATGGCGTTCTCAGCGTAGACCCGGGCACATTCCACATTCTTCTGCTGAAGTGCCTGGAGCACAGAAAAGGATAAGGGAGACCCTCAGATGGAATCCACTCAGATCGGGAGACCTTAAAAGATCTTCACTGCTTCCTACACATTCTGAAAACTGCTTTCACCCACACAGAACCGTTCTTGCTCATTTCTGAATTCAGGACACACTCAGGAAAAGAGCATCCCATAAGCCCTTTATATCAATATATATCAGAGGGAAAGGGAAAGGATTTATCTATAGGTTTAGAAATATAAACTGATGAGATATTTATTTGCGGATGTTAAATCAAGCAGAAGTAAACGATTTGTGGGATATAAGGTGGAAGAAAAAAACCACTAAAATTTAGAGAAATAAAAAGGGAAGCACCAAATCCACTTTTAAAATCAATTTATGTATATATTTATTAATTTTTACTGTATTTTTACCCTGCTCTATCTCAATCTTGAAGGGGGCTCAGAGCGGCTTACAAATTGGCAATAACTGAAAGCCACATTAAGGCATTTTTAAACACCATACAAATTACATTGTGCATTTAAATACATTTAAATAAGCAGTTAAAAACACATAGTCCCGAAATCATAGTCCATAGCAATATATATTAGTATATCATATTATATATGTTATAATATATTATATTTATATATTACCGTATATATTATATTATATTAATATATTAATATGTTATATTATTATTATATTATATTATTATTATATTAAAAGTATGATTATATTATATTATAATATATAATAGAATATATAATATTTATATATGTGTGCGTTATATTATTATTATCTATATAAATAAAAGGGTAATGTTCGTTTGTGGGATTAACATAACTCAAAAACCACTGCACGAATTGACACCAAATTTGGACACAATACACCTATCAGGCCAACAAGTGGCCATCACTCATAAAAATACTGGAAAACACATCGAAAGAGACTTAAAAAGCCAAGAAAAAAACCCATTACAACACATGCAAAAAAACCACACATATATATGCAAACACACATATACACAAATATATACACACATATATATACACACAAACCACATATACACAGACTGAGCCACAGCAATGCGTGGCAGGGGATGGGTAGTATATCATAATATATTATAATTATATTAATATATGTTATAATATTATTATGATCATCAAGTTTGCAGACGACACCAAATTGGGAGGGATAGCCAATAGTCCAGAGGACAGGAGCAGAATTCAAAACGATCTTGACAGATTAGAGAGATGGGCCAAAACTAACAAAATGAAGTTCAACAGTGACAAATGCAAGATACTCCACTTTGGCAGAAAAATGAAATGCAAAGATACAGAATGGGGGACGCCTGGCTCGAGAGCAGTACGTGTGAAAAAGATCTTGGAGTCCTTGTGGACAACAAGTTAAACATGAGCCAACAATGTGATGTGGCGGCAAAAAAAAGCCAATGGGATTTTGGCCTGCATCAATAGGAGCATAGTGTCTAGATCTAAGGAAGTAATGCTACCCCTCTATTCTGCTTTGGTTAGACCACATCTGGAATATTGTGTCCAATTCTGGGCACCACAATTAAAGAGAGATATTGACAAGCTGGAATGTGTCCAGAGGAGGGCGACTAAAATGATCAAGGGTCTGGAGAACAAGCCCTATGAGGAGCGGCTTAGGGAACTGGGCATGTTTAGCCTGAAGAAGAGAAGGCTGAGAGGAGATATGATAGCCATGTATAAATATGTGAGAGGAAGCCACAGGGAGGAGGGAGCAAGCTTGTTTTCTGCTTCCTTGGAGACTAGGACGCGGGACAATGGCTTCAAACTACAAGAGAGGAGATTCCATCTGAACATTAGGAAGAACTTCCTGACTGTGAGAGCCGTTCAGCAGTGGAACTCTCTGCCCCGGAGTGTGGTGAAGGCTCCTTCTTTGGAAGCTTTTAAGCAGAGGCTGGATGGCCATCTGTCAGGGGTGATTTGAATGCAATATTCCTGCTTCTTGGCAGGGGGTTGGACTGGATGGCCCATGAGGTCTCTTCCAACTCTTTGATTCTATGATTCTATGATGCACACTGCACATATCTTATTTGTTGGCTTCCCCCTCTTCACTCTGGCCCCAGAGTAGCAGTTGGTGTTCACAGTTTAGACTTATATATAATGAGAGAAGACATATATGTTGTGTAATTTGATATGACATTGTTGCTAAGTATGTCTGTGTTTATGTATGCATAAGTACTGCTGTTGTTTTTATTTGTGTTCTTTTTCGGTTTAAATTTTGATTAAAATATTGGGGGGGGGGGGGGGGAACCTCCCATGACATAAACATAGAGGCAACGACTACAATGCCAGGCAGTTTAAAAAGCTTGGTAGCCACCATGGTTGGAATCCACTTAAGATGTGAAGCCCAGCATCACAGAGATTAGAAATTCTGAGGTTTTTAAAGCAAAGCTTTTTAGAACTCATGGGGAACACAACAAAAAAACTTGGAGGTGGAGACACCACAGAATGGAGGTGAGAAACCAAGAAGTGGCATACAAAAATGTTTAGTCTCTCCGCTGTAGATTGCCCTAGCCCTCTCCTTGTCCATAAGGGGACACCTCCCAAACAAACAAAGAGAGAAGGGTCCTTTTAGGATCACGTAACCAACAGCATTCAGCTCCATCACCTTCTTGACTTTGGCCTGTTCGGTTTTGGAGTCCTTTTCTGCCTTCTTGGAAAGCTTCTCCAGCTGCTTGGCTGTAAACTAGGAAGAGAGAGAAACAGAGGCTCAGCAAGTACAAGGGGGAGGAGGAGGAGGAGGAGGAGGAGGCACTGACTGCAGAAAAGGCTCCATTCCTGCAGTTCCTAATCATCCTGTGTTAACCCAGATCAGAGGAGAAAGTGAGCCTGCGCTATCTGATGGCATATAATCCAATTACCAGCTGAGGGGCCGTGTCCAACCTATGCTGTGAAAGGGGACTCTGGTGGGAAAGTGCTGTGCATAGCATCACTTGCCTTCAGGTACAATTCACAACAAAGTCACACTGCCAGCAGGATACCAGACTCTGGAGGAGGACAATCTCTCTGCAGGGAACAACTCAATTCTGGCTGCTGATCCTCAAATAGGAGAATGGAGATGGAAAAGCTCACAGGCTCAAGCAGACCCTAGATCAGTGTTTCTCAACCTTCCTAGTGCCGTGACCCTTAATACAGTTCCTCATGTTGTGCTGACCCCCAACCATAACATTATTTTTGTTGCTACTTCATAATTGTCACTTTGCTACTGTTAAGAATCGTCATGTAAATATCTGATATGCAGGATGTATTTTCATTAACTGGACCAAATTTGGCACAAATACCCAATACGCCCACATTTGAATATTGGGGTTCGGGAGGATTGATTTTGTCATTTGGGAGTTGTAGTTGCTGGGATTTATAGTTGACTTACAATCAGAGAGCATTCCGAATTCCACCAATGACGGAATTGAACCAGTCTTGGCACACAAAACTCCCATGATGAACAGAAAATACTGGAAGGGTTTGGTGGGCACTGACCTTGAGTTTTAGAGCTGTAGTTCACCTACATCCAGAGAACACTATGGATTCAAACAATGATGGATCTGGACCAAACTTGGCACGAATACTCAATATGCCCAAATGTGAACAATGGTGGGGTTTGGGGAAAATAGAGCTTGATGTTTGCAAGTTGTGGTTGCTGGGATTTATAGTTCACTTACAATCAGAGAGCATTCTGAACTCCACCAATGATGGAATTGAACCAGCCTTGGCACACCAAACTCCTATGACCAACGGAAAATACTGGAAGGGTTTGGTGGGCACTGATCTTGAGTTTTAGAGTTGTAGTTCACCTACATCCAGAGAGCACTGTGGACTCAAACAATGATGGATCTGGGCCAAATTTGGCATGAATTCGCAATATGCCCAAATGTGAACACTGGTGTTCACATTACACCTTGACATTTGGGACTTGTAGTTGCTGGGATGTATAGTTTGCCTACAATCAAAGACCATTCTGAACCCCACCAATTATGGAATTGGGCCAAACTTCCCAAACAGAATCCCCATGACCAACAGAAAATACTGTGTTTTATCCTTCTTTGGAAGCTTTTAAACAGAGGCTGGATGGCCATTTGTCAGGGGTGAATTGAATGCAATATTCCTGCTTCTTGGCAGGGGGTTGGACTGGATGGCCCATGAGGTCTCTTCCAACTCTTTGATTCTATGATTCTATGATTCTATTCTTATTATGAGGGTCTTTGGCAACCCTTCTGACATCCCCTGGTGACCCCACCCTCATGTTGAGAAACACTATCCTAGATCCATTTTTGTGGCTTCTAAATTCCCCCACAGTCCCCTTTAATTTTCTGTGACATCTGTCAATTTTGCCTTAAAACTACGCAGAAAGCACCTAAACAAAACAGGTGAAAGCAACAGATCCCACCCCTTATAAGTACCCCCAAATATCCATATGAATGCCAAATTAGCCTTCTCCAGTCTCCACAAAATGACAGTATGAGACTGCTAAGGTATTGGAGTTTACTCTAGAGAGTACATGGGATGAATAGCAAGGGGCACTGATTTCCCAACATTGCAAAACTAAACAAAGGGAGCACTACAAATTAAGTAGAAGCTCAGGGCCCTTCCAGGCAGCCCCTATATCCCAGGATCTGATTCCAGGTTTTCTGCTTTAAACTGGATTATATGAGTCCACACTGCCAGATAATCTGGGATAAACAGAAAACTTGGGATCAGATCCTGGGATATTGAGTCTGTCTGAAAGGGCCCTCAGTGAACTCTCCAAGAGGAAATACTGAAAGGTTTGAGGCCTCGGGGGGAAAATGTAATAACAGAAGAAGACATAAC
Organism: Anolis sagrei ordinatus; assembly: GCF_025583915.1. Taxonomy (NCBI): domain Eukaryota; kingdom Metazoa; phylum Chordata; class Lepidosauria; order Squamata; family Anolidae; genus Anolis; species Anolis sagrei. The sequence goes on from NW_026847993.1 coordinate 28,551,205, forward strand.
AGAAATACACAAAAGTGTGTATGGTGTGGAGACAGTGAAGGTTCTTCCAATTCTGATAACAGTAGAACACAACGTGTTCATCCAATACAGAAGAACAAGTGTAGATTCTGTACAGAAGCACACACGTCTTCAGACTACATATCTAACAATGGAATTTCGTACCCAAAAATATGGTAATAGACAGCAACTTTGAAAGACAAATGCATGAGAAGGAAGTATCTCAATGGCTACTAGCCACAAATAGCCACAACAACTATAGGTTGCCTTCATGTTCAAACCTTGCAAAATGCCAGCCCCCAGCATTCCACAGCATGGAGGCATGGCTGTCAAAGTGGTGTCAATCTGTATTCATTCTACAATGTAGATGCAACCCTATTCTGCTAACCCAGAAGGAAGGCAAAGCATCCCCTAAGAAAAACCTAGAAACCATCACAACACATGCTCATCATACAAATAGTACACCTATATGCACATTGTGCTGCAAGGAATCAAAACTCTAACAAGAGCAAGTATCTCAGTCCCAACACTCACCTTTAACTGGAAGAGTGTATCTGTAAAAGAAAAAAAGGACAACAGTTAGAAGATTTCAAAATTATTATTTATTTATTATTATTATTTTTTGTTGTGTCAGGAGCGACCTGAGAAACTGCAAGTCGCTCCTGTTGTGAGAGAATTGGCCGTCTGCAAGGACCTTGCCCAGGGGACGCCCGGATGATTTGATGTTTTTATCATCCTTGTGGGAGGCTTCTCTCATGTCCCCGCATGAGGAGCTGGAGATGATAGAGGGAGCTCATCCGCCTCTCCCCGGATTCGAACCTGTGACCTGTCAGTCTTCATTCCTGCCAGCACAGAGCTTTAACCCACTGTGCCACCGGGGCTCCTATTAATTATTATTAAGAGACATATACTTGCCCTCTAGAGTAATCATTGTAACACTTTCTCCCAAGTCTGGAAAAAGGTCAGACCCAATTCATGTCTAGAGTATTATGGTAGCAATGATGGCATTGTGGGCACAAAGTTCTCTGTTTGTTATACGTTTAACAGGGCATACAACTGCCAAACTCACATATCTAAATACAATAGGATGCCATGTAGAATAGACAATAGACTTGGCCATGTAGTCCACACTCTGGTTACATCCTGAATAGACTACTGCAACGTGCTCTATGTGGGGCTGACTTTGAAGACTGTTTGGAAGCTACAAATGGTCCAATGGGTGGCAGCCAGATTGCTCACCGGAGTGGTGTACAGGGAGCATACAACCTCCAGTTACGTCAACTCCACTGGCTGCCAATCTGCTACCGAGCACACTTCAAAGTGCTCGCTTTAGCCTATAAAGCCCTAAACGGTTCTGACCTAGCTTATCTGTCCGAACGTGTTTCCCTCTATGAACCACCACAGAATTTAAGATCATCTGGGGAGGCCCTGCTCTCGGTCCCACCTCCCTCGCCGGCATGATTGGCGGAGACAAGAGACAGGGCCTTCTCAGTAGTGGCCCCTTGGCTGTTGAACTCCCTCCTCAGCGATGTTAGATCAGCCCCCTCCCTTCTGATGTTCCGCAAGAGAGTGAAAACGTGGCTTTGTGACTAAGCCTTTAGAGATCTTGTGCAATAGATAGACTTGGAACAATGTGCAATGACCATTGGAATGGCCCGGATTACGCTCGTGGAGGACGTGTTTAACTCTGAATGTATTGATTTTTAATGTTTTGATTGTTTTTAATGTACTTTTTGATTCTATTTTAATATTTATTTAAGTGTACGTTGTGTTTTAAGGCATCGAATTGTTGCCTCTATGGAAAGCTGCCTTGAGGTGGGGCAGAAATGTCATAAATAAATAAAAAATAAATGTGATGGCAGACCGGTTATAGTTTGGCTTTCAATGGCCACCGCATTTGGTCATTTATTCTCTCTCCAGACTTCAATGCTCAGGTGTGGCAGCTCCATCTCTTTTCTCTTCTGGAAATGAATCATTCGATTGCCCAGCCCTGCCTCCTACAAGAATCCACCTTGATAAACAGTTTCAACACTGTCTCTCCTGCGCAGCATTCAGGAAGAGGAAATGATATGCGACAACAGCCAGAAAGGCATTTTCAGCTGTTGAAGATGCATCTCTGAAGGAAATCTAACTGAGCAGATTTCCACAAAAGCAATTATTTGGAAGGTAACAAAATCTTCCCAGCACAACCTTATTGCATTGAATCATAGAATGCTAGAGTTGGAAGAAATCCCAAATGGGCCATCCAGTCCAACCCCCTTTGGCCAGGCTTGAGGACACAGTCTAAACCCTCTCAACAGTTGGTTATTCGGCCTCTGCTCAAAAACCTCAAGAGAAGGAGGCTCCCAGGTAACTAATTCCACCCTCAGTTGGCTCTAAAAAATGAGAAAATTCTTCCTAATTTCTGGCTAAAATTTCTTTTCCTGTGCTTTGCATCCATTGCTATGTTTCTTAGTCTCCAGAGTATCAGAAAACAATCCTGCCCTCTTGTCAATGGGACACCGTTTCAAATATTTAATTGTGACAGGAAATTGTATTGGATTGGGTTATAAGCTGTGTTGAATCTCTTTTTCAGAGAGAAAAAACAAGAGTATAAATCAGGCCTGGGCAAACTTCAGCCCTCCGGGTGTTTTGGACTTCAAATCCCTATTAGGAATTGTGGGAGTTGAAGTCCAAAACACCTGGTGGGGGAAGGGCTGAAGTTTGCCCAGGCCTGGTATAAATGAAAATAATAACATGAACCACTCACAACAAAAACCCCAAATTGTATGAGTATCAGCACTATTTTTAGGAGTCCATTTCCTGCCCCTATGATCCACACTAAAGGCAAAAATGCTTCAAAAATAAACAACACCAAACCAGAAGTGGACACGGGTCTATTTTGGTCCTGGACCCAATACTGTTCAACATCTTTATTGATGACTTGGATGAAGGTTTAGAGGGCATGCTTATCAAGCTTGCAGATGACACCAAATTGGAAGGAGAGCTAATACTCCCAGAATGAGGATTCAAAATGACCTTAACAGATTAGACAGCTAATTGGCCAAAACTAACAAAATGCAAAGACAAATGTAAAATACTACACTTAGGCAGAAAATGAAATGCAAAGATACAGAACAGGTGACACTTCACCCACATCTAAGGCAGGCATCCTCAGAGGTTGTGAGGTCTGTTGGAAACTAGGAAAATTTTATTTATATACCTGTAGAATGTCCAGGGTGGGAGAAAGAACTCTTGTCTGTTGAAGCTAGGTGTGAATGTTCCAATTGGCCACCTTGATTAGCATTTAAGGGCCTTGCAGCTTCAAAGCCTGACTGGTTGCTGCCTGGTGAAATATTTGGTTGAGAGGTGTTAGCTGACCCTGACTGAGTCATGTCCGGAATTACTCTGTTTTCTGGTAAATACTGGTAGCCAGATCTTGTTCATTTTCATGGTTTCCTCCTTTCTATTGAAATTGTCCAGATGTGTGTGGATTTCAATGGCTTCTCTGTGTAGTATGACAATGGTTAGCTGGCCCTAGCTAACACCTCCCAACAAAGGATTCTCCCAGGCAGCAACCAGCCAGGCTTTGAAGTTGTAAAGCCATTAAATGCTAATCAAGGTGGCCATTTGGAACATTCACACTTGCTTCAAGCACACAAGAATTTTTTCTCCCACCCTGGCCATCATTCCACACGCACACATACATATGTGTTTGTGTATATACATGCACTTGCCTAGTTTCCAACAGACCCCTCAACCTCTGAGATGCCTGCCATAGATGCAGGTGAAACGTCATGAGAGAATGCTTCTGGAACATGGTCAGACAGCCTGGAAACTCAGCCCTAGAGAAGTAATACTATTCGGTTTATTTATTTATTTACTATATTTGTATACCACCCTTCTCAGCCCTTAGGCGATTCAGGGCGGTTTACAATGGCAACAATTTGATGCCCAAAAACACCATAAAACATTTAAAAACATTAACACATAATATAAAACTGTAACAAGAATACTAAAAGCATGAATCTTTTGCGTCTCCTAAAAAAACATTGTCCCATCTCGTCGTCCAGTCATTCCAGTTCCTATGTCTTTTACCTTGCATTTTCAAACGCTTGCTCAAACAATGAAGTCCTGACTCTCTTCCGAAATATTAAGAGGGAGGGGGCCAATCTAATCTTCCCAGGAAGGGCGTCCCATTGCTGAGGGGCCACCACTGAAAAGGCCCTGTCTCTCGTCCCCACCAAAGTGTTTGCGACGCAGGCGGGATCGAGAGCAGAGCCACCCCGGACGATCTTAAAGTCCTAGCAGGTTCATAAGGGAAGATGCATTCAGACAGGTATGTTGGGCCTGAACCGCTTAGATGACCTTTGGGGCTCCCTTCCAGATTTGTAATTCTATTTCTTCAAAGTCCCGACTCTGCAATTGCTGGCAGTGGGACACACTAGAAGATCTTTCGGGGCCCTTCCTATTCTATAATACTATTTGCTTGAAACTCTGACTCTACAATCGCTGGCAGTGGGCTCGACTAGATGACCTTTGGAGCTCCCTTCCAATTTTGTGATTCTATTTGCTTCAAGGCCCGACTCTACAATCACAGCAACCCAGCCCTTCTCTCAACCACGAGATCTGCCATGCCTGCCATTCCTTGCCCTGCTATGAGGCATCTGTTGTGCGCTTACGTCACACCATGATGACATCACTCCCTGGGCGACGTCACTGCGCAACACAATCCCATTCCTCTGAAGAGTCCTAAGAGCCTCGATTGTGGATAAATATAATAAGAATAGAATCATAGAATCAAAGAGTTGGAAGAGACCTCATGGGCCATCTAGTCCTACCCCCTGCCAAGAAGCAGGAATATTGCATTCAAATCACCCCTGACAAATGGCCATCCAGCCTCTGTTTAAAAGCTTCCAAAGAAGGAGCCTCCACCACACTCCGGGGCAGAGAGTTCCACTGCTGAACGGCTCTCATAGTCAGGAAGTTCTTCCTCATGTTCAGATGGAATCTCCTCTCTTGTAGTTTGAAGCCATTGTTCCATTGCGTCCTAGTCTCCAGGGAAGCAGAAAACAAGCTTGTTCCCTCCTCCCTGTGGCTTCCTCTCACATATTTATACATGGCTGTCATATCTCCTCTCAGCCTTCTCTTCTTCAGGCTAAACATGCCCAGCTCCTTAAGCCGCTCCTCATAGGGCTTGTTCTCCAGACCTTTTATCATTTTAGTCACATTCCAGCTTGTCAATATCTCTCTTGAATCAGAATAAGAGCAACAACCCCCTCCTTCCCCTTCTTTGGCCTCCCTTACCGTCCATCCTGGCCTGCGTCTTCTTCCCCTCCTTTCTCCTCCTGTGTGTACTTTGCTTTCCAAGTCTTCCGGGTTCTTTACCACCCACTTCCGGCTTTTCGGATCTCGGAGGCCTCAACTCTCGCGGGATCTCGCCCCCCGCCTCCGCTCATTCGTTCGCGCATGCGCAGTAAATCGGCAAGAAGCCCTAAGGAAGGAGGCGGGGTTGGTTTCCTGGTGGATCACGTGACCGCTTGAGGCGTTTCTGTGGCAAGGCTGGAAGGGAAAATGGGCCTGTGGAAAGCAGAAGGAAACAAATAGTCATTCCTGTCGTCCAGACATGGGCAAACTTAGGCCTTCCAGGTTTTTTGGCTCAGCTTACCTATCCGAAGTTTCAGAAAAACATCTCTTTCTGCTTCATTGACTATTCTAAAGCCTTTGACTGTGTGGATCATAATAAATTGTGGAAAACCAGCTGATCCCCAACCCATCTAAAACACAGACATGTGCCTTTCATCTCAAGAACAGAGAAGCATCCCGAGCTCTGAGGATCACCTGGGAAGGAATCCCACTGGAGCATTGCAGCGCACCCAAATACCTGGGAGTCACTCTGGACCGTGCTCTGACCTACAAGAAGCACTGCCTGAACATCAAGCAAAAGTGGGTGCTAGAAACAATATCATACGAAAGCTGACTGGCACAACCTGGGGATCACAACCAGACACAGTGAAGACATCTGCCCTTGCGCTGTGCTACTCTGCTGCTGAGTACGCATGCCCAGTGTGGAACACATCTCACCACACTAAAACAGTGGGTGTGGCTCTTAATGAGACATGCCGCATTATCACGGGGTGTCTGCGCCCTACACCACTGGAGAAATTACACTGCTTGCCGGGAAGTGGCAGCCAATAGTGAAAGGAACAAGGCAGAGACATCTCCAGCTCATCCCCTGTTTGGGTATCAGCCAGCACATCAATGACTTAAATCTAGAAATAGTTTTCTAAGATCTACAGAGACACTCGCTGGAACACCTCAGCAAGCGAGAGTCCAAAAGTGGCAGGCTCAAACCCAGCACCTCAACCAATGGCTGATACCAAATGAGAGACTCCCTCCTGGGCACACAGAAGACTGGGCGACTTGGAAGGCATTGAACAGACTGCGCTCTGGCACCACAAGATGCAGAGCCAACCTTCAGAAATGGGGCTACAAAGTGGAATCCTCGACATGCGAGTGTGGAGAAGAGCAAACCACTGACCACCTGCTGCAATGCAACCTGAGCCCTGCCACATGCACAATGGAGGACCTTCTTGCAGCAACAGGAAGCACTCCAAGTGGCCAGATACTGGTCAAAGGACATTTAACCAACTACCAAACTCACAAGTTTTGTATTTTTGTTTGTTTGCTTTGTTCTGTTAGAAATGTAATATAATGGACTGGTTGCTCTGACATGACAAATAAATAAATTGTGGCAAGATCTTGGTGGGATGGGCATCCCAAGCCACCTTGTCTCTCTCCTGAGGAATCTGTACAAGGACGAAGTAGCCACAGTCAGAACTGACCATGGAACAACTGACTGGATCAAGATTGGGAAAGGCATACGGCAGGATTGTCTACTCTCACCCAACCTATTCAACTTGCATGCAGAACACATCATGCGATGTGCAGGGCTTGACAAATGCAAGGCTGGAGTTAAAATTGCTGGAAGAAACATCAACAACCTTAGATATGCAGATGACACCACTTTGATGGCTGAAAGCGAGGAGGAGCTGAGGAGCCTTCTAATCAAGGTGAAAGAAGAAAGCGCAAAAGCTGGGTTGCAGTTAAACATAAAAAATACCAAGATTATGACAACAAGAATGATTGACAACTGGGAAATACAGGGAGAAAACGTGGAGGCCGTGACAGACTTTGTATTTCTAGGTGCAAAGATGACTGCAGTCGCAGACTGCAGCCAGGAAATCAGAATAC
>NW_026847993.1:28563434-28595934 GCF_025583915.1 Anolis sagrei ordinatus
CAGTTTTATACTAATTTATGCAATGCTTTTGATACAAAATACATAAAGTTTAGTGAGGCTGTCAACTACAAACCCCATAATTCTGCAGGAGGCAGCAACTGGATTCAAAGTTGATTTGTTCTCTAGTGTGATTAGGTATTTAGTAGACTACAAGGTGAACATGAGAGATAGATTTGAGGGAAGTCATTGTCCCACTCTCTTCTGCTTTGGTTAGGCCTCTCTTGGTGTTGTGGCTCAGCTGGAGTCTCAGGAAGAAGATGATGGGTTCCAGATTCCTGAACATGTTCCTGTTGTTGATACAGACGATGTTGATACTGAAGACGAAGAGTTTCAGTTTCCCATGACGAGATGTTTTGGAAGATGTTTCTGATCTTAGTGAAACTTCCCAGGTGCAGGTGGTGATCTCTGAGCCTGCTGATTCACAGGCTAATGAGCTATCCGACCTTGAAGGCTCTGCAGATTTAGATAGGGAGGGTCGGTTGCAATTCAGGGTTCGCCGCAGTGCGAGGCTTGCTAACAAGAGAGAGGTTAGAGGTCAAAGGAATGCGTTCATGCTGGGAAAATATATTAAACGAGCTGTTTGAAGTCAACTCTTTGTCAGTGCAACTTCTGCAAGCACCCTGGTAACTTCTCTGGATTGCCTTGGTTTTTAGGCAATGCTTTTGGCTTCTTGGGACTTTGCCTTGTTCTTGGCTTCCTGGGACTCTGTCATGCTGCCATGGAATCTTGTTTGATCAATGGATTATGATTCATGTTGTTTGCCATTGAACTTTGGAAACTTTGCTTTTGCATTTAAAACTCTGCTTTTGCCATTGAACTTTTGAAACTTTTATGTTAAAGACTTTGTTTTTTCTTCAAAAAGCTGCAAAATCTTCAGCTTTGGTGTGGTGTGGTGTTCTGAGCAAAGTGATTGTATCCCAAGCTACAACACTTGGAATCATTTTGTGACCTGTTTTGGGGGAAGCAATTCAAGCAGGAGATGACCAAGGAGTCCAGAGAAGGGCCACTCCAATGGCCAGTATAGATGATCTTTATCATAGGGGAGATATTTGCTTCTCTCCTCATTCTTTTGGCTCTTCCACAGCTCCTCACATGCATCGCAACGCAGAGATCAGCAAGCCCAAGGCGCCCAGTGTCCAGGAGCCATCCCATGCGCACTCCACTGGCCAGCCCTCCACATCCCGAGCTGTGAAGAAGATCCCCTCCCCTGGAGAAAGCGAGGAGAGCACCAAGGGGCAGCATGCACATGCCCGACTGCAGAATTGTGTGTATATATGTGTGTGTGTTTGTGTCTCTCTCTAGGTATGTTGTGTTGACGTCCAGCTTTTTGGCGCCTTGGAGGTTGTGCTTGTATCCAGGGGGGTGCTGTTGCTCCATCCTCTATGACTCCATCTATACCTGTATCTATAGCTGTGTTTGCATATATGTAATGACATATCTGTATATGTGTGTGTGTGTATGCATGTCTTTGCATCCTATTTATGTATAGGTGTGTGTATATATAGCTATCATCTAGCTATCACCCAGCTTAGCTTACCTCTCTCTATCTTCCCCCAAAACTGAGTGATCCTTTTCACTCCATTCTTGCTTCCTCCAAAAATGAAGGGAGTTAGGAGGGGAGAAAGAAAGACAAAGATAAAGTAAGAAAGAAAAGAGGTAGGAAAAAAAGATCCAGCCATGCATATCTCTATTTATATCTCTGTTTGCATATATGTAACAGTTTACATACGTATAAATATATTTATACATTCATGTATGCATCTGTCTGTTCATCCACCCATCCATATCTGTATCTATATCTGTGTTTGCATATATGTTGCAGCATATTTACCTATGCATGTATTTGAATCCGATTTATGCATCCACCCATCCCTATCTGTATCTATATCTGTGTTTGCACATATGTAACAGTATATATACATGCATACGTATGGGTATCCATATTTATACATATTTATTTATTTACAACATTTATATGCTGCCCTTCTCACCCCAAAGGGGACTCAGAGTGGCTTACTACACACACACACACACACACACACACAATATATTAAATTATTAGTATAGTTATTATATATTACTATACTGTACTACACCATTATATTGTAAAATTATTAGTAATATTGCAATTAGATATTGTAATACCTACTTGTGTATCTATCTACTGAAAACTGTCTCTATATGTATATGCCATTGTATATATCATATTCATGTATATGGATCTATATGGTTCTCTCTCTATATATGTATCTATATTCCCATAGATCTATATTTTGTGTAATTTTGGATGTACAGCATGAGCCTCGCATCTGCAGGGGGTGCATTCCCAGGCTGTTAGGAATTGTGGGAGTTGAAGTCCAAAACTTTTAAATTTTATTCATTACATTTGGCCCGGTCTTAGTTTTAAATGCGTCGTGGTGTTATTGTTTTTAATGTTTATTGTTATTGCTTTAATTTTTTATTTTGCTTTATGAGTTTTATTGTTGTATTTGTTATGCTGTGTTTTATTGAGGGCCTTTTGTAAGCTGCACCAAGTCCTTCGGGAGATGTTAGCGGGGTATAAATAAAGATAATAATAATAATAATAATAGTAATAATAATAATAATAATAACAACAACAACAACAACACCTGGAGGACCAAAGTTTGCCCATGCCTGGCCTAGAAAATGCGTAGAGAGCTTGTAGGATGTGAATCAAGGGAACTGTGGAGACTGGCTTGCAGATATGGGGTTGTTTTGTATTTAAGGGAGAGAGAGAGAGAGATGGGAGGGAGCCCCCACATCAGCAGCCCCCCTCTTTTGCCACCCCTCTTGCAGCCTCTTTTGAGAAAGTGGGCAGGAAGAAGCGCCCGATCCCCAAGATCATCGTGACGGGGCCCTCGGAGGAGCTGATCATCAGCAGCCTCTCGGACGTCCTCCCCGAGACCAAGACCATCCGTGACAGCGAGGACTACGGACCCTACACTGTCCACTCCAGGCCCAGCACCGTGGACGCCTACAGGAACAGGGACAGCGAGCAAGATCTGTGAGGGACTCGCCAAGGTCATCAATCCACTTGGTCCTGGACCCCATCCCTCAATAAATGGGAAATCTATTACCAAGGGGGTCCTTGGGTGGTTTCACATTCCCCGATATCTCCGGCGGGTGCAGAAGGGAGGAACTGGATGATGCGCTTCCAAATAAATATGTTTGGTTAATGTTCCCCAGTCAGTCCCAGTTGATTCCAGTTGACTCTCTCTGCTGCAGTAAGGCTGGGCAAAGGGAAGGCAATGTTGGGCAAGTGGGCTTATTAACAAAATACCCTCCTCATAAATATATAGCAGAGTAACTTATTAGCAGCATCATGACCCATCACCAGTAGTCCAAAGTGATAAAAAGAACAAAAACACACAGACTGTTATCTCTTCCATAGGAGGCTTTTCTTTTTAGCAAAATAATATGGTTGCACTATTTACTAGAAGAAGATTTCCATAATACAAATAAAGTTCTTTATACTTCCTTCTTTGCTTCCACACTGGGCTTCTTTCTCATGCCGATAAACAGCTTCACTCTCACAGAGCCTCTTCTCACACTGAACTTTCACAGAAGCTTCACACACAGCAGCCTTCACACTGGAGCTTCACACAGTAGCTTTACACAGGATGGCCTTCAGATAAACAACTTTGCTCTCACTGAGCTTCCTCTCACACCGAACTTACACAGAGGCTTTTTACATTCAGCAGCTTTCACACACAAGGCCTTCAACCTGGGGCTTCTCTCACCAAAGTCTTCTCACACCAGGCCCCTCACACACCGAGGTCTACCTCACAGTGAGGCCTTTCTCCCCTACTAACACACTGAGGCCCTTCTTCCACAGAGACTTCTCACAGATTGAGGCAAACTAACACTGAGGGCTCCCTCAGACTGATGGCTACTAAGCTATAGGCACACCTGCTTGTATTGAACTGCATCTTTTGCTGAGTCATTTCCATAACACAAATAAAGTTCTTTATACTTCCTTCTTTGCTTCCATGTTGGCTTCTTTCTCATGCAGATAAACAACTTTACTCTCATAGAGCCTCCTCTCAGAATTTATACTGCAGCTTTAGACATGAGACTTTACACACAAGGCCTTGAATCTAGAGCTTCTTTCACCAAAGTTTCTCACACCAGGCCTTCTCACACTTGGCCTTCTCATAGACAAAGGTCTACCTCACACAGAGCGCTTCTCTCACAAAGTAAGGCCTACCTCACACTGTGAGACCTTCTCATAGACTGAGACTTTTCTCCCACTGAGGTTTACCTCAGACTAACAGCAAACTAACACTGAGATAAACTAAGCTACAGGCACACCTACATATATAGAACTGAAGCTTTTGCTGAGTCATTGCATCTGTTTAACCCTTGCAGTGTAATTAAAAATACCTAGTTAATTTTTAATATTTCTAACAGGAGAAAAGGGAGACCTTGGGGTGCATCTATATTGTAAAATTTTAATTATTTATTTATTTACCTTATTTACATTCTGCCTTTCTCTACCCCGAGGGGGGACTCAAGGCAGCTTACAATTGCACCTCCATGGTGCTTAAGGTTAAAGAATTCATGCAGTTTGACCCCTCACTGTTTCACTCCAGAACAGGAAAAGCCCTCCGATTTTAAAACACCACACCATTGAATGGAAAACAATCCTTTTATTGAAGATAATTAGAAAGCAGCAAGTAAAAAGCAGTTAAAAGAAATAGGTAAATCCAATTAGGTAAGAAGATAAGCAGGAGCAAAAATAATCCAGGGTAAAGTTCAGCAAAGTCCATAAAACAAAATCCACACTTCTCTAATATAATTCAGGAAAACATGAAACATTAATCCAAGGCATGAGTAGGCATTCATACACTCCAAGAGTCCAAATAATGAACAAGAAATACAGTACTTAAACAAGAATCTTCCAAGCAAAGCTTCCATGAAACAAAGGACAAGAACTACACTTGATTACAATGATGCTTCATCTGACTATATTTCCCATACATGGAAGTTTTATCCCCTCTTTAAGCTATTCCACGTACTCAGGAATTTGTTTCCCCTTATCTTTTTCTGTCGAAGCCTGGCAGATCGCCGAAGGCACTGTTCGGCCTGTCTGTTTTGACTAATTTCCTCTCGCCTATCTATTTGCTCATTAAGTCTCGCAGCTGGGCCAGGTGCCCAGTTATTTTCAAGCCCCAAATCTGGGAACGCTCTGGTTCCCAGAGTACACTATCATCCCCACACCCTTCAGGGACATTCTCATGAAAAACTACACTTTACACAGAAGTCTCCTGGTCCTTCTCTGCAGCAGTATCATTGACCAAACCATTGCCATCTTGGAATTCATTGGCATCACTTCCCACATCCAAAGCACCCTGATCCTGAAACACAATCACAGGCTGAACTCCAACACTCACACAGATATAAGTAAAAGTTTCCCTTTGACATTAAGTCTAGTCCAGTGGTTCTCAATTCCCAGAAATCCCAGCCAATTTACCAACTGTTAGGATTTCTGGAAGTTGAAGGCCAAAAACATCTGGGGACCCCAGGTTGAGAACCACTGGTCTAGTCGAATCCAACTCGGGGTGGTGGCGCTTATCTCCAAGCTGAAGAGCCGGTGTTGTCCGTAGACACCTCCAAGGTGTCTACTGGAGCCCCCGGTGGCGCAGTGGGTTAAACCTCTGTGCCGGCAGGACTGAAGACCAACAGGTCGCAGGTTCGAATCTGGGGAGAGGCGGATGAGCTCCCTCTATCAGCTCCAGCTCCTCATGTGGGGACATGAGAGAAGCCTCCCACAAGGATGACAAAAACATCAAATCATCCAGGTGTCCCCTGAGCAACGTCCTTGCAGACGGCCAATTCTCTCACACCAGAAGTGACTTGCAGTTTCTCAGGTCGCTCCTGACACGACAAAAAAAAAAAAAACCTCCAAGGTCCTGTGACCACTGGCATGACTGCATGGAGCTCTGTTACCTTCCTTCCAGAATGATACCTATTGATCTACACGTTTTTGAACTGCTAGGTTGATAAAGGAGCTGAGGCTAACAGCAGGAGCTCACGCCAGTCCCCAGATTCAAACCGCCGACCTTTCAGTCAGCAACTCAGCGGTTTGTTTGTTTTTTTGGTCGTGTCAGGAGTGACTCCTGGTGTGAGAGAATTGGCCGTCTGCAAGGACGTTGCCCAGGGGACGCCTGGATGATTTAATGTTTTTATCATCCTTGTGGGAGGCTTCTCCCATGTCCCTGCATGAGAAGCTGGAGCTGATAGAGGGAGCGCGGATTCGAACCTGCGACCTGTCGGTCTTCAGTTCTGCCGGCACAGGGGTTTAACCCACTGCGCCACTGGGGGCTCCAACTCAGCGGTTTAACCCACAGATAGATACACACTTATATATAGATACTTGAACTGCCATGGTTCGGTGTTATGGAATCCCAGGGGTTGTAGTTTCACACTTTGGGCCGGTGCGACGAAAGCACTTGTAAAACTATAACTTCTTTGATTCCATATCACAGACTGATGGCAGTTCAAACTGCATTATTTTAACATCAAGTCGGGGGGGGGGGGGTTTGCTTTGAATATGTTTTAATGGATTTTGCAAGGCACCAGCTATAATAAACTGTGTATGGGTTGTATGTTTTTCGGGCTATATGGCCATGTTCTAGAGGCATTCCCTTCTGACGTTTTGCCTGCATCTATGGCAAGCATTCTTAGAGGTTGTGGGGTTTGTTGGAACTAGGAAAAAGGGTTTATATATCTGTGGAATGACGAGGGTGGGACAAAGGACTCTTGTCTGCTGGAGCTAGATGTGAATGTTTCAACTGGACACAGCATTTTATTCGAGAACACAGAAATGCTGGACCACTCTCACAACCACCATGTCAGACTACACAGAGAAGCCATTGAAATCCACAAGCATGTGGACAATTTCAGCAGAAAAGAGGAAACCATGAAAAAGAACAAAATCTGGCTACCAGTATTTAAAAAAAACTCTAACATTACAACAGCAAAACAACAGAGAGGAAACAATCTGGGACATCTAATCACCTCTCAACAAAAGATTGCCCCAGGCACTGCCAGGCCACCAAATGCTAATCAAGGTGGTCAGTTGAAACATTCACACCTAGCTCCAGCAGACAAGAGTTCTTTGCCCCACCCTGGTCATTCCACAGATATATAAACCCTTTTTCCTAGTTCCAACAGACCTCACCACCTCTGAGGATGCTTCCCATAGATGCAGGCGAGACGTCAGGAGAGAATGCCTCTAGAACATGGCAATATAGCCCGAAAAAAGCTACAACAACCCTGTGTATGGTCTGCAACTGATAGAGGGGGTGTCATACTCCTAACGAACAGCAGGGGCGCTAGTGGGACACTACAACCCAAAAAGAGGAGAAGGAGGAAGGCTGCAATGGCTGAAGCCGCGGATCTGGAGGCTGAAACACTGCGGCTGAAGCAACTCCGTGGAGACGGGTTCTTCACCGTTCCTCCTGCGCATCGGGTGAGTGCAAGGGCAGGGGGAGAACTACAACTCTTTGCAAGGCCACTTTGCAAAGCAGGGTGGGGGTGGGGGAAGGAAATATGCATTGGTTATTGTGCTAGGGTTCTATTTATGTTTTTGTTTGCATTTTCAGTTACAAATAGATACATTTCTTAAAAGATTGCAATTCTGGGATTTTTAGTTTTGCAGAGATACATCCCTAACCGCTTCATCACGCTAGAGAATGGATCCACTTTAAATCCGGTTTCTGCCTCCTGCAGAATTCTGGGGTTTGTAGTTTGGGGAGGCTGTGCAAGGCTCCTCCTCCCTAAACTGCAAACTCCAGGAGGATGAAACTAGATTTAAAGTGGATGAATTCTCAGTGTTTCTCAACCTGAGGGTCGCCAACAGTATTTTCTGTTGGCCGTGGGTGTTCTGTGTGGGGGAAGTTTGGCCCAATTCTATCATTGGTGGGGTTCAGAATGCTGTTTGATTGTAGGTGAACTATAAATCCCAGCAACTACAACTCTGGTCTGTTTTCCCCAAACCAGTGTTCACATTTGGGCATATTGAGTATTCATGCCAAGTTTGGTCCAGATCTATCATTGTTTGAATCCACAGTGCTCTCTGGATGTAGGTGAACTACAACTCCCAAACTCAAGGTCAATGCCCACCAAACCCTTCCAGTATTTTCTGTTGGTGAGGGGGGTTCTGTGTGGGAAGTTTGGCCCAATTCTATCATTGGTGGGGTTCAGAATGCTCTTTGATTGTAGGGGAACTATAAATCCCAGCCAACGACAACTCCCAAATGTCAAGGTCTATTTTCCCCAAACTCCACCAGTGTTCACATTTGGGCATATTGAGTATGCATGCCAATTTTGGTCCAGATTCATCATTGTTTGAGTCCACAGTGCTCTCTGGATGTAGGTGAACTACAGCTCGCAAACTCAAGATCAATGCACACCAAACCCTTCCAGTATTTTCTGTTGGTTGTGGATGTTCCGTGTGGGAAGTTTGGCCAGATTTTGTCATTGGTGGGGTCCAGAATGCGCTCTGATTGTAGGTGAACTATAAATCCCAGCAACTACAACTCCCAAATGTCAAGTTCTTATTTCCCCCAAACTCCACCAGTGTTCATATTTGGGCATGTTGAGTATGTGTGCCAATTTTGGTCCAGATCCATCATTGTTTTGAGTCCACAGTGCTCTCTGGATTAGATGAACTACAACTCTCAAACTCAACATCAATGCCCACCAAACCCTTCCAGTATTTTCTTTTGGTCGTGAGAGTTCTGTGTGCCAAGTTTGGTTCAATTCCATCTTTGATGGAGTTCGGAATTCTCTTTGATTGTAGGTGAACTATAAATCCCAGTAACTACAACTACCAAATGGCAAAATCGATCCCCCCCAAACCCCACCAATATTGAAATTTGGGCATATTGGAGTTTTGTGCCCAATTGGTATAGTGAATGAAAATACGTCCTGCATATCAGATATTTAAATTACTATTCATAACAATAGCAAAATTACAGTTATGAAGTAGGTAAACTATAAATCCCAGTAACTACAACTCCCAAATGTCAAGTTCATATGTTCCCTAAACTCCACCAGTGTGCATATTTGGTCAAATTGAGTATGCATGCCAATTTTGGTCCAGATCCATCATTGCTTGAGTCCGCAGTGCTCTCTGGATGTAGGTGAACTACAACTCCCAAATTCAAAGTCAATGCCCACTAAACCCTTCCAGTATTTTCTGTTGGTCATGGGAGTTCTGTGGGCCAAGTTTGGTTCAATTCCATCGTTGGCGGAGTTCAGAATGCTCCTTGATTGTAGGTGAACTATAAATCCCAGCAACGACAACTCCCAAATGACAAAATCAACCCCCCCTCCAACCCCAACAATATTCATATTTGGACCTATTGGGTATTTGTACCAAATTTGCTCCAGTGAATGAAAATACATCCTACAAATCAGATATTTACATGATGATTCATAACAGTAGCAAAATGACAGTGATGAAGTTGCAACGAAAATAATGTTATGATTGGGGGTCACCACCACACGAGGAACTGTATTAAGGGGTCGCAGCATTAGGAAGGTTGAGAAACACTTCTCTAGTGTGATGAGGCCCTAAGATACACCCTTGATTATTTATAAATCTCCGTTGTTGTTGTTGTTGTTGTTGTTTCAGCTAGGAAGATGCCGGAGCGTCAAGGAGTTTGAGAAACTCAACCGGATCGGAGAAGGGACTTATGGCATTGTGTGTGAGTGACACAAAGCAGGCGCAAGGAAAACTATAGGGAAAACCTAAGATCCTCTAGTCGAGGCATGTGCAAACTTTGGCCTTGTGGGTGTTTTGGACTTCAACTCCCACCATTCCTAACAGCCTCAGGCCCTTTCCTTTTCCTCCTCAGCCGCTTAAGCGGCTGAGGAGGAAAAGGAAGGGGCCTGAGGCTGTTAGGAATGGTGGGAGTTGAAGTCCAAAACACCCACAAGGCCAAAGTTTGCACATGCCTCGACCAGTCCATCCCCTGACCATGCAGTAGATCTCTCTCATGAATCCTGGTCTGCATCTACACTTCAGAATGGCCCTACTTGGGAGTTGTAGTTTGATGTAGTACCATCACTCTTGGGCAGAGAACGCTCAAGCCCTTTTAAAACCAAACACCCCAGGATCCCATAGTATTGAACCATGGCAGGTCAAGTAGGGGACAAACTACTCATTTCAACAGTATAGACCAGAGGTCCTCAAACTTTTTAATCAGAGGGCCAGTTCACGGTTCCTCAAGCTGTTGAGGGCCAAACTATAATTAGTTCTTGTTCTTGTTCTTGTTGTTCAAGACATTTCAGACTCGGAGCACCTGTTCACGGTTCCTCAGATTGTTAAGGCTCAGACTATCATTATTTGTTGTTGTTGTTTGTTGTGTGCCTGTTTACAAGAAGAAGATTTCTATAACACAAAGTTCTTTATACTTCCTTCTTTGCTTCCACACTAGGCTTCTTTCTCATGCAGATAAACAGCTTCACTCACACAGAAACTCTTCTCACACTGAGCTTACACAGAAGCTTCACACAGTAGCTTTTTACACACACCAACCTTCACACTGGAGCTTCACACAGTAGCTTTACACACGATGGCCTTCAACCTGGGGCTTCTCTCACACTGAGGCCTTCTCTGAGGCATACTAACACTGGGGCCTTTTTCCCATTGAGACCTTTTTCCCACTGAGGCCTTCTCACGCTGAAGACTCTCAGACTGAGGCAAACTAACACTGATGCCTACCTCACACAGAGGCCTTTCTCCCACTGAGGCCTTCTCACACTGAGGACTCTCAAGACTGAGTGAACTAACACTGATGCCTACCTCACACAGAGGCCTTTCTCCCACTGAGGCCTTCTCACTCTGAGGACTCTCAAGACTGAGGTGAACTAACACTGATGCCTACCTCACAGAGGCCTTTCTCCCACTGAGGCCTTCTCACACTGAGGACTCTCAAGCCTGAGGCGAACTAACACTGATGCCTACCTCACACAGAAGCCTTTCTCCCACTGAAGCCTTCTCACACTGAGGACTCTCAGACTGAGGCGAACTAACACTGATGCCTACCTCACACTGAGGCCTTTCTCCCACTGAGGCCTTCTAACACTGAGGACTCTCAGGCTGAAGCGAACTAACACTGGTGCCTACCTCACACTGAGGCCTTTCTCCCACTGAGGCCTTCTCACACTGAGAACTTTCTCAGACTGAGGCAAACTAACATTGAGGCCTGTTAAGCTACAGGCACACCTGCTTATATTGAACTGCAGTCTTTGCTGAGTCATTGTATCCCTTTCAGTCCTTGACTCATATTTTTGTAATTAAAAATATGTAGTTAATTTTTAATATTTCTGACAGGATCCTTCAGTTTTGGGGGGAAATAGAGGAGAGGAAAGGAAAGCAGAGTTAAGGAGCAAGAAGAGGGTGACGGTAGTCTAAAGTTTAGATCCGAGTCCGGGTAAATTATCTTGGGAGTTGGTGTATTTTTGCGACCCCTGATATAGACACATCCTTGGTGGAGGAAGTTGATTGACCAAAAATAAGGTTTTTAATTCTACTCCATTTTTAGACCGTGCTCGGGACACCCAGACGGACGAGATTGTGGCCCTGAAGAAGGTGCGGATGGATAAAGAGAAAGACGGTGAGTGGACGAGAATCTGTACCAAGGGGGGTCAATGTGGCCACCCCCTTTTGTTTGGTGCACGTTCCCAAAGTTGGCAGCTTCGCTCGATCCTTGAGAGGAATCCATCCCAGCACACCCTGGATAACAAAACCCATTGACGGGGAGTTGTTTTTGTCCCCCGGCAGGGATCCCCATCAGCAGCCTGAGGGAGATCACATTGCTCTTGAAACTGCAGCATCCCAACATCGTGGAGCTGAAGGAGGTGGTGGTGGGGAACCACCTGGAGAGGTATGAATGGGATCCCCCCTCCAAAAAAAAGTCCCCTTATATTTGCAATGAGGCGGTGCCCTCACCTGTCTCCAGACCTGGCCATACTTGCAATTGCATATCCAGGTGCCCAAAGGGTATGAAGCTGGCTGCATTAAAAGAAGCATGGAAGGAAAATTGGAAGTAGGATAGAACAAGACTCTGGGGTATATTGACCTTAGCCTCCACCCTCTCCAAATGTATTCCTTCTATGTTTTTCCTTACAGCATTTTTCTGGTGATGGGCTACTGCGAGCAAGATCTGGCCAGCCTCTTGGAGAACATGCAGGCCCCTTTTTCAGAAGCTCAGGTGGGTCCCAGCAGAGAGGCAACCATGGCACTGTTGCACTGCAGGACAGGAAAAGCCCTCTAGCTTTAAACACCACACCATTGGATGGGAAACAGTCCTTTTATTGAAGATAATTAAAAAGCAGTAAAGTAAAAAACACTTTAAAGAAATAGGTAAATCCAATTAGATAGGAAGATAAGCAGGAGCAAAGTAGTCCAGGGTAATAGTCCAGCAAAGTCCATAAAAACAAAGTCAAAACTTCCCAAAGATAATGCAAAAAAAATCAGGAAACGTGAATCCAAGGCGTGAATATAAAAGCATAAAATCCAAGAATCCAAACCATGAAACAAAAACACTTTAATATGAATTTTCCAAGCAAAGCTTCCATGAAACAAGGACGAGATCTTGACTTGATTCCAAACGATGCTTCATCTAACTACATATCCTGTACTTGGGACTTTTATCTCCTCATTAACTATGTCTCTAGCGCTCAGAAAATGGTTTCGCTTTAACAGATAATTTCTTATCTTTTTCTCTCAGAGCCTGGCAGAACGCCAAAGCCACTGTTTGGCTCTCCTGTTTTGACTGATCTCCTCTTGTCTATCCATTTGCTCATTGTCTATTTGCTCATTAATTTCTGCAGCTGGGCCAGGTGCCGAGCTGTTTTCATGTTCTCTATTATGAGTAACAATTCAGAAAGCACACCATCATCCCCACACCCCTCAGGGACATTCTCATGGGAAACTACACTTTGGACACTGACCAAACCATTGTCATCTTGAAACTCATTGACATCACTCCCCACATCCAAAGCACCCTGAGCTGAGAGGCTGTTAAGAATTGTGGGAGATGAAGTCCAAAACACTTGGAGGGAGGGACGAAGTTTGCCCATGCCTGGTATAGATGCGCTCTGGGTTGATGGATTGGGAACCCAAGCACCGGAAATCGCCCAAAATGGCACTTGTTATGAATATAAGAAACATAAATATAAGTACTGTATATACTTGAAGATATTGTTATTATATATTGTTTTTGTTGACCTACTTTTCAACTGACAGAGCTAGTTTACTGTTTTTCTTTGAAACATGGTAAATATTCAATACCATTTAATCTATTGATGCCTCAGTTAATGTAATTTTATTGGTATCTATTTTTATTTTGAAATGTAACAGTAGCAGCTGCATTTCCCACCCTCGGCTTATACTCAGTTTTCCCAGTTTTTTTGTGGTAAAATTAGGTGCCTCGGCATATATTCTGGTCGGCTTATTCTCGAGTATATTTGGTATTATAGTCACAAATATAAGAGATGCACTACAAACGGCTTTGATACACAGGCTGATCAAAAAAAGATGGTGCTTAGGGGATAGAAAAGCAACACATTGTTGCTGAAGCATGCCATAGACCCGCACTGGAGTACCCAGAGAGGCTCACAAATATTTCAAGTATTTTTAGGTGTGTGAGTAATTGAAATTATGGATACTGAGTCCACAGATAAGGGGGTTGTGCTCATCCACGGTCTCCTAGAAGAAAAGAAAATGGGGAAAATGCACAAGAAATGCCTTGCTAAGGCTGCCTCCTTCACCTGACCCTTCCCTCTTTGCAGGTAAAATGTATCATCCTTCAGGTACTGAAGGGCCTGCAGTATCTTCATGACAACTTCATCATCCACAGGTGAGATCCAGGTATCCTCCCATCTTAAAGTTGTAAAACACTCTTTGTAAGTATCCATTAGTTGGGGCATTTGGGGAGGTAAGGGTCTTTTCTGAGTGCCGGACCACCTCTTTCTCCTCCGATAGGGACCTGAAGGTGTCCAATTTGCTGATGACCGACAAAGGCTGCGTGAAGACGGGTGAGACATGGCTCCCTTCATCCCAAAGATGACCAGTGGACTTGGCACTCAGCTGGGATGCCCTTTAACCTGTCTTCTCTCTTGCAGCGGACTTTGGCTTGGCCCGCGCTTACCGTGTACCCCTGAAGCCCATGACCCCGAAGGTTGTCACACTCTGGTGAGTCTGTTTTGAAGATTCCTGGACTTATTAAATTCACATTTATTTTTACCCCCAAACCTCGCCATGGGCTGCACATACAACATGCCACAAAGGCCATTCCCCTCCGCACTCCCTCTCAAAATGGCAATAGGATGCAAGGCTGCCATTTGGAGAAGTGGAAACGGATTGGACACACGTCTAGCGAAGGGTGCTTTAATGTGTTTTTATGTGAATGTATATTGTTGTTGGGTTGTTGTAGGTTTTTTCGGGTCAGACCTCACAACCTCTGAGGATGTTTGCCATAGATGCAGGTGAAACGTCAGGAGAGAATGCTTCTAGAACATGGCCATATAGCCCGAAAAAACCTACAACAACCGAGTGATTCCAGCCATGAAAACCTTTGACAATATATTGGTGTTTTAAACGACTTATTTTATTATGTTTTATATTTATTTTTGATGTATATGGATTGTTGATTTCATTATTTTAATATGTTGTAAGCCACTTTGTAAGCCAATTTATTGGCTAACTTGCTTCTTATCATTCAATTAACTAACTTCAGACAGTTGTTTCTGCTTCAGTAGTGGCTCTTTATTTACATTTCATTCATTGCAATAACACTTACTCATTAGCTCGGTCAGATGCAAGGGAGAAGAGCAAAGAGAAAGAACAAATAGCATCTGCTATATTTCTAACCTACTGTTATCAGCTCATTAATTCAGTGTCTGACCTCCTAGTCTATTGCAACATCATCCTTGTCCGTTCCTCACATGCTTCAAAATGTTCAAAAAATTAACTGTTTTCACAGCTAACAGCATGAACATTTTAAACCTATACAATATATGAATTGAAATTTAACTGATAATTTGGGTCCCGTGAGGGAGAAAAGCCGGATATAAATAATAATAATAATAATTATTATTATTATTGACACAAAAGCGCAGTATGTCACAGCAAACGATATCTGTATGTTGGATTTCGTATCACAAAATCTCAAGTCAAACACTTCCCAAGCGTCTAGGACTGTGTGATGTATTTTCGAATTTTTTGGTCGTGTCGTGTCAGGAGCGACTTGAGAAACTGCAAGTCGCTTCTGGTGTGAGAGAATTGGCCGTCTGCAAGGAAGTTTCCCAGGGGATGCCCGGATGAACTGATGTTTTTGTCATCCTTGTGGGAGGCTTCTCTCATGTCCCCGCATGAGGAGCTGGAGCTGATAGAGGGAGCTCATCCGCCTCTCCCTGGATTCGAACCTGCGACCTGTCGGTCTTCAGTCCTGCCGGCACAGGGGTTTAACCCACTGCACCACCGGGGGCTCCTTATTTTCGAATGATGCGCACTGATCCAAGTCAGGTGGCCTTTTGCAGTTGACAGATTGTGATTTTGTCAATGTTTATTGTTTCCAAATGCCAGCTGAGATCTTTTGGCACGGCATCCAGTGTGCCAGAGCCCCCGGTGGCGCAGTGGGTTAAAGCCCTGAGCTGGCAGGATTGAAGACCGACAGGTCGCAGTTTCGAATCCGGGGAGAGGCAGATGAGCTCCCTCTATCAGCTCCAGCTCCTCATGCGGGGACAAGAGAGAAGCCTCCCACAAGGATGATAAAAACATCAAATCATCTGGGCATCCCCTGGGCAACGTCCTTGCAGACTGCCAATTCTCTCACAACAGGAGCGACTCCTGACATGACAAAAAAACCAAAAAAAAAAACCCAGTGTGCCAATGACCACTGGGACCACCTGGACTGGTTTATGACAGAGCCTTTGCAGTTCGATTTTGAGGTCTTGATAGTGGCTGAGTTTTTCCTGTTGTTTTTCCTCAATGCAGCTGTCACTTGGTATGGTGACATCAATAATCCAGACTTTTTTCTTTTCCACAGTCATGATGTCTGGTGTATTGTGTATTGTGGTGTATTGTGCTATTATTATTATTATTTGAAACACAACAAGATGAGTCCACAGCAGACACTCTGCCGGCTGCTGCATTGGATCACACGTCGAACACTTCCCAAGTGTCTAGGACTGTGTGATGTACTGACGAATAATGCGTGCAAATCCCAGTAAGGTGGCCTTTTGCAGCTGGCAGATGGTAATCTTGTCAGCTCCAATTGTGTTCAAGTGCAGGCCAAGGTCTTTATTATTACTACTACTACTACTACTACTACTACTACTACTTTCTCTGTAATAGGATCGCTTTGGGTTTGGTATAAGTCAACAATGACTTGAAGACACACAACAACAACAACAACAACAATAACAAGATGACGACGACGATGATGATGATGTTAATAATGCACAGCTTCTCCCCCTTTTTAGGTACCGAGCTCCTGAACTCCTCCTGGGGACGACAACGCAGACCACCGCCATAGATATGTGGTAAGGAAAACATTTCCATCTTTCTTTTAGTGTTTTTGGTTGGAAAAGGTGGTGGCCAATGCAGCTCATTCCTTGGCAAAACTTTGAAGAGGGTCTGAAGGGAGACCTCGATACTTTAAAGCAGTGTTTCTCAACCTTCCTAATGCCGCAACCCCTTAACACAGTTCTAATGTTGTGGTGACCCCCAGCCATAACATTATTTTCGTTGCTACTTCATAACTGTAGTTTTGTTACCGTTATGAATCGGAATGTAAATATCTGATATGCAGGATGTATTTTCATTCACTGGACCAAACTTGGCACAAATACTCAATACGCCCAAATTTGAATACTGCAGCTCCTTCCTTGGCAAGGCTTTGAGGAGGATCTGAAGGGAGACCTCAATACTTTAAACTCTGGGAGAGGATTGAAGAAAGAGGGTCCTGGGAGTCAAAGGCTTCCTAATTCCTAAACACTTAAAAAGTTAGGACTTGGCATTTCAATTGCGGCCGCCTATTAATATCATTGTAGTTGCCCGGGGAGGTCCTAGAGATTCCAAAAGGGAGTGTATTAATCAAATCTGTAAATAACCAAATCCACAAACGTTATGTACATGTATGTGCCAAGATTGGGAAGGATAAATGCCAATGCAATTATTGTGTGTATACAACAGGATTCTGGCCAATGTCTGGGGGCAGGGAGTGGGGTGCCATTGTTGCAATTGGATCTTTTGGGCATTGACGCTTGCATTTTATCCCTTCAGGGCAGTGGGCTGCATTCTGGCCGAACTTCTGGCCCACAAGCCCCTTCTCCCTGGCAGCTCCGAGATCCAGCAGATCGACATGATTGTCCAGCTCCTCGGCACTCCCAACGAGACCATTTGGCCTGTGAGTTATGTCAGAAATATTAAAAATTAACTAGGTATTTTTAATTACAAAAATGTGAGTTAAGCATTGAAAGGGTTAAATGAATGCAGTTCAATATAAGCAGGTGTGTTTGTAGCTTAGTAGGCCTCAGTCTGAGGGAGCCCTCAGTGTTAGTTCGCCTCAGTCTGTGAGAGGTCTCTGTGGAAGAAGGGCCTCAGTATGAGTAGGCCTCAGTGTTAGTTTACCTGTCCGACAAACCATCAGGGTGTTAAGATCTTCTGGAGGGGCCCTGCTCTCGGTCCCCCCACCTTCGTAGTCACGTCTGGTGGGGATGAGAGACAGGGCCTTCTCTGTGGTGCCTCCCCAGCTATGGTACTCTCTCCCAAACAAAGTTAGATCTTTCTCTCCCAAACAATTTCAACAGAAAGGAGGAAACCATGAAAATGAACAAAATCTGGCTACCAATATTAAAAAACTCTAAAATTACAACATCAAAACATCAGAGAGTAAACAATCAGGCACATCTAATCACCTCTCAACAAAAGATTCCCCCAGGCACTGCCAAGCCGTCAAATGCTAATTAAGGTGGTCAGTTGAAACATTCACACCTAGCTCCAGCAGACAAGAGTCCTTTGTCCCACCCTGGTCATGCCACAGATATATAAACCCATTTACCTACTTCCAACAGACCTCACTACCTCTGAGGATGCTTGCCATAGATGCAGGCGAAACGTCAGGAGAAAATGCCTCTAGAACATGGCCATATAACCCGGAAAAACCTACAACAACTCAAAGTTAGATCGGCCCCCTCCCTCCTGAGCTTTAGGAAGCAAGTGAAATCTTGGCTGTGGAATGAGGCATTTGCAGAGTGATGGCTGAGACCAGTAAATGACTAAAGTATTGACCACAATGTGCGGACTGAGTTGGATGTTGTTTTTATCTTGGCGAATTGGTTGTATATGTATTTTATCTCATTTGTATTTTAACCTATTGTTATGTATCATGTTTTAAATGGTTTTATTGTTAGCATTGAATCCTTGCTGTGAGCCGTTCTGAGTCCTTCCACGGATGTCAGAGAAGAACGGGGCACAAAAGTTTCAAATAAATAAATAAATAAATAAGTTCTCCTCAGTGGGAGAAAGGCCTTAGTGTGAGGTAGGCCTCAGTGTGTGAGAGGCCTGTTTAAGTAGTGAGTGGATGGAGAACTGTGACTGCTGTATTTGTGACCAGTTTTAAGTCTATTGGGCCAATTTCAGAGCCAAAATAATAGGTTCTAGAGAGGCTTTGTATTGGCAACCATTTGGGATGCAGCTACACCGCAGAATTAATGCAGTTTGACACTACTGTACATTCCAAGGTTCAATGTTATAGAATCATGGGAGTTGTGGTTTAGCTTCCTCTGTCAAAGAGGACTGGGTGCCTCACCAAACTACAACTCCCAGGATCCCATAGTATTGCATTACAACAGTTACAAGTGGAGTTAAACTATATTAATCCTTCTGTGTAGATGAAATGCAAAGATACAGAATGGGGGACGCCTGGCTTGAGAGCAGGACGTGTGAAAATGATCTTGGAGTCCTCGTGGACAACAAGTTAAACATGAGCCAACAATGTGATGTGGCGGCAAAAAAAGCCAATGGGATTTTGACCTGCATCAATAGGAGCATAGTGTCTTGATCTAGGGAAGTAATGCTACCCATGCTCTATTCTGCCTTGGTTAGACCACACCTGGAATATTGTGTCCAATTCTGGGCACCACAATTCAAGAGCGATATTGACAAGCTGGAATGTATCCAGAGGAGGGTGACTAAAATGATCAAGGGTCTGGAGAACAAGCCCTATGAGGAGCGGCTTAAGGAGCTGGGCATGTTTAGCCTGAAGAAGAGAAGGCTGAGAGGAGACATATGATAGCCATGTATAAATATGTGAGAGGAAGTCATAGGGAGGAGGGAGCAAGCTTGTTTTCTGCTGCCCTGGAGACTAGGACACGGAACAATGGCTTCAAACTACAAAAAAGGAGATTCCATCTGAACATGAGGAAGAACTTCCTGACTGTGAGAGCTGTTCAGCAGTGGAACTCACTGTCCTGGAGTGTGGTAGAGGCACCGTCTTTGGAAGCTTTGGATGGCCCATCTGTCGGGGGTGATTTGAATGCAATTGTCCTGCTTCTTGACAGAATGGGGTTGGACTGGATGGCCCACGAGGTCTCTTCCAACTCTATGATTCTAGATGCACCCTTGATGGCTGTGAGAGGAGAACATCATACTGACTTGTGTTCCTTCCCCTTCCAGGGCTTCTCCAAGCTGCCGCTGGTGAGCCAATATACGCTCCGGAAGCAGCCCTACAACAACCTGAAGCATAAGTTTCCATGGCTCTCGGAGGCCGGGCTCCGGCTCCTCAACTTCCTCTTCATGTATGACCCCAAGAAGAGGTAACAGCAAGACAAGGCGGTCCTAAAGGCTGGCTTTCCTAATGAAGACCTTGGCAGCCTCTGTTTATATAGATTCCCATCCAAACCCAAGTAAAGAAGGTGGAGGCATTACTTTTCATTCAACCCTCATAATTGCTTTACTTCTTCATTATTAGAGTGGTTCTCAACTAGTTCCAAACTCTGCTTGGATTGAGAGAAAGATGATTAATTAATTGTGTTGTTTCGCTTTCTGGCACAGAGCGACAGCCGGCGACTGTCTGGAGAGCTCCTACTTCAAGGAGAAGCCTTTGCGTAAGTCTTTCCCCACCTGATTTCCTTTTCAAGGGGCTCCCCATTTCCTCCCCAAATTTTCCTGTTGCCCCTCTTCTTCTTCCTTTCAGCATGTGAACCGGAGCTCATGCCCACCTTCCCTCACCATCGCAACAAAAGGGCTGCCCCAAGTGTCGCAGGGGCAGAATGCGCAGGGCCCAAGCGCAGCCGGCCATAAGGAGAGTGACGCCAGCCGAAGTAGGCAGTGGACACTTACCATGGGCGGAAAGTGGCATGGTTTCTCTGCAAGAGAACGTACCCGGATCTCCCCCAAAATGCCACCATTCCTCCTGAAAATAGTGACAATTTAGGTTCCTGGACCAGTTAGGACACTTTGGGAGATTTCAAGGAGAAAGGACTACACAATTGGCGCCTCTCTGGATGGGACCATTGGAATAAAGAAAGTATGTTTTATACAACAGGGTTATTCTCAAATTTAAATGCATATCAGGGTGAAAATGCATATCAGCCATTCAGCAGTGGAACTCTCTGCCTCGGAGTGTGGTGGAGGCTCCTTCTTTGGAAGCTTTTAAATAGAGGCTGGATGGCCATCTGTCGGGGGTGCTTTGAATGCAATTTTCAGGCTTCTTGACAGAATGGGGTTGGACTGGATGGCCCATGAGGTATCTTCCAACTCTAGGATTCTATGAAAAGTGTCGTCCTGCAAGAAAACATTGCCCAAGTCTTCTTGGACAAGAAGTTAAACATGAGCCAACAGTGATGTGCAGCAGCTAAACAAGCCAATGGGATTTTGGCCTGCATCAATAGGAGTCTAGTGCTTAGATCCAGGGAAGTCATGCTCCCCATGCTCTATTGTCAGACCACTTTACCTGGAATCACACTGTTGACTCTAAGCTGGAATGTGTCCAGAGAAAGAGGGCGACTCAAAGGATCAAGGGTCTGGAGAACAAGCCCTATGAGGAGCAGCTTAAAGAGCTGGGCATGTTTAGCCTGAAGAAGAGAAGGCTGAGAGAAAGCGTGATGAGAGCCATGTATAAATATGTGAGGGGAAGTCACAGGGGGAAGGAAGCAAGCTTGTTTTCTGCTGCCCTGGAGACTAATTAGGATACAGTCGGGCAATGGCTTCAAACTAAAGGAAAAGAGATTCCACCTGAACATGAGGAAGAACTTCCTGACTGTGAGAGCCATTCAGCAGTGGAACTCTCTGCGCTGAAGTGTGGTGGAGGCTCCTTTTCTGGACGCTTTTAAGCAGAGGCTGGATGGCTATCTGTCGGGGGTGCTTTGAATGCAATTTTCCTGCTTCTTGGCAGAATGGGGTTGGACTGGATGGCCCAGATTTATGATTCTGATTCCTCTTTCTTACAAGGCAGTTGGTGGTCATGGAGCAGCAGGGATGTAGCATTTGCAGAGCCTGGCAAAGTTATCCAGTCTACAGCTCCCAGAATCCCTCAGCCAGTCTGCAAAGTAACACCTGGGGTTGCTAGTAAGGCCCTATACTCTTATATGAGCCAGCATCATGTGATGAGTTCATGTGTGTTGGACTGAGAACCAGGAAGATCAGGGCTGGAATCCCTGCTTGGCCGCGGAGGCCCAGTGAGCGGCCCTAACAGGAACCTGATGTTACTTTTGACAAACCTATGACCAATTCTTGCCAAGAAAGTCCAATTGTGTGGTGCAGTGGTTTCAACATTGGTCTCTATGAGACCTAGACTTAGAAGCATAGAATCATAGAGTTGGAGTTCCTAATGTTCAGATGGAATCTCCTTTCCTGTAGTTTGAAGCCATTGTTCCGCGTCCTAGTTTCCAGGGCAGCAGAAAACAAACCTGCTCCCTCCTCCCTATGACTTCCTCTCACATATTTATACATGGCATTCATCATGTCTCCTCTCAGCTTTCTCTTCTTCAGGCTAAACATGCCCAGCTCTTTAAGCCGCTCCTCATAGGGCTTGTTCTCCAGACCCTTGATCATTTTAGTCGCCCTCCTCTGGACACGTTCCAGCTTGTCAATATCTCTCTTCAATTGTGGTGCCCAGAATTGGACACAATATTCCAGGTGTGGTCTAACCAAGGCAGAATAGAGCATGGGGAGCATGATTTCCCTGGATCTAGACACTAGATTCCTATTGATGCAGGCCAAAATCCTGTTGGCTTTTTTTTGCCGCCGCATCACATTGTTGGTTCATGTTTAACTTGTCCACGAGGCTCCCAAGATTTTTTCACACGTACTGCGCTCGAGTCATGCATCCCCCATTCTGTATCTGCATTTCATTTTTTTTTTTTTTTTGCTAAGTGGAGTATCTTTCATTTGTCCCCATTGAACTTCATTTTGTTAGTTTTGGCCAGTCATCTCTCTAATCTGTTAAGATTGTTTTGAATTCTGCTCCTGTCTTCTGGAATGTGACTTGAACATTGGCATTTGTTGTTCCCTGCTAATGGAAAGCATGCTGCACACACAATGCTTGCTTGCTGCAAGTATGTATGTATGTATGTGTGTATATATATATATATATATATACACACACACACACACACACACACACACACACACATACATACATATATACATACACACACACACATACATACACACACACATACACACACATGTATATATGTATTCTTGATACCTGGGAGACAAGCTATATCTGCTTCTAACCAGCCCCTTCTGCATGTCTAGGACTCCCTTGCAGCCCTGCCCACTTCCTACTTTTCTATCCTTGCCTTTGCTACTTGGCTTGTTTTCTGGTCTTCTTTAGCAAATGGGCCAGGAAGATGGTCTGAGTGCTTCGTTGGCTTTTCGGTGCCAACTGCCCCCGGATGAGTGGGGCTTGGAACTGGGAGCCTCTTCTATGTATGATTCACGGCTTTGCTGCCGGCACTGCAGCCTAGCAACACTCCACTGATGACGCTGCTGCCTTTCTCTATGCTGAGAGCTTCCCTCTCTGCTTGTGACGAAAAAGGATTCTGAACCATTTGCACTTGCCAAAGGGAGCACTGGCGTAGGAAGCAAAAGAGAGGGCCTTCCTTCCAAACTGCCTGTATCCTTGCCACCGTTGCATTTTTGTGTCAAAGCCAAAGCTATTCTTAATGTATTGTTGAAGGCTTTCATGGCCAGAATAATTGGGTTGCTGTGAGTTTTTGGGGCTGTATGGCCACGTTCCAGAAGTATTCTCTCCTGATGTTTCGCCTGCATCTATGGCAGGCATCCTCAGAGATTGTGAGGTCTGTTCGAAACTAAGCGAGTGAGGTTTATATAGCTGTGGAATAATGTCCAGGGTGGGAGAAATAACTGTCTGTTTGAGGCAGGTGTAAATGTTGCAATTGACCACCTTAATTAGTATTTAATGGCCTTGCGGTTCGTGCCCCGCCTATGTCCGCGATCGCTTCTCCCTCTATGAACTGGCGCAAACACTAAGATCCACCGGGGAGGCCCTCCTGTCACTCCCACCACCGTCTCAAGCCTGGTTGGTGGGGACGAGGGAGAGGGCCTTCTTGGTGGTGGCCCCCTGCCTTTGGAATGCTCTCCCCAAGGAGATAAGACTGGCCCCATCCCTCACCTCCTTCCATAAGAACTTGAAGACTTGGTGTAAGCTGCACTGAGTCCCCCTGGGGGAGATGGAGCGGGGTATAAATAAAGTATTATTATTATTATTATTATTATTGGTGGTTTTGTCAGGCCTTCGATAATGATTAGTCTTAAGTTTCAAACCCTTGGTTCAACAATTAGACTTTGCCTTGTACCCCATCCATTCCCCAGTTCCCTGTCATAAGAGAGCACCTTTTCTTCAAGCCCATACCTTTTTTATAGTCCTTTAATTGGTCCTGGAATTGAGTGGATATGTATATGTGGAAACTGCTCTGAGTCCCTTAGGGAAGATAGGGCAGTATATAAATAAAGTTTTTATTATTATTATTATTATTATTATTATTATTATTATTATTATTAATTGCAGCTTCAAGGTCTGGCTGCTTACTGCCTGGGGTTCAGTTCACCTTGGAGGCGGTGGGGTTTGTAGAAAACCTACACACACAAATAGATACCTACATAAAAACTCCAACCAGAAATATGTAGGCTTGAGCCTATGGCAAGTGAAGCAAGGGCTCTATATTCTTGAGCTATGATTCCGGCCAAGTGCCTTCCAGCTTCCCAGTGAAAGCCATTTTTCAGCACCGGGACTGTGGCGCAGCTGGCTGGGAATCAGTTTATTAAGATCACTACTGACTGAAAGGTCATGAGTTTGAAGCCAGCCTGGGTCAGAGTGAGTGTCTCACCAATTTGTGTAGCTTGCTGTCGACCTTTGCAACCCGAAAGACAGTTGCATCTGTCAAGTAGGAAATGTAAGTACCACTTATGTGGGGAGGCTAATTTAACTAATTTATGATGCCATAAAAATCTCCAGCAAGCCTGCAAAGAATGAGGAAGTACTTAATCAGTGTCACAAATGGACGGAGAAGTAACAGCTTCCCCTGGTGGCCAAAATACCCTCATGAAAAGTTAAATTGCCTCTATGTCTGTCTATATATGTTGCATGTCTATGCATTGAATGTTTGCCATGTACATTGTAATCCGCCCTAAGTCCCCTGCAGGGTGGGAAGGGCGGAATATAAATACTGTAAATAAATAAATAAAATTTTCAGCCTGCGGAGAGAGAAGGAAGAGTGGAACACCCAAGAAACCAGGCAGGCTTTTACTTTGTTTATTTCAAATTAAGCTCCAAAGAGGTGACGGCTGCGGCGCATGTGCTTGGACACAGCCCAGTCTTGGATGGCAATATGAGTCCTGACCTGCCTCAAGGGCCGGACCATCAAGTGCTGGTTTGGAAAGGAACCCTGTCCCCGCTCACCCCAAAAGGGAGGCTCAAGAAGCCCGGAGCATGTATGAATTAAAAAAGGGAAGCCAAGCCTCTTTGCCCAAGCCCTTTCCTCAAAATGGGGATCGGGGAAGTAACCAGTCTTTGGAATTTCAAAGAGGTGGAGCACAGATTAGAAAACGTGACTGTATGTCCCAGTGGGAGATTCTGGGAGTTGGACAACATTTTACTGACCTCTGGGGTGGACTCAAGGAAGAGAAGCCTGTTCAGCCAAACTATTCCCAGGCATGTCCCGATGATACTGCAAATAGGATTGTCTCCTCCTTGACCCCAAAACCAACCTCTTTGACCTACTGGAGTCATCTTTGGCAAATTTGTCACTGAGGCCAATAACCAGGCATGACCTCTCCCACAAATGTAACTAGAGGATGTAAACACCTTAGAATCCCAGTCGATTCTCAGTGTCCAAGAACCATTAAGGCCTTGCCGTATTTTGAGAGAGATGCTCCCCAAATTGTGCGTGTTGTCTATGGTGGAGCTGAGGCACATTTGAACACAAACTACAGCCTCCAGAGTCCCTGATGTGGGAATCTGGGAGTTGTAGCATCCCAAATATTTCCAAGTGCTGGTTGGAGTATTTCCCCTTGTAAGAAGTAGTCCACAGGGGAAGGGGAAGAGGCATCCTTTGTGCACGAACGCATAGCCCTGGAACGGCCAAGCGGCAGAAAGGTCACCACAGTTGGATGGGCACCTGCTACTGCCAGGGCCCTCCTCCTCCTCCATCATGCAGCAGTTTGTCCACCTCAGTCCTCTGCAGCCAGAGCCGCTGCTGCTTCATGGTCTGCAGCTCCTCCAGGTCGTGGCTCTTCTCCCGGCAGAGCTGGGCAATATCACAGCCAGAGCCGTGCAGCGAGCGGCAGGTGTTGCAGCAGGAGGCTGGCAGGGCTCCAGGGAAGAGGCATGAATGCAAGTGGTAGCAAGGAGGGCCGGCACCCAGGGGCTGGGGCCGGCGTGCGACAAGGGGGCTGAGCTGGGGGCTCCGGGGCGGCCTCGATGGGGGGGAGGCCAGGTCGCTCATTCCTTGGAAGCTGGTGCTCTCAAAGGGGGCGCCCGGCGGCAGGAACCGGCTCAAAGGCTGCGCGGAGGAGTCTGTCTCTGCCGCCCGGCTGAGCTCCCGCCGCAAGGAGATGAAGGAGAAGGCCGTCTCCAGGGAGGGATCCTCGGGGTCCGGGATGCCGTTGCCGTAGGACTCCTCCAAGTCTCCCTGCTGGAAGAGAAGAAGTAACTTTTCTGCAAATATATGACACACACAGCAAGATATGATACAATATGTTACTACAATATAATTGGAGCCCCCGGTGGCGCAGTGGGTTAAAGCCCTGTGCCGGCAGGACTGAAAACCGACAGGTCGCAGGTTCGAATCCGGGGAGAGGCGGATGAGCTCCCTCTATCAGCTCCAGCTCCTCATGCGGGGATATGAGAGAAGCCTCCCACAAGGATGATAAAACATCAAATCATCCGGGCGTCCCCTGGGCAACGCCCTTGCAGACGGCCAATTCTCTCACAACAGAAGCAACTTGCAGTTTCTCAAGTCGCTCCTGACACGACAAAAAAACAAAAAAAAAACCCCCCAAACCTAATAAACTTTATTTATATCCCGCCACCATCTCCCTGAAGGGACTTGGGTGGGGGGGGGGGCTTACAAAGGCACTCCAGGGTGCATATATAACATAGAACAGGTAAAAATGTCCAAATGAATCTCCTCCTATGAACCAGCTAGGACATTAAGATTGTCTGGGGAGGCCCTGCTCTCGGTCCCACCTGCATCACAAGTATGTCTGGCGGGGACGAGAGACAGGGCCTTTTCAGTGGTGGTCCCTCGGCTGTGGAACGCCCTTCCTACAGAAATTAGATTCACCCCCTCCCTGTTAGCATTTCGGAGGAAAGTGAAGACCTGGTTGTTCGAGCAGGCATTTGAATAGGCAGTGTAATGAATATAGGAATATGGAACAATTGGATATTGAGACTGGGTCTTCATTTTAACTGTGAGACGATAATGAGATGTTATGATGTTTAATTGATTGTTATAATGCTGTTGTTTTAATTGTTTTTAACTGTTTTATGATGTTTTAAGCATTGAATTTTGCTATTGTGAACTGCTCTGAGTCGCCCGAGGGCTGAGAAGAGTGGTACACATATATAGTAAATAAATAAATAAATAAAAATGGTACATAAGTATAAAACAAGTCACATAAAATTATAACATCAATCATTGTCAAAACATATAGCATAAAATTAAAATAATGCAATTTTAATAAACAATAATACTGGACAAAGGACATTTAATCAACTACCAAGCTTGCAAACTTTGTGCTTTGTCTGTTTGTTTTGTTAAAAATGTAATACAACTATCTGGTTCCTCCTGACACAATAAATAAAATAAGCTACCTGATATTCCTCTAGATTAAGGATCCAGCACACGTTCATTGCTATAGATACCAGATAACCCTCCTTTGCCTCCCGTACCTTGTTCCTGTCCTCCAGTGGTGGACTCCATGGCTGCTGCTCCCAGGGGCCCCTGGTTGCACCACGTTCGCAGAGGGGCAGTGGGGCCAGTCGCCCACTTGCAAGGGGCACTTCAGGACCTTCCTGGTAGAGGTCAACCCCTTCAGGGGGTTCCGGGGGGGCCCCCTTCCCTGCCGGCCGTCGCACTAGGCTTCGGAGCTTGGCCACGCAGGCTTCCAAACTGCCAGCGGATTCCCTCCGGGCCCTGAGAAGGTCCTCAGGCGACGGGAGGCACGGCTCCAGCTCCTGCACCATCTTCCCCAGGATCTCGCACTCCACACGGGCGGCGAAGAAGCCACAAGCGGCCCCGAGCAGGGCAGGCCCTGGAGGGAGCTGAGCTAGGGCTAGGCGGAGGCCGTCCCGCGGGATGTAACCCAAGCGGCGGAAGCTCCGAGCCAAGTCAGCCTCCGGCAGGATGCCTTGCAGGACATGGACGTAGACGCCGGAAAAGGTCTGCAGAAAGAGAGGAGGTCTCCCCATTAGAGCTCGAAATGCCACCCTTTCCAACCACAGATGGTCTCTCTAAGCCGGAGTCCCCAAACTACCATTTTAAATTGCATTGGATTCTGTAAGGTCGTGAACCTCTGTGTGTCTCACATATGAGATAAAAGCAGGATAATAATAATAATCATCATCATCATCATCTATATAAATAAAAATGTAATATTCGTTTGTGGGATTAACAGAATTCGACAACCACTGGACGAATTGACACCAAATTTGGACACAAGACACCTAACAACCCAATGTATGTCCTTCACTAAAAAAAATTGATTTTGTCATTTGGGATTTGTAGTTGCTGGGATTTATAGTTCACCTACAATCAAAGAGCATTCTGAACCCCACCAACGATGGGATTGAACCAAACTTGGCACACAGTTCTCCCATGACCAACAGAAAATACTGGAAGGGTTTGGAGGGCAGTGTCCTTTGGTTTTGGAGTTGTAGTTCACCTACATTCAGAGATCACTGTGGACTCAAACAATGATGGATCTTGACCAAACTCTACAAGAATACTCAATATGCCCAAATGTGAACACTGGTGGAGTTTGGAGGAAATAGAATCTTAACATTTGGGAGTTACAGTTGCTAGGATTTATAGTTCACCTAGAGTCACAGAGCATTCTGAACCCCACCAATGATACAATTGGGCCAAACCCCCATGTGGGCCACAGCAACGCGTGACGGGACGGCTAGTAGTAGTAGTAGTAGTAGTAATAATAATATAATAATAATAATAATAATAATAATAATAATAATAATAATAATAATGTGTATTTATTGGATTTAATATCCCATGATTTTAATACACATACATATACATACATGCACATGTTGCAATTTTTTTCTTTTGTTTGATGCAAAGGAGAATATAAATAAATATAAGAAGAGGAAGAAGAAGACTAGTAAACTGTTTGTTTATTTATTGGATGTATATCCTACTATTATAATATTTGTAAGTTATGGCTTTTAAATTGTAGTATTCTTTTTAATGCTGTCATCCAGTGAAGGGATGAAAGTGGGATATAAATATAACAATAACAATATCAGCAAATTGCTTATGTTTTTGTTGGACTTGATACCTCATTATTTTAATACACACATACACACACATATACATACATACACATGTTGTAGATTTTTTGTTTAGTCTCTTGCGTACTGCTTTGTATCTCAGTCAAAAGTGGAATATAAATTAATATGATGATGAGAAGAATATCAGTAATATTAAAAATTAACTAGGTATTTAATTACAAAAATGTGAGTCAAGCAATGAAAGGGTTAAATGAATACAACGACTCAGCAAAAGCTGTAGTTCAACATAAGCTGGTGTGCCTGTAGCTTAGTAGCCCCCAGTCTGTGAGAGGTTTGTCTGAGGTAGCCCTCAGTGTGAGAAGGCCTCAGTGTGAGGTAGGCCTCAGTGTGAGATAGACCTCAATGTGTTAGTAGGCCTCAGTATGTGAGAAGCTTTAGTGAGAAAAGCTCCAAGTTAAAGGCTATTGTGTGTGAAGCTCCAATGTGAAGGCTGCTGTGTGTAGAGCTACTGTGTGAAGCACCTGTATAAGTTCGGTGCGAGAGGTTGTGTGAGAGCAAAG
Source organism: Anolis sagrei ordinatus (assembly GCF_025583915.1). Taxonomy (NCBI): domain Eukaryota; kingdom Metazoa; phylum Chordata; class Lepidosauria; order Squamata; family Anolidae; genus Anolis; species Anolis sagrei. The sequence continues at coordinate 28,593,037 of NW_026847993.1, forward strand.
CTGTTCATCTGCATGAAAAAGAAGCCCAGCATGGAAGCAAAGAAGGAAGTATAAAGAACTTTATTTGTGTTAAGGAAACCTTGTTTTCCTTAACAATTGTATTATTTTGCTATAAAGAAAAGCCTCCTAAGAAAGAGATAACATTGGTCTGTGTGTTTTTGTTCTTTTTATCACTTTTGACTACTGTTACTGGGTCACACTGCTGCTAATAAGTTACTCTTCTGTACATTTATGAGGAGGGTCTTTTGTTACTAAGCCCACTCACCCAATATTATGCTATTTATAAGTTATGGCTTTTAAATTGCTTGTTTATTCATTAGATGTATAACCTACATTGTGTAAGTTATGGCTTTTAAATTGCATTGTATATTTTTAGACTGTGAGCTGCTTCATGTCTCAGTGAAGATATGGAAGTGGGGTATAAATATAATAATAGCAGCATGTATTTTATTTACTGGATCTATAGCCCCCCCCCACACACACACACACACACATACACTCACTTACTTTGATGGTACCGAACTCCTTCCGCCAAGGGAAGAAGTAGAGGTTGATGGCCGCCATCTCCAGCACCTCGAAGGCCTTGGCCAGGTTCCGGAGGGCGGCCCCGAGGTCCAGGTGCCCGCGGAGGGCGGTGGCCAACGTGGCCAAAGTGTCCTCCCCCCGAAGGGCCTGATGAAGGTCAGGATCAGCCAGCAAGTGGTGCCACAGAAGCTCCTTGAGGGACTGGTCAGCGCAGACGCCAGTGTGGCCGCGGCGGAAGTCCCTCTCCAGGCAGCGACCGTACTCCTCCTGCAGCGCCGCGCTGGGGCTCATCCTGCGGAAAGAAAGCACAGACAATGACCCCAACACTCATACCCTCTTTTTACTGGAATCTAATAATGCTCACATTTGGGGCTAAATGACCTCGCCAAAATGAGAGTTGACATTGCATCATACGGTCACCTCCTCCAAAATTTGTCTGCTGTTATTGTTGTCGCTAGCTATTATTGTTATGTTGTTTTAGATTGTTTTATGCTGTCTTAATTGTTTTTGCTTTGTTTTTAATTGTATTCTGCCTTGGGCTTGGGCCCCATGTAAGCTGCCCCGAGTCCCTTCGCGGATATGGAGGCGGGATAGAAAAATAAAGAAGTTGTCGTCCTCGTCCTCCTCCTCCTTCTTCTTTTGAGCCAAAGCAAAAGAGGAAGCTGCTTCCAGAGCTGCATCTGGAATGGCTGGATGGATAGCCATCTGTCAGAAGGGATTGGGTTTTGGTCTTCCTGCCTGGCAGAAGGGGGTTGGACTGGATGGTTTTTGGAGGTCCCTTCCAACCTATGATTCTATTACAATTATTAAGCAGAATCTGCATAGCTACCTGTCAGGAGGGATTGGACATTGTGGTCTTCCTGCCTGGCACTTTATGCTGCTTTACGTTGCCCAGTAAATTCTTTTTTTTTGTTTCAGGGTTATGAAAATGAGGATGTGCATTAGATTCAATGCTGCACAAGACTCAAAGTCAATATGGGTATATATCAAGTCACGTTTGTTTCCTAGTCCTATGGACCTCAAGATATTTTTTTACTTCCTGTCTGCAGGGAAGAGGCCAGTTCCCTCTTAGAATCACAGAAACATAAAGTATCGAAGGCCATCCAGGCCTATCCCCTTCTGCTATTCAGAAATAACCAATCCAAGCCCTCCCAACAGATGGCGATTTGCTTCAAAACCTCCAGAGGAGACTCCATCATCATCATAATCATGAATTATGATGAATTATATTTTACTGACACAAGAGCACACTATTATTACTATTATTATTATTATTATTATTATTATTATTCTGACACAAAAACACAGTATGTCACAGCAAACGAGATCTATATGTATCACAAAATGACGAACACTTCCCAAGCGTCTAGGACTCTGTGATGTATTTTCGAATGATGCGCACAGATCCAAGTAAGGTGGCCTTTTGCAGTTGACAGATCGTGATTTTGTCAATGTGTATTTTTTCCAAATGCCAGCTGAGATCTTTTGGCACAGCACCCAGTGCACCCATTACCACTGGGACCACCTGTACTGGTTTATGCCAGAGCCTTTGCAGTTCGATTTTGAGATCCTGTTAAGTTTTTCCTCTTATTTTTCCTCAATGCGACTGTCACCTGGTATGGCAACATCAATAATCCAAACTTTTTTCTTTTCCACAATTGTGATGTCTGGTGTATTCTGTTCCAAAACTTTGTCAGTCTGGATTCGAAAGTCCCACAGTGTTCATTTTCCCCTATCTTTGCAGGTATTATTATTATTGTTATTATCATTATTATTGAATACTGGAGCTGGAAGAGACTATTATTATTATTATTATTATTATTATAGAATCCTAAACTTGGAAGAGACCATCATTATTATGATTATGGAATCCTAGAGTTGAAAGAGACCATTATTATTATTATTATTATTATTATTATTATTATTATTATTATTATGGAATCCTACAGTTGGAAGAGACTATTATTATTATTATTATTATTATTATTATTATTATTATTATAGAATCCTGGAGTTGGAGTCCCTGTGAAGCAGTGGGTTAAACCACTGAGCTACTGAACTTGCTGATCGAAAAGTCACAGGTTCGAATCCGGGGAGCACCTGTTGTTAGCCCCAGCTTCTGCCAACCTAGCAGTTCGAAAACATGCAAATGTGAGTAGATCAATAGATACCGCTCTGGTGGAAGGTAACGGTGCTCCATGTAGTCATGTAGTCATGCCGGCCACATGGCCTTGGAGTTGTCTATGGATAATGCCGGCTCTTCGGCTTAGAAATGGAGATGAGCACCAACCTTCAGGGTCAGACACGACTGGACTTAATGTCAGGGTGAAACCTTTACCTTACCTAGAGTTGGAAGAGACCATTATTATTATT